>CM045737.1:15931225-16041225 GCA_024760905.1 Plotosus lineatus
ATCAATTGGTACCGGGCCGCACAAGAAGTTATCATTTATTTCTGTTTTATTGATTATCGGAGTGTGAACGATCTTTTATTTTTTAAAAAACTTTTATTTTGAAAATGACCGGATTCTCTCGGTTACATATCAGTCATTTGAGCACTAAAATGTAACCCACAAGGCGACAGCACATGAACAGAGGCGAGTTGGACATGTTTCAAACAATAAAACAATAGTGGGGATTTAGAGTGAGACTGAGCCTTTATTCTCCCAGCTGGTGCACCATCACCTGTTTTTTTTTTTTTTTTTTTTTTTAAGAAGAGTTCGAGCTCAATTAAAAATGTAACGCCTAATACTGATTAGGGAGACTGGCGCACATCTCCAGTGACTCTGGGCAAGGGCAGGGTATTATATTTACAATATAAACAAGCTACTCCCCCGGGCCGCTGTAAAATTGTCAAGCGTTGACCGGTTCGTGGTGATAAAAAGGTTGGGGACCACTGCCCTAAACCCTTTAAAAATTATAAAAGTATACCTTTTAAGACCTCCTTCTGCTTCAATATCGTACCAATGGTGGACTGGTTTGGCCATATTCCGTTGCAATATCACCCAACTGTATGCCACAAGCCCGCTTCTTTTTTTCACTCGCACCAGAAATCACATGCGCGTGTGTGTTGACCATTGTCTTCTTAGCAGAGTTATAATCTTACAAATCTTTATAGAAGGTTAAAAGCCCGAGTCAAAGAATAAAGTTGCAATGACTCAAAAAACTCATGAAACAACAGTAACTCTGTCCTTTACACGAAAAGCATCATGGGAGATTCAGCTCCATAATCGCCAATGCTAGGGAGCTGCGTCATCCCTCCGAGCCAGTGGGAGACGAGCGGGGCAAGATGTTGGGAGATAGCCAATGGGAGGGAGCTGCGTCATCCCTCCTAGCCAATGGGAGGCCAGCGGGGCGGGATGTTTGAACGACATTGATGGGAGAGCAGTTTTTTAATGTTTGAATGGTGCGTTTGATGCATTTCGTAAGAACTTGTTTCGTATACAGAGACACAAAAATTTGGAAAACCTGAATTTTTTTGTTTGCTGGGACTATCGTACGGTGAGGTACTACTGTATGTGTGTGTATGTATGTATGTATGTATGTATGTATGTATGTATATATACACACACACACACACACACAGACACACAGAGTCGGCCCTCTACTTACGAAATTAATCCGTTCCAGAGCCTTTTTTGGAACCTGGAGTTTTCGTAAGTAGAGGCGCACTTTACATGTAAAACACGTGATTCGTTCCAAGACTACCCCATAAACCCTTTAAAAATGATAAAAGTACATCAATTTTGTATGAAATATGTATGAAATGTGTTAAAAGAAAATTATTTATTAAACCATTTAAACATTTTATTAACGCACACACACACACACACACACACTGTCTCTCTCACACACAAAACTCTACCTTGTTCTCTCTTTGTTTGGCGCACTCTGCCGAATGCGGGCTCCGCCCACACGCAGCTGACGGAGCTTTTGAGATGGGGTGTTGTATTTAAAGCGGAATTTCGGAAAATGTTTTTTTGTAACCTGGATTTTTCGTATTCAGAGGTTTTCGTAAGTAGAGGGCTGACTGTGTGTGTGTGTATATATATATATATATATATATATATATATATATATATCAGTGCTTCTCAATTATTTTCTCTCACGTCCCCCCCAGCCCCCACTCCTCTTGGAAGAGGAAAACATTCCCCCCATATAGTGTTATATTTCTAAAAATTGTTATAAGTAATCCTCTGCAGAACACTGTCCTTATTAACATAAATCCTTATCATTATGGAATACAAAAAAATGAATATAGATCAACTTCCAACAAAGAATAACTTTATTAACAATTTTTTAGTCTTTAAACAAAAAGATTTAAAGTGCATCAATTTGCCAGAAAAAAAAAAAAAAAAAAAAAAATTCTTATTTAAACTGTAAACTGTTTTGACCAACAATTTGAACCATTTGATGCTGAAAAATAAAATTAAATAAAATAAGTAAATAATAAATTCAAATTTATCAGAAATATTAAGTCAGGAGCCCGATATATAAAACACTTTAACCTACAAAACAAATTAATACAATTTTTTTATTATTATCAAAATGATTAAGTCCAGATTAATGGCTACAATGAGCACATTTGCAGTGCACAGCTTTTCGAAGCCTGGTTTAAAGCACGATACTGAACTCTCAGCTCCTGCTCAATGCTGAACTGGGACATGCACTTATTTTCGCAGCGCTGACGTCATCCAGCATGACGGAGACCATGTGTGCTGCTGGTAGGATCAGTTCCTCTGCTGTGCTGTGGGTTTTTTTTTTTTTTTTTTTTTTTTACACTGAGCAGTTTGATACTCCACCTTATCTGATGCTAACAGAGCTCGCTGGTTTGCTGGAGTAGTATTTACAAAGCGCAATGTTTGTCGGCACGCATCATGTGATCAGGGTGTGATGTCTTTCAGAGACACCTGAATTTATTTGGGTCCATGCTCTCCGCTGCCAGTGTTTTCAGAGACAGTAAACATAGCGATCTTTTCTCATTTCTCACCGCAGCACAGTGAAGCCGAGCTCTACATCCGCTTCATCATACCTCCTCGACTTAGCTTTTGGGAGACTTTTGTTTCTCTCACCTTCTCTGTCTCTCTCCGCCTCTCTTTCTGTCCCTGTTAAAAATTTCCATGGTGGGTTTATTAACTTCACTTCTTAATTTATCTCTCGGCACTCTCTAATAGTGAGGAAGCCACTGCCACCTGCTGTAGTGGATGTAGAATTACACTTTATCCGAATACGGAAAAAAAAAGCATGTTCCCTGGGGTCACAGCTCCATAATAGCCAATGGGAGGGAGCTGCGTCATCCCTCTTAGCCAATGGGAGGTCAGCGGAACGGGATGTTTGAACGTCATTGATGGGAGAGCAGCTCGTGCATTGTTTGAATGACGCGTTTTAATGTTTGAATGGCGCGTTTGAATTTTTAAGATGGCGCTTTCGTAACATGAACTTGTTTCGTATCCAGAGACACAAATTTTAGGAAAATGCGTTTCGTAACCTGCATTTTTCGTAAAGTGAGGTCCCAGTGTGTGTGTATTATTTATATATATATATATATATATATATATATATATGTGTGTGTGTGTGTGTGATCTGCAAGGAACGAATTATATTACATTTTCCAGATGATTAAGATTTTTGTCCAAATCTGTGCAATGTTTTTAATCATTCCAGAGGAGGTTTGGGTCCCAAGGGACTTCAGTTTGACTCCAGGGGAAAACATGTCTGACTTCACAGCACTTCCCCTCCCTCTATAGTCACAGATGACATGCCCTTGAGCGAGGCTCATATCCCCCACCTGCTCCCTAGACACTGCAGCGTGGCTTGCTCTTGATACTTCAGAAGGGTCAAATGCAGCGCTTAATTATTCCTGCGGGATTAATAAAGTATCTAATATAAATGTTAAAAATATCCTGACTGCACTCGATATTGCAAAATATTTAGTAGCAGATCCTTTATTTAGCAATTTTTTTTTTCCAACAAGTACTGACTTCTATGATTAAAGAACAAAAAAGATTAGAGTATAATCATAATAGCTAAACACTAAATTCTGCTATTATTATTATAAGCAGCAGGGAGAGTGAGACATGGAAAGCATGATGGTGATGATGATGATTAGATTTCCAGCGCTATGTTTTACACTCCAACCCAGTGGTCTCTATCAAATGACCACTTTAGCCAGAGTCATGAAAGGTAAAGTATGTATGAGGAATGGGTAAGTGGTGATGGGAATGTCTGAATAGCTCAATGTTTTTATTTTATTTTTTGCTGTATGTGTTCCCATTGAAAATATTGGAATTTAATGTTGGGATTTAAATGGTAGAACACGTTAGAGAGAAAAAGACTTATTTTCCTACACAGCTGAAAAAGTGCAGCATTCTGACAGAGCATGCAGTCTGGAAATGGCAAATCAGAAAAGAAGCAGTGTGCTGCCATTACAAGGGTCATCAAGACAGCCATCATCATCAAGGACACCATTACAGGAAGGCATTTATATATCATCATCATCATCATCATCATCCCCTCTCTGTGCCTTTATCATCATCATCATCATCATCATCTCCTCTCTGTGCCTTTATCATGATGATGATGATGATGATGATGATGACCATCATCATCATCATCATCATCAACCCCTCATCATGATCAGCACAGCCATTATAGTCATCATCATTATCATTAGGCTGGGTAATCATCCACCAAGGGTTTCTTGCAAGCCGAATATAAAGGCCGACTCAGGATATCGCTCTCATTTCCTCCACACGAGAGGAGAGAGCTGACTGAGAGAGAAAAGAGGCTTTGTTTGCAGGGTTTTATTTTCGTTTTTTAACCTGTCTACTGAGCACTCGTGGTTCTAAATAATTTTAATGTTTGTTTGTTTGTTTTTTAAGTCTAATTTTTGACAGAACTCTTATTTTCCTGCTCATGCTAACTTGTCCTGGTTTGCTTTTATGCTATACAGCTAATATCAGTCTGCCTAGTTTCCAACTGGGTGACGAAGAGAGCTCCTCCTTCAGCCAGCTCAGCATGGAGAGCGACACCCACGATCTCCGCAATACTGACAACGAACGAGAGGGTGGCAGATCTGAGCCTGCGTTCCCCCTCTACGTCTCCTGCAGGGGCTGCGATCAGCTCCTGGATGAGGATGAGCACTCGTGCCTGCGCTATGCTAAACAGGATGGAACCAGTGTGGGGGACAGGAGTGTCCACGTAGGAGCACAGGCTGTGCTCAAAGGGGTAGATGAAGAGGGAGCAGGGGCTGAGAATGAGCTGAAGCTGAACTCTTGTCCGCTATGTGGCTTCTCCTCACGTTACACCAACCACGTCAAGAGGCACATGAAGACGCACAACGGTGAGAAGCCATACCGCTGCTCGCTGTGCTCCTACGCTTCGGCACAGCTCGTCAACCTACAGCGCCACTTGCGAATCCACACTGGAGAGAAACCCTACAAGTGTGAGCACTGCACATTTGCATGCAGTTCCCTGGGCAACCTGAAGAGGCACCAGCGCATGCACACAGTCGCAAACCCTGTACAGAATGCACAACAGCGAATGCACGCTGCCATAAATATAGCCCAGAATGCACACCTGAGTATGCAAACAGTCGCAAATCCTGCACAGAATACACAGAGGATAGTAAGCAGCCTCGGTCTTCGAGGGCCTGTTGGGTGCCCAGGCATAAAAGAGGACTTGCCCCGTGCCTCAAGGGAAGGTATGATTTTATTCTTCTACAAAAATCTACACTGTAATTCGAGACGTTAATTCGTATCATGGGTGTGTCCGTGGCGTAGTGGTTAGCTCATCCGCTTCATAGCAACAAGCTCCTGGGTTCGAGTTCTGGGCTTGGACATGTGCGTCCCTGTGCAAGTCTAAATCTGCTTGTCTTTAGGGAGTGGGAGGAACAACCCTGGAGTACCTGGAGGAAACCCAGGCAAAGTGGCTGTTGGTTATGTGTTGCCCTGCGATGGTCTCGCAAGTTGTTCAAGATGTACCCCACCTTCGCTCAGCGACGGCAGAGATCCGCTAGTAGTATTAAGTAGTTCAGCAAATATGTGAGAAACCGAGTGAATTACTGTATTATTAATATTATGATTAATTTTAAACTTGCATGGAGGACCTAGAAGAAATTGAGGTTTTTTTTGTTTGTTTTTTTAAATTATTATTATTTGGTTTTGAAATGAATCGTTTATTTAATAATTTGAAAATATCAAGCAACATATCAAGATTCTTTTGTGCAGCGATTCATTTACAGCATTTGGCAGACGCTCTTATCCAGAGCGACTTACAATTATCATTTTTATGCAACTCAAGCAATTGAGGGTTAAGGACCTTGCTCAAGGGCCCAACAGTGGTGATGGTGGGAATTGAACCGCTGACCTTCGGATTAGTAACCCATCGCATTAACCACTGAGCCACCACTGCCGATTCACCACCTGACTCATGTATCGCCACACTGATCAAAAACGTTTTTTGTTTGCGATATACAGACACTCCCCGCTTTACGTTCATTCGTTTTACGGTTAAAAAAAAAAAAAGTCATTTTTGAGTTTAGCGTGCTCTCTGTAGAACGAGACGTACGTAGTATGCTGACGTAATACGTTACTTCCGCATTACGCTGCGTCCATAGTTTACAAATGACAGACTGAACGTGCCCCTCCTTCTTCCCAGTTCACCGCGTGTTACCCTTGTGTTAAGACGTTGTCTCTGTGATCTTTGTGTTTACACTGTTTTGTGGACTTTTGTAACCCTAAGCAAATATGGTTGGTTAGAAGTGTAAGCCTACTAGTGATAGTGAGAATCAGAAAAAGCAGAAAGCCATCTCGTTAGAAACAAAGATGGCTATTATCAAGAAAATCGATGCTGGTGGAAAACATGTGACTGTTGCACGTTTCTTCCAAATGGCTCCGTCGACCATTGGAACCATTTACAAGCGGAAAGATCGCATCACAGAGCATGTTAAAGGTTATATTTGATACTGTATTTGATTAGTGAATTTGATTAAAATTTATCTATTTGAAATTATTTTGCTCAAATTTAATTTATTTGAAATTAAGGTTGATATTACTTTACAATGTTATGTTTATAATAATTGATTTAGGGGTGTTTGAGATGCGGTAATGGTATTTATGGATGTATAGTACAGTATGAACGCCATAAGTCACTGGAACATACAGTAATTTTTTTTTCACCTTACATTCAGCCGTTCAGAACAAAACAAAAACGCAAGTCGGGGAGCATCTGTACATTTAAATTTGAGGTGGTGAAATGTTGCAGTTCTTCTCTGGATTCTATAGATGGTGCACTCTAAACTATCCCCACTTTGGCAGGCAGCATGTCGTGTTTAATTCGGTTCTGAAGGTATTTCCTGCTTGCTTGTGCTGGTTTCCTCCCACAATCCAAATACAGTGGTACCTCGTCCAACGAGTGTCCCTTATAACGAATTTTCTATGATACAAGCTTTGAATCCACCAAAAATCTTCCCCATCCAACGAGCAAAATTTTGATTTACGAGCTCTCCTCCAAATGGCTTTTTTGGGCCGATTAGCTTTGTATTCTACCGTGTGTATTCCTCCACGCTCCGAGGTGGCCATGTGTAGTTCTTCTCAATTGACGCCCCGCTCAGGAAGAAGTTATATATAAAAATAAAAATTCACACACACACCACGACCATAAATACTATTTACTGCACTTTGTATTGTTTGCTCGGTGCTTTTTCCCTAAACAATAGCATGACAATGAGAGTGCCACTGCCAACTACTGGAGTGGATGCGCAATTACACTTAATTCTAGTATAGTACAACAAAAACGCATGTTCCCCAGGGTTATACACGCCCGCCTCAGCATCACATCATGCCCCCCTTAAGAGGCACGCCCCACTACTTGAGAAACACTAGCCTTGTGGGAGCTCACCATGCGCCTTTCTTCACTGGCATTCGTAGCGTGCACATGCACAAAATGCTCCTCCTGTTACATACTGCCTCATGCCTGACCACGTGACATCTTCACAGTCGATGATCAGAAGGGTTAGCTGACATTATTATTATTAAACAATAATAAAAATGTGTTAAATGTACATTTATTATTATTATGAAATATTTGTATTTGTTTATCTTTAATATATTAGGTGAAATATACATGTTTGTGGCAGGTTATGAGTTTGGGGCAGTGGTGGTCTAGTGGTTAGGGCGCAGGATCGCTGATCCTAAGGTTGGGGGTTCGAGTCCCCACAAGGTTGTCATTGCCCCCCCAGTGCGGCTAACTGGGTTACCAAAGGCGGGCCATGTCTCTCGCCGTCTATAGTGAGAGGTTCATGTAAAAGAACCATTGCTGACTTTCGTAAAGAGTAGCTGCAAAGCCGTCAGCGTGTTTCTACGACCTGAAGAATGATGGGTTCCGCCAGGCCAAATCAGCCCAAGTCTTGCCATGAAGGCACCCCAACGACATCCTCGGATGTTAAGGGATAAGTGAGGAAGATACGAGTTTGGGAGGGGCTTGGAACAGATTAATTGGTTTTGTTATTTCTGATAGGAATAACGGTTTCATCTAACGAGCTTTTCGGCTGACGAGCTCACCCTCAAAACGGATTAAAATTTGTTAGACGAGGTATCAGTGTACATGCACATTCGGCTGATTTGCGATCAAAGTCACCCATAGGTGTGTGTTGGCCCTAGGTTGGCCTGGCGAGCTGCTCAGGGTGCACCCCACCTTCACCCAAAGTCGGCTGAGATGGACCCCGGCCTCCTCGCAACCCTTATTAAGCTTAAGTGGCTCAGAAAATGAATGAAGTCAAATTATTGGGAATATTTTAGACTCTCGTCCCGTCTCATTAATAAACTATAAGCAGTTACAGCGAGTTTCTCGTTTTACATCATAGAAGTATCTGTAACCTCACGTTATATTGGGCTTCTAAGGGCAGTTGTGGCATTATTTGTAAATATTTATTTATTTTTTAGATTTCTGTCTTTTCATTGCAAGCTTCTAATTTATTTTGGTGACATTTTCAGCTCTTCAGTCCTCGGAAATGAAAGGGAGTTTGAGCATTGGCAGCGACAGTGAATATGTCAAGGCTTTTGTGAGGCAAAAGTCCGAGCAGCAGTCGTGCCCTCGAACACAGCCTGGCGTTCTGCCTCCTCTGCTCTTCCCCTTCACGTGCAGGCTGTGCGGCCTCGTACTAGACGGCGAGGATGGGTCGTCAGCGCAGATCTGTGCCAAGTGCACCCTGGAAATGCTGACTAAAGATGCCGCAGCAGGAAACGGCAGTGAGCGGGGCCATCGAGGGGACAGGGTGTACACCTGTGCTGCCTGCCCATTCCTCACACATTACCCCAACCACCTGGCCCGGCACATGAAGACACACAGCGGTGAGAAGCCCTACAAATGTCCACAGTGCCCGTACGCTTCAGCCCACTTCGACAACCTGAAGAGGCATCACCGTGTGCACACGGGAGAAAAGCCCTACAAGTGCCACCTGTGCGATTACGCCTGCGGCAACCTGGCGAACCTCAAGAGGCATCAGCGCGTTCACTCGGGCGCCAAACCTTTCCAGTGCAGCGTGTGCAGCTATAGCTGTAACCAGAGCATGAACCTGAAGAGGCACATGTTGCGTCACACAGGTGAGAAGCCACACAAGTGCCACACATGCACATACACAACAGGCCACTGGGACAACTACAAGCGGCACCAGAAGAAACACGTCGCAGGAGCGGAAGAGTGGGATAAAGTGCCACTGCCTGCGAATGAGGAGGAGGCAGAGGCTGATGAGGAAGAGGAGGAGGTGTAACCTAGCAACGGGAGGTGCAACTGTATTATGATTATTTAAAGTTGAAATGTGTTACAGTACCAGCATAAGCTTTGTTCGTCGCCCCTCCCCCCAACCCTCCCCCCATCGTGTCATTATATTTCTTAAAAAGGTTCAAGCTGCTAAACAGACTTGTGCACAGTGTCCGAACTGTTTCATGACCGTTGCGTCCGATTGGATGGGTGATTAAAGACTCTGGCTCGGAGTGCCCGTGCTTCATCAGTGCCATACAGACAATTTGTAATGCTACCTAAATGAAACTCGGCCGTTTTTTTTTTTTTCCTCCCCCCCCCCCATGCTTGTTGTCGTACGTCTTGCACGGGTTTTAATCGATCAGCAGTGCCACAGTGTCGTACGTCCTCACCGGATAAACCTTCTGTGGTTCCTTGGAAGCATTTGCTGCTCATATGGATTGTTTGAAGTCTTCACTACATCCCTTTAGTGCCAAAACCTCGGAGTCCTGATCACTGCAGCTTTAGCAAACGTCGTTTTCTTTCATGGCAACAGTGTTGCTCCCCTGGTTGTACGTCCTAACTGTGAAAGCTCTCTCCGTCTGATGTTGAAATAGTGCACACTTAGCATTAGAGTGTCATGGTTAATGTAAAGCACTTATTTTTGTATGTGTTTTGTTTGTTCTAAAGAATGTTTGGCATGCATTTGCCGTCAGTGGCATTAACTTTAAGAAAAGGGACCATGTATACCATATGCAGTTTATAACCTTCAGGTTGCCAAGAAACGAGCGAGATGGATTCCTTTCAATGTGTGGTGCTTAAGTGCTCTCTTGTAATTATGCAGTCGTTTCATAATTGCCTTAAATATCCTTGAATAAAGTACTTTGTGGTGAGACTGTTGTGTATAATAATAATAATAATATAATAAGAGCTGAGCAGTGCTATGGAAACATGAAGCTTATTGCAGATGGTTTATGGCCTCTATGGGGTCAGGGCCATGTACCTGATGACGTTAAAAAAATAATAATAATAATTCTAGGCTGCCAGAGTGAATTTGGAGCAAAGCTTGTGATTAGTGCAACCACAGACAAAAGTATGGAATCACCCTATGGGAGGATATTCACTCTACTTTTTATTATTCTTATTATTTTCAGCAGTGTGGTCCCAGAAGGATCTTGAAAATAGCATGGGTGGAGGAAGTGATCAATCTTAAGCTGCCGTGTTGAAAGCGTCGTTATGAAGCAACAACTCCAGTAGACGTTCTAGGGCGATCTCAACAGCGGTGAGGCAGAAGGTCCAGGAGGTGCAACAATAGACTCCGAGGGAGAAGAAGGAAGGAGGAGAAAAAAGAAAAAAAAAAAAAAAAAAAAATTCGGGCTGAAAGCAGAAAACTGGTCAGAGTCGTGAGTCACTATGCTTTGCACTCAGTCGTTTTCTTGATGACACAGCTCAGCCGTGTCCAATATGTTATCTTGATGTCTGCTGCATGCAGCTCAACCAATAGGACAAAACAACGAATCTGCACTAGCACGGTGAGTAGCAAATGGTAGTTGTGTGCAGCACTTGCCATACTCGACGACAAGAAGCAAGGACTGATGCTGTCGGACAGAACCGCTGATGTCATACCTGATCATTTTAAAGAGTGGGTAAAACAAATGAACTACAGGGCCACTTTAATCTGAAAATAATTTTATGCTTATTAGGTCTTTTTTTTCTTGAAGCTTCTCAAAAGTAAACATGCTCGGCGTTGTGCTCATCACTTTTAAACAGAGCTTAAAGTTCCATGTCGTGTAATGATTTTTAACCCAACCTCCATTATCAATATACACTACACACCAGTGTACATACCTTCTCTTCCACCAACATGTTCTACAGCCGCCTCACCAGGTGCCGCTCGAGGGAGAACACTTGTTCAGGACTGCAGAAGAATTCGGCTCGAAAGCGTTCCCTACTCCAGCTCCTCGTTCACGTCAACACAGGAAAGGATTTTGAAGAAATGATTTGATGAACACTGACAAATAAATAAAGACTGGATTGAAAATCTGTCTTTCGATGTTGGTTCAACCAGCTTTCCAGAACTACCTCAGTACAGACAACTGGAAAATCTACCTGCTAAAAAGCTTAACTGGTCTTATCTTCTTTACGCACTCAGTTTGTACCAAGTTAGCGGAGGGATTTTCGGCAGCGTATTGAAACTTGGGCATAAAAACAAAAAAGTCTGAACAAAATCGAACTACCGGTACTTGTTCACATTTTCATGCCTTTAAGAATAACTTTCACGCCGCTGTTAAATTGGTCTCACCAAGATGGCGCTCCAGTGCTCAGCCCATCCGCCTCACAGAAATATGGCATGGGTTCAATTCCCAGGCTTGGCTGTTTGTGTAATGTTCGCATGTTCTCTCTGTGCTTGTGGGGATTTTCCTCCAACAGTTCAAAACCATTCACAGCAGCTCAGTGGTTGCCCCCCCCCCCAAAAAAAAAACCCCATCCCTAGGCGCGAGTGTGAATGGTTGTATGCATCTTATCCCTGCAATGGTCAGGCAATTTGTTTAGAGTGTACCATCCCCTCGCCCAGAGTTGGTCGATCTGGATGGTAGCCTCTCTGTGACTCTAATTCGGATCATGAATGAACGACGATGGTGCTGCTCGAGGTCAAAATGTTGCCGCATATGAACCCTCAAGCCGTGCAATCCGGTCCTTTTGAGATCAGTGGTGAGGTGTTGAAGCAGAAGAACCACAGGATTGAGGAAATGTCATTCACCAGCGCACCCGGCGTAATCAGAACCTTTTCTCATTTAGAGTGACATCAGCATCAAACAGACCATGAAAAACACAACCACATGGAAATGCAGAGATTTGGCACCTACATTTATTGAAATCCATGACATTGCTTTAAAATGTTTAAGGAAGTGCTCGGCTGTGTGTGACATTAAGAATATACGCCATTCAACCTCTTGGAGATATGCTGGTGAACATACTGAAGTTGACACTCACATTTATAAGAATTCAGGGGGGGGGGCGCCGCATTCACTCATTACAGTTGATCGAGGCCCAGAAAAGTCGAACAAACCTGAACATCCAACCAGCGAGTCATCCTGCTCCTTCTTTTCTGGGTAAACAACAATCTTCGGAATGAAAGTTCGCATTTGCTCAGAGGGACACATTTCATTTCGCCATGCAGATAAACAAACAAACACAAATTCCTGAAATGTACCCCGACCCCCGACCCCCGACCCCATCCTCTGAGATGATTGCTACAATGAATTCTATAATGCACAAAATGGTCTAGAATTTTATTTTTTAAACAAACTAAATAACGAGTAAAAAGACAATAACTGATTTTCAGCTGTGGAATTTGTAAACACTGTTCTTTTAGATGTTAATCTTATTTTCAACAATTGTGTAAACAGCGGTACATGTTCCATTTTCATTTCTTTATTACACAGCTTAGATATAGTTGATCTACTGCATTTGATTATAATATACTAACAATAATACATAGAAGTAAAAGGAATACTTTAGAATACTTTTCTATTTGCATGTACATTTATAAAAGTGACTACCATGATTTTAAATGCTTCTTTTGTGCAAAATGCTTTAGTAAACTAGAAATTTGGCATTTATGAGAAACCTTTTGCAAGATATTGGTTGGAAAAGATGAGAAAAAGGAAACAGGGAGGAGGAGGGGGGGGGAGAGGAAAAAAACCCCACCACCATCATCCGTTTACGGTCCCGAATGTTTTCTGTGAAAAATCACGCCATCTGTCTGTATAATTATTGTGCAAAGTCGTGGGTTCAGCATGTGCAAGTGTCCCACCTAACCCCAAATAAACTTTCCTTTATTTTGAAATTCTGCAAGATTTCTCACCAGAGATTACTTTAACAAAAGACCTAACACTCAAATGACCTGAAATGTAAGGCAGCTGAATTACTGTAAGGCAATAAACTGATAAAAAAAAAAACAATAAAATGTAATGAACAGGCCGCGTTCTCGCGATTTGTGCAATGAAAAAAAAATCTTGCTGTACAAGGATGAGGTTTCTATTCAGAATCCATAGAAATGTTTCTAGTTAGAACTTGGGAAGCAGTGATCATGAATTTGGAAAGCAGTGAAAACCCCTATTAGATTTACAAGAGAAAAAAAAAAGGCAAGAATTGGCACAAAGCACATATAAAGGCTGCAATTCCTCCCAACATCTGTAGCTGATGAACTAAAGATTAAAGACGTGTACAGGGTTAGGCAGCTGGATTGAGCTGGTTTATACTTCGATCAGTGTTCTCAGATTGACTATCATTGTAGCATGAAGCTCATTGAACTTAGTTTACTGGCAGCACAGAGGACGAGGAAACACAGCTTTGTGTCTATAAAGGAAGAACTACTCGGTAGAGGTGAAGATCAGAAGCAGCTTTCTGTCGCAGCCTTTTTTTTTTTTTTTTTTTTTTTTAAAGAATGCATGAAATACCCCAAAAACTCGCCACTCCTCTCATCTTTTCAGGGGTGCACAGATTTCCTCATGCAGAGCCTGATGAAATTACGACAACGAATTCGGACTGTTTTGGATAATTGTTGCCATCTTGATACATAGACAGTGTTGGTACTCGCCTAATATTTGTGATGTCATGAATGATAAGACACAGATCCAGCCAATGGAAGCTAATCGAGTCAAGTCGTTGAGAGGGTGTCAGTAGGATTACCATCAGAATTTTTACAGTATGCAGAATTTTATCTTAGTTGTCAGTGCACCTCCAATATTTGTTCTGGATCTGGATTTCTCCTATTTATAAGTTGGGCATCTACACACATGGGCTGTGCTGATGTGACACCCATCAACACCTTCATACATACAAGACCCTTACCCTTTTAATGTGTGGTTTGTAAGGATGGTTTGGACTGTTGGAGAAATACTGTGAGACAAAAATATTAGCATCTTGCAGAATCAGACGCATCCCCTCCACTTCAACCTGCTCATCTTGGCTCAGTTTTCCTGTGCTTCAGTCCCAAAGCATCATCACAGGTCGTCATCTCCGATGCCCTCGAAGGCGTAGTTTCCATGAAAATCACTGCCGCTGAGATCATTAGCCGAGTTGGATGCACTGATCCCCCGCAGGGAGACCGAACTCAGCTTGGTCTGACACACAAACAGAAGATAGAAGATAGGAATTAACCATCTTATGATACTGGAAGGGGGGAGGGGGGATTTTTATATATATTTATATGAGGAAATCTGCATGCTGAACTCACCGAGAGCTTGACTACTTGTTCCCGATTCGCATCAGGAGAATCCTGGAGATAAAAATGATAAGTTACATCTCTACATGTTTTGGCATGATCATGAAGCCTGCTGTAATTAATAAGCATCCTCACCAGTAATGGAGGAGATTTCACAGCTTGCTGGCTGTTGGATCGATGGATGGAGCCGTTCAAACGTTTCCTCTGCATCTAATGAACAGCGACGACATCAGAGTGAGGACCTCAGAAACCACAATTGCCTGAAGCCACTTAGAGTAAGTGAGGCTTCAAAAACAATAAAAACAATGAAGTGTTTTCTCAAGGCCAAAAGGTAAACTGTTGCTGGACACACAAGTTTTACAGAGACTGAATTTCTGTTCCATCACTACTTGTAACAGTAAGACCACGCCCCCCCCCCCCCAAAAAAAAAAAAAAAACAAAAAAAAAAAAAAACACTGCATTAGATATAATAGCTTTCAAAAGGAACCCCAACATTTTTTCACCCATTTTGTTGCTTTACAACCTAGAAATAAAATTGCTAACAGTCAGATTGATATCAGTTGATTTGCACAACATGCCATCATGAAAGATACAAGATATTTGTGTGTGTGAAGCCAACAAGAAATAGTATGTGTACTTCTCCTGGCAATGAGATTTCTGGCATAATTTTTTTTTTTTTTTGTAATTATAACTGCAAGTGTATCTGGCCAGGTTTAGGAGTTTGGAACATTAGCCAGTGGGATTTTTGCCTTTTCCTCTGATTTTACCTTCGTCAAGATCATATCCTCAATTCCAACTAGCTTTACAGTCTCCACAAATAAAAAAAAAAATACATCTCCAAAGCATGATACTGCCACCACCTGCTTCACTGAGGTGACAGTATTCTTGCGGTAATAAGAAACATTGGTTTGTGCCAGACATAGTGATTTCCTTGATGGACAAAAGGTTCTAAAACTGGACACTTTCAGTCCAGCTGTATTCATACATGCACACAAGATCACGCAGCACTTCGTCTGCACACAAACGAAGATTATTTAATCCATTTCTGGAAGTAAGAATGATAAGTGGTCAAGGCAATATTATATTACACACACACACACATTATTATTTATATATATATATATATATATATATATATATATATACACACACACACACACACACACACACACAAGTCCTTCTCAAAAAATTAGCATATTGTGATAAAGTTCATTATTTTCTGTAATGTACTGATAAAAATTAAACTTTGATATATTTTAGATTCATTGCACACCAACTGAAGTATTTCAGGTCTTATTGTTTTAATACTGATGATTTTGGCATACAGCTCATGAAAACCCAAAATTCCTATCTCAAAAAATTAGCATATTTTATCTGACATAATTAAAAAAAAAAAAAAAAACGTGTTTTTAATACAAAAATGTCAACCCTCAAATAATTCTGTTCAGTTATGCACTCAATACTTAGTCAGGAATCCTTTTGCAGAAATGACTGCTTCAATGTGGTGTGGCATGGAGGCAATCAGCCTGTGGCACTGCTGAGGTGTTACGGAGGCCCAGGATGCTTCGATAGCGGCCTTAAGCTCATCCACAGTGTTGGGTCTGGTGTCTCTCAACTTTCTCTTCACAATATCCCACAGATTCTCTATGGGCTTCAGGTCAGGAGAGTTGGCAGGCCAATTGAGTACAGTAATACCATGGTCAGTAAACCATTTAGCAGTGGTTTTGGCACTGTGAGCAGGTGCCAGGTCGTGCTGAAAAATGAAATCTTCATCTCCATAAAGCTTTTCAGCAGATGGAAGCATGAAGTGCTCCAAAATCTCCTGATAGCTCGCTGCATTGTCCCTGCCCTTGATAAAACACAGTGGACCAACACCAGCAGCTGACATGGCACCCCAGACCATCACTGACTGTGGGGACTTGACACTGGACTTCAGGCATTTTGGCATTTCCTTCTCCCCAGTCTTCCTCCAGACTCTGGCACCTTGATTTGCGAATGACATGCAAAATTTGCTTTCATCCGAAAAAAGTACTTTGGACCACTGAGCAACAGTCCAGTGCTGCTTCTCTGTAGCCCAGGTCAGGCGCTTCTGCCGCTGTTTCTGCTTCAAAAGTGGCTTGACCTGGGGAATGCGGCACCTGTAGCCCAGTCCACTGCTTCCACAGGTCCCCCAAGGTCTGGGATCGGCCCTTCTCCACAATCTTCCTCAGGGTCCGGTCACCTCTTCTGGTTGTGCAGCGTTTTCTGCCACACTTTTTCCTTCCCACAGACGTCCCACTGAGGTGGCTTGATACAGCACTCTGGGAACAGCCTATTCGCTCAGAGATTTCTTTCTGTGTCTTACCCTCTTGCTTGAGGGTGTCAATGATGGCCTTCTGGACAGCAGTCAGGTCGGCAGTCTGACCCATGATTGCGGTTTTGAGTAATGAAGCAGGCTGGGAGTTTTTAAAAGCCTCAGGAATCTTTTGCAGGTGTTTAGAGTTAATTGGTTGATTCAGATGATTAGCTTAATAGCTCGTTTAGACTACCTGAACATATGCTAATTTTTTGAGATAGGAATTTTGGGTTTTCATGAGCTGTATGCCAAAATCATCAGAATTAACACAATAAAAGACCTGAAATATTTCAGTTGGTGTGCAATGAATCTAAAATATATCAAAGTTTAATTTTTATCAGTACATTACAGAAAATAATGAACTTTATCACAGTATGCAGATTTTTTGAGAAGGACTAGTGTGTGTGTGTGTGTATATATATATATATATATATATACACACACACACACACACACACACACGCATATATAAAAACATACACACATACATACACAGTGCTACCTCACGAAATTAATCCGTTCCAGAGCCTTTTTCGTAAGTAGAACCGCATTTTACATGTAAAACGCGTGATTCGTTCCAAGGCCCCAAATACTACCCTTTAAAAATGATAAAAGTATACCTTTTAAGGTACTTTCTTCGTGTTAACCATGTCTTCTTAGCAGAGTTATAATCTTACAAATGTTTATGCAAGGTTAAAAGCCTGAGCCAAAAATGAAGTTGCAATGAGCACACTCGAAAAACAAGCTGCTGCTCAAGGGAGCTGCGTCATCCCTCCTAGCCAATGGGGGGCCAGCGGGGCAGGATTTGGGGAGATAGTCAATGGGAGAGCAACTGGTGCATTGTTTGAGCGTTTGAGTGGTGCGTTTCGCAACGAGAACTTGTTTCGTATACAGAAAAAAAATTTGGGAAAATGTTTTTCATAACCTCGATTTTTCGTTTGCTGGGACTAACGTAAGGCGAGGTACCACTGTATACTATCTATCCATCTATAGATATCTATACACACACACGTACGTGTGTGTAAATATTATTTATATATATATATATATATATATATATATATATATATATATATATATATATGTGTGTGTGTGTATATATATATATATATATACACACACACACACACACACGTGTATATATATGTGTGCGTGTGTGTATATATATATATATATATACACACACACATACAGAACATATTTGTATACACACAAAACACTTAAAGAGAAAAAAAGGAAAACTGCAGTCATGAGTTAAGATAATCTACAATTTGTGAGCGGACACATTTATGCACAAACATGATGCACAGAAAACAAACCAGAAGGGTTTCATGAGCAATCTGGCACACACATGCAGTTACATAACCACCATCAGAGAAACTGACTTTCTTAATGCTTCCTCCAGACTTCTTCACCATCAGTTCATCCACCATGGACTGGAGACAGATGCTCATCATGATTGCCTTAAAAAAAAAAAAAAAAAAAAAAAAAAAAAGTTAAGACAGACACCTTAACCTGTGTTCTGGTGCTAAAATACAGGTTTTAAATTAAGTTGTTTTTTTCCTGTCCAACAGCACCACATGGTTCATCATCAACAGTCAAACATGTTTATTATATTAACAATCGAAAACAAACACACACGTGCTAATGATTAGTTTGACCTGGCCAGTAAGAAGCCGATCCTGAGCAAGATCGTCATAAAACCTCTGCCACCACCACCCAAAAAAAAAAAAAAACAACTGTACTTCTAATGTAGGTTTTTTGTTGTTTTAACTAAAACATTGACATATCACAGTAAATATTTGAACATTATGGTTTTATAAAGCCTACCTCAACTTGAAATGATTAAAATTAATTACATTTATTCTTGATTGAAGGGGGGGGTTGTCACGCAGTACTCAGGAAAAAGTCATACAGAAATAATAAATACATCATATTCTGCTGTTCCATCTTTGAGTTAAATTCTTTCAATAATGAAAAACCATATTCTCCATCTAGATGGCTCCAACACACTGAAATATTAGTTGGAAGGAAAGTCTGGTCAGGGACCAATTTCTGTGTCATAAATTTTCAATCAGACAGCAATCCAGCCTTTTTTATGGCCATGTTGTGGCTTTTATAATGAAAACTTTAAATTCCCTTTGCTCAGTGACAACAGGCATCATCATAATGAAAATATTCAACAGATAAAATGTAAATGATGAATGATAAAATCTTCAGCAAGCATCTATTTTCTACTGTAGGAATGTATCCAAAATGTCAGTTTACACCTGTAGACCGATTCCATCTCCCCTGATCCTTTACCTGACATGCTACCCTTACAATAAATGAGTCAGAAAATCGTACCATTTTCTTCAGTCTTGTGTTTCCCTGGAAACACACCAGACACCAGTTCCACCATCAACTCTTTGGATGAAAGCACTACTAATCATGATTCTGCATTTTCCAATCATTTGTGCTCCATGATTGCTTCCTTTTAGCCCACTCTAGTCTGGTTTTCTTCTGTTTAGCTCAGTCGTTTCACACTGGAAGAATATGCTGCATTTTTCACTCACTCATTTCACATCTCTCTTTTGCTACAAATAGAATCATTTTAGATTAGCAACACATTTAGGACATAATGTATTTTTTTTTTTTTTTATATTGTGTACGGTTAATTATCAATGTGCAATCAGTAAGAACAAGTTGATGTGGTCGTAGTTGTACCCATCAATTTGGCGGTTACGTTTAAAAACATACTAATCAGACTTGCTTCTCAGTCAATATCAGCAAGGTTAAGATAGAACACTAAATAAGAAATAACTTATTTTACTTGCATGTGCAACTAAATGCACAGACTATATTAGATTAGTTCTTCTGCAAAGTTACTGACAATCATTTCTTTAGACCTTCTGCTTTGTGGCGGAACAGTCACTTCAGAAATTACCACAGTTTTCGTGGGGTACAGGCTTGCTGTTGTTTATCAGTTTTGGAAGTAGGCAGTCCAAATTACAGAGAAATGCATACATGTTATTCCCCATGCCTTGCTGGCGCTTACAGTGTAAATTACACATTTGGCTTAATGTTTTAATCCAAATTTCACTCCACCCCACACACTCATTTTCCAAACTGCTTACTCCTACTAAGGTTTAAAACAGGGGTGTCAAACACTCGTGCCAGAAAGGGCCATGTGGCTGCAGGTTTTTGTTTTAACCAAGCAGCAGCACACCCGACTTTGCTCATTTAATCAACTGAGCTGAGTGTTCAGGCAGTTGATTGGTCAGTCCCTGTACAGAGCACACAGATTGACCAATCAGCTGCCTGAACACTCAGCTCAGTTGATTAAATGAGCAAAGTCAGGTGTGCTGCTGCTTGGTTGAAACAAAAACCTGCAGCCACATGGCCCTTTCCGGCACGAGTTTGACAGCCCTGGTTTAAAAGGAGGCTGAAGACTCTCAACCAACCCCGAGTGAAGATACACCATGAACAGTTCGCCAGATCACCACAGGGCCCCCATTTCATTCCAATGATTCCTGGTTCCGTCCATTTATTTCAGCTGGTTTGTGCATTTTCAATCTTGATGCTTTGAGGTCTTTGTTAGAGAGCAAGCAGGTTTTGGGTTCAAACCTGACCGTTAGGAAGGGAAGTTCTGTTTTAATATGCTGAAATCATTCTCCTCACGTCTGCATGGGTTTCCTCCTAGTACTCCACCCCCCCACAGATTAGCTCAACTGACTAAAACAGTCTTAAGAGGCATTCTGTGCACCAATCAAAAAGAGACACACGTCCAAATGCAATCACAATTGTAATAAAGGCACATCAGAAGGTTTAACACTTGCTAAAATCAACCACCATAGATTTGTTTAATTCATCCTGCATTTCACCTCCTAAACAGGAAGGTGAAGGTAGAAATCGCTGAAAAGAAACTACTAAAATACACTATCGTACCAGACAGGAAAAGCTTCATGATACAACAGTGCTTTTTGCAATTTGTTGAAATTACTGTGTAACTTGATGTAGCTTATTTGATACTTCACTTCATACTATTAAATTTTCCCATCACAGATGTTATTTACTTGATTTTGTTTGAAGACTTGGCTGTTATACTTGTTCATGTGCACACTGGGTGGTCTGCCCCGAAATGTGCCATGTCCTATGCTTTCTTTTGTGAGCCATTACAGCAAAGTGTGTATTAAATCTGAAATTATAAAATACTTCATTAAACTTTAAATGCCATTTCTCCCAAGTTTGATGTTTAAAAGACTGAAAATTCCTGACAGTTTTTGGTAAATTACTGCAAAAGTAGATAATATTAGAAAATCTGGCATGATTGTAAAAATTGAACCATTACCTACATAATAGCAATAACTCAAAATTAATAATTTCCAATTAATACTCACTTTGTTATGATGGCCAGTGTGAGCAAAATGGTTGTGCGACCCATGAACAACAGACCGGGACTAACCAACATGTTTTGCCATACTCCATGTTGGTTTTCATTCTTGAAGGAATTTTATAAACCTTTCCACTTTTTTTTTTTTTTTTAACTGACAAATTTCTAGTCAGGCCCAATGTCCTTTGAATTAGCCGAGTGAAACAACTTAAGGGTCCGTAAGCATTCTCAAACAAATTTGCAATTTTTGTTAGTTCAGCAAATGTTATTTATTTTAAAAATGTAAATTATAGAAATTTTACTTCCTCTGTGTGACCTGGGAAAAAAAAAATGACATTACTTAAATTTGTTTGAGAAACGTTTTACAAAACCAGTATGTTCAGATTCTGTATAGATTTTGTGACACTGTCACAAAACAGACCTGTCGGGGACGATGTCCGTATGTGTTCATTTGCTATGAAGCCAAAAAGCTAATCGTCCCTATTCCATGTGCAGCGATTCCATAATTACCAGAGGTTATACAAGAAAAGGGAAAAACTACAAATAAGACATGTACAAAGGCAGGTAGAAAAGCGTACAGCGCTACTTCCCGAGTCTCCAGCAGGGGTCCCCAACCTTTTTATCACCGCGGACTGGTCAAAGCTTGACAATATTACCGCGGACTTGGGGGGTCATAGATCGTTTATATTCTACATCTCCTTTATTTATATAAATTATTATTATTATTATTATTATTATAAGCACTCCATGAATGTTATTTTCCAACAGCTGAAATAAAGTTGGTTGGGAAATACAGCTTGAACTTCTCTATACTGTATATAAAAAAAAAAAAAAAACACAAAACAAACAAACAAAAAAAAACAGGTGTTGGTGGGACAGCTGGGAGAATGAAGGCTCAGGCTGACCCAAAATCTCCACTATTGTTTGAAACATGTCCAATTCGTCTCCGTTCATGTGCCGGCCCTTTGTGGGTTACATTTTAGCGCTCAAATGACCGACACGTAACCGAGAGAATCCGGTCATTTTTCAAAAAGATTTTTTAAAAATAAAGATTGTTCAGACTCAGATAATAAATAAAACGGAAATAATGAATTATTTCTTCTCTGGATCGGTGGTTGGGGGACCGTTTGTTAGAAATGCACTTAAACAGTGAACTGAATATATGTACAGATTATATAATGGAACATGATCTTTAGAAAGTTGATGTACTGTAAGGGTGGAAGGGGAGGAAATACAGTCGGCCTCCTACTTACGAAACCCCCTGGGTACAAAAACCATTTTCCTAAGTTTTCGTCCCCAGGAAACGAAAACAACTCCCTCTTACAAAAAGAAATTCAAAATTTAAATGCGCCAAACGATGCGCGAGTTGCTCTCGCTCTCTCTCTCTCTCTCAACATCCCACACCGCTGGCCTCCCATTGGCTAGGAAGGATGACAGAACCAGAAGGAGACCTTAAAGCGGAAATACAGTGAGGACCTCTGATCTGTCAAACAGATACTGTAATTCCGCTTTAAATAAAACATCCCGTCCGTGTGTGTGAGATAGAGAGAGAGGGAGAGAGAGAGAAGGAAGTTTAACTCTTTAGTTTTTTAAGTTGTTTAAATCAGTAGATGTTTAATAAATGTGGCGCATTTGAGCTCATCTGGAATTCCGATTCCTCAAGGAATCAAGTTAAAGTTGAGTTTGGACCTCCAATCTGTCAAGCAGGGAATGCACTTTTGAATTCCACGTCTTGTGGGCGTGGCCCGCAGCGCTATAATAAACATTTCATGTGTATACAATACACATGTAATGCGTATGTGTGTGTGTGTGTGTGAGAGAGAGAGATACAGGTGTGTGTGTGTTAATAAAAACGGTTTAATTAATGTTAATAAAATGGTTTAATATGTTAATAAAATGTTTAAATTGTTCAATAAATAATTGTTTTACTTTTAACACACATTTCATACAAAATTGGTGTACTTTTATCATTTTTGAAGGGTTTATCCAGTCCAAAGACTGGAGCCTTGGAACGAATCAGGCGTTTAACATGTAAAATACGACCCCTACTGACGAAATTTCCACGTTACGAAAAGGGCACTGGAACAGATTAATTTCGTAAATCAGGGGCCGACTGTACTTCGTGTTGAGTAATGTTACTGCTCCACAGCTCGAACCCTAAAGAAATCTGCCAAAATTAAAATTGGATTTAACATTCTAACCTGTGGACTCGTGATGGTGACCCACTGCAGACGGTCTTTGCTCATCAGATATTCAAAGGCCAGCTCCAGTTTGATCTCACACTTTCCAGAGGTACAGGGATTCGCAGTGCCGTTGGCCACTGGGACTTGCTACAGAGGGGGAAACCAGAACCACCACCATTATTATTATTACCCTTTTACCATTTACACTTATCAGCTATTATCACGGTCCTCTACACTTTCCATGGCAGCAAATCTTAATTTGTTCACACTAGTCGTATCATTAATTATCTCCACGAGGGATGACATTTTAAAGGAACACAAAGAACAGCCCTTTCATTAAAATGGAAAAAAACACACATGGAAACTGCCTGCATTAGATTTCTCACAAGACAAAACAATTAACACATCTATCTGTTCTCAAGAGATTGCCTTTTTATTAGCTTTATTCACAAGGTTCTGATAAGTGTTGTCTGCTTTGTCTTTATCCTCCATGCAGCTTATGGAATGCCGGAACAGAAAACAAAAATACACAAAGTGCTTCCGCATCCTTTTCAAAAAAACCCCGGCGTAATAACGGAAGACAGGCCATCTGTGTTCAAGGCCAGTTTGTCTGAAAATGCTTCCTTTGAAAGATTAAACAAAACCCATAATAGTTAGTCTAAAAAAACAAAACTTAAAAAAATAAGTTTGCAAAGAGATCATCTCCATCCAAATTCAAACAAAAACCGTGTGTGTAAACGAACTTCAATTTGTTTTGTTGGAGATGAGTAATGTAATCTGTACTGGAAGGCAGAGGCGTTCTGCTGAAAATACAGCAGTGCTGGAGCTGGATGATTGCCTATATGCCAGGATGAAGATGGATGAATGACAGGTACATGTGGGTGTTACTTCTTAATGAGAGCAACTGCATTAACAAATTACACTTAGCCGGCACCCATTGTGATACGGACTCTCCTCTCAGCCTGGCCAAGCAGAAATATTTACACTATTACCTAAAATCTCATTACAACCACAGGACAATGTGATTAAAACAGGCACAGAGCCACTTTACATGCCTCATGGCAATGCTGTTGTTCTCATTATACCATTATTATGCCATCATGGAGACAGCTTTCGGGCAATGATTAAATCTTCATTACTCAGTGATAATCTGGCATCCATCCGTGTTAAAATTCAGATGTATGACTACATTTTCTTTTTCCAATACTTTAACACAAACCTAATCTGGGTCAACACCCCTACGACAAAGCTAACACTTACAGATGAAGTGACCCGCCAGCACCTCATGCGTGTGACTTTAAAGCTGCCTTCCTTCATCTGGTTGTTGGGAAGTTTGACCTGAAAGTTGAGCTCGTTGTTGCCGGCACTGACGATTACATGGCAACCTTTTTCAGGAAAATCCGTGAGGCAGGGATCAAACTTGATGTAGCCGAAGTATTTCAGGGTCTGAGCCAATCTGATGAACTATGAAAGCAACAGGGATTAAAAGTGAATGACAGCTGCCATCAGATGAGCATTCTAGATCAGTGCCATCACTGCTGGAGCTCAGATGCATCTGTGTTGGACGGTCTGCTCTCACCTCTTTCTTTGAACCTTTCTCCTGCAGGGATTTCAGTTGTCTGTGCTGATCTTTGTTGGCAAGAATCCAGCCTCGCTCAATGTCTGACACCGTCTGAAGAGATGAGACAAGAATTACTTAATTTTCCAAATATTACTGCTGTGCATCAATAAACCTAGACACAGCAAACACCACATCAGCTCAATATCAACATTACAGTCTGTGTGGGTATTGCTACACAAGTGCTCGTCATTGTATTTTCATGGCAACTTAAAAATTTTATACGGCATCTGGCTTTCAAACAACCAGATTCAAATTTAGTCAATTTCTTTTCTCCTAACATAACCACAAAAAAAAAAAAAAAAAAAAAAAAAAAAAATGCCCATTATATATATTTTGGGCTTTTTGTTAATAAATGTCAGTAGTTGAAAATGTAGAAGTCAACACCACATTTGTTTTCAGTACACAAAAATACCAAGAAAGCACCAAAGGTGGGGGGGGATCATAAAATGGGGAGTATATTTGGTTTCTTTACAAAAACATTACATAATACTGTACCTGAGAATACAACAGATTAAGCCCCACGCTATCCTCCATGACATCACTATCATATGCCGAGTCCCAATAACTGTAGGAGGGGAGAAGGGAGGGGCGGGGAAAAAAAGGCTTAGCAATGCATCTTTAAGAACCCCTGGAAAGTGAGAGCTAAAACAGAAGATTATATTTATAAATATATATAAATTAAAAATCCTCACACATGAAGCAGAGAAAAAAACCCCACAAACCTGATTATCACAGAGGTTCTATTATCAAAGCTTTTATTTTACCAAATCATAAATATGGTAATATGGAGACCAAAGACTGACCCAAAATTGACAGTCAAATCAACCCTGGTTTATTCAGACTGTATAAGCTGCCGAGGAAATGTGTAGCCATCAGAACAAATCTACTGACTGCCAGCAAACTGGCAATAATGAGATGAAAACATGGCCAACTTAATGCTTTGTTATAACATTAACAAGCAAATTTCCTTGAAATGCTTAGCAGGAATTTATTAAGAAAAATCACGATTAAACTGTGCAGCTTTGTTCAAAACTCCAGTCCACACACACACACACTTTAAGGACTGAGACACAGCTATTGTCAAACATTCTGAAGCTTGGCTCGTCAGTCGGGCCGTTTCTTCGGGGTAAAAGAGGAAACAAAGTTGCTGTTTGTGCCTTTTTGGAAGACCAGAATTCTTTGGGGAGCGGGGTGTGTGGTGGGAAGGGGAGTATTGTGAAATGGTGCAAAGGAAATGAATAGAACTATTTCAAAACCCAGATTAGGTCTGCCAGAGGGAAGTGTCAAAAGTATCAATAATTAAGCTAATATAAATATTTATTTACTAGGATAACTTTCTCGTAGAGGACGGGGGGGGGGGGGGGGTCTTACAAAAAGAACCCTGATTTGAGCTGAAGTGTTCTTACGCTGATACAGTTTCAGGTTTCAGAAGGAATGCCGAAGTGGCTCAAACTTAAAATGCTTTTGGATAAGTGCTGTGAGAAGCAAGCTGGTCTAATGGAGTTGGAACAATAACTTGTATACCAAGTTAAAGACCCTACAGGAAAGGATTACAGGAAAACCAGACTGCGGAGAAGAAAAAAAAAAAAAGCCTAGTCATTCTTCAGGCGAGGTTTATTCTAGTCACATTGTCTTGCTCTTTCACTTTTTGTACAAGCAAACAGTCAACCACAATATTCAATATTTTATTAAAAAAAAAATTAATCTTCCTGAACCATAAGTGGTGACTATAACTATAAAATGGCAAAAACACTGTCTTGGGGGAGGAGGGAGGGGGGGGGGGACCCTTACAAAACTAGAAGGAAGGCAAATAAACATCTCTTAAGGTCGCCGTCTGTCTACCTTTTGCGGAGAACGATGTGGTAGTCAGGGTTGTGCAGGCTGGTCACCGACACATAGGGCAGCTCAAACTCCTGCAGCTTTCTCACAACTGTGGTGCAGTGGAAAAGGACAGATAAGAGAGAAATGTACGAGTAGCCTCAAGGACATTCTGCTGGTAAAACCAAATGATGAGATTAAAAAAAAATCCATGCAGCAAAAAGACATGTTTTTTAGCCAACCACATAAGGAACAGGGTCAGCAAATAAAACATGTGTACAGTACAAGGCTCTCATTTCATTGGAGGTCGGAAACAAAATAGTTGAGCTCAACTCCAGAATTTAAGAAACTTCTTTGATAAACAGCATACCAATAACACTGTGGGGAGGAAGGAATTTTTTTGAAAGTCTACAAAAGTTCAGTCTGAAAATCTGATTGAAACAAGCGGTTTCATTTCCTGTACCAGTTATCTTTCAGTGCTAGCTTGTTTTCTTGCAGGCTGCTCAATATATCAGCAAAAAAAAATCTCCTTTTTTGAAACCGAGTCATCTGTACACCAAATACTTAAAGACTGTTGGAGTTCATATTCAGTATTTTACAACCCATATGTTGCCACTGATGACTCCACAGCTGCTCTGGGCTCCTATAGAGCATGTGTTTGCTTTTATCTGTCAGAATCTTGGTGCTGCTTCCAAATAAGTGTTTGGCAAACAGAAGAGTAAGGAAGAAGAGGGGGGGGGGGGGGGGAGAGAACATAACAGATAGGGAGAAATATGAAAGAAAGAAACCTCCAGGGAACTTGCAAGTGTGCTCAACTCCACTTGGGAGAAACAGCTTGCAAAGTGACTATAACCCTTACAAAAACAAACCCACAGACAGGCTGCAAACATCAAAAAGTAGAAAAAACTGGCATGAATGGAAAACTGAGTTTGCTACTACTGATAAAGAGGTATAGAGATTAACAACTGAAAGAACCAAACTGACAAAATATGACAGAGAAATAAATGATAATCTAAGAAAAAGTGTGCGCAGATTATATGAACTGGACAATATGATCTTATTCCTTCTTCATATACATCATCTACTTAATCTGGGGTCGGGTCACGAGGGCAGAAACCTAAGCAATGAGGTCCAGACATCCCTCTGGGACGTGGGTCTACACGGGTCACCCCCGGACCCAGGCCTGGGGGCAGGGCTCGAAAGTAAGCCCCTGATGGTCGAGATTCTGCCCATGGAGACCAGAAGGGCCCATCCCAAAAAGGAGACATGGGTCCACCCTCCCATGGACCCACCACCCATGGGAGGGGCTACAGGAGTCTGGTGCAGGGAGTTGGTTGGCAGCCAAAGGCATGGGTTCTTCGTGAACATCAAAAATAGAAATAAAATCAAATCACAGTTTCTGCCATGCTTACAAAAGGAGCAGTGTCATGATTTTACCCAAATTCAGTCCCCAAAAGTCATAGAAAAATGTAATGAATGTCCACAATAGTGGTCAATATTTGTTTCAAGTCTTTCAACCAACAAATCAAAAGGAATTGCACTTTTTGCAACATGAATCTTTTGCCAGGTTGGGGCTCCAGGGTGGTTGATGCCATCCGTGACCATAAGTCCATAGGAGCTGATCGGTTGAGCACTCATGGGACTAAAGGATGGATGGCATCCATTTCCCCGTCACTCACAGTAATCACCAGCCAATCCATGGACGTCTGTGAGCTCATTCATACAAAAGGGGAAGATAATTTCCTTCTGAGTGTGTTAGGTATACGCAGCACTGCATAAAGAGGCAGGTGACAGGATTGCTGGTCATCGAAGGGAGCAACTGCATACTTGCACCCCTACCCGGTTGGCGGTAGTCATATGTGATAGGAGGGCAACGCATAATGGGTGGGAATTGGATACAGCCAAAACGGATGTGTGCATGTATTTCTGGCCAGGTTGAAAAATTTTCCAAAAATGCAAATACCACTGCAAAGTGCAAGTAAATTGGTTGTATGAACCAAATCCCTTTCTGTTAGACTTATACACCTTTAAATAGCCAAGATTTGTTCGATATACCATTAATATTGTTCAGGCTACTTTAATCAAACTACCATGACACCGCCCCTTAAAGGTTCCATTGTACTTCCGAGTAAACCTTAGATATCATTCAATTAATTTTGCGTACATTATGGCTTATTAGTACTGATATTGATCAATAGCTAGCACAAGATATAACTTGATGTTGTGGTTACTTTAAGAAGGGTCATGATACCTGACGCTAGGGCTGGGTGACATAACTTAAAAAAAAAAAAAAACGTGTACATTTACTAAAGTGAAGTGAAAGCAAAGCTTCCAAACTCTCGTGATAATTCGTGATATTAAATAAATAAATAATAAATTAAAAAAATAAATCGTGATATTTTTTTAATCACGATATCATAACTGACCGGTATATCGCCCATCCCGATGCACTTGGTTATAGCTTGCAGCAAGATTTCATTTTTAATGTCCTCTGCTTTAATTCCTGTTGAGGCCTGACAGAAGTGGAACCCAATGTGGTGATCCACTATTCGATGTGCATTATGAAATGCGCTTCTGCTCAGCACAGTTGTACAGAGTGGCTGCTTTAGCTAAAATAACCAGACTCTGAGATCCTGAATGCACTTTTTTTTTTTTAAGTCCGGAGGAAGTTCTATGTAGGCGAAAGCCATCTTGGGCAAAGGACAGTATATCTAATTAGTCAATATACTTGCCTTGCATATTGCTGCGATTGCAGATTTTGTAACCAAGAATAGATATTTCTGTAGAAGTGCTCAAGCAGAGCAAAGCTAAAATATCCTGGAAAAGAAATCTGTGTGTCTACGGCTCAGTGTGCTCCAAAGCCTTTGTTCTTAATGGGATTTTGGAAGGTGGAAATCACAACCCATCAATGCTTCATTATAAGTAACTTATACATCACAATTATTTTATTAATTTAGACAGCAGTCGAGCCCATCAACTAGGTATCCATTATTTTAGTTATTATTTTAGCAAGTTATTCAAAAAAGGTATTTAATGGGGAAAAGTTTTAAATTAAAATACCTCTTGGTCCCAAGAACATTTAATATGCATAGCTTTTTTTAGCTAATTTGCCTGAAATAACTAATGACGCAGTCACTGACTTTGTTGCTGCAGTTTTTCAAGGTTAAAGGGGTCCATCACTTTAAAACGTAAGAAAATTCCTGATAAAAGTGAGAAAAGTGTCTCAATTATAAAAGTGCAATAGTCTGTTAAACAATCAGTAATTAGGTGATCAGCAAGATTGTTAAATTCCATATTAACACAACATTGCTAGAACAATGTTCCCCCAGAATGGTCTCCATCTGAGAATAAGCAGCTTTCTTCAAACACCAGCCACCCAACACGTTATAACCATGGCACAAGTTCAACTCGCACCCATGTGAAATGAGCTTGGGAACAGAAATATAATTTTATATGTATGGCTTTTAGGATGTTCGAATGTTCTAGAAGAACAATAAAACTATACAACGGATAATGAGATTCAAACTTAACCTCAGACACCAGACAAAGCAAAGTTATACAGACAGCCTAACAAATATACAGAGGCAAAGATATTCAAAAATACAGGCAAGTCAAATCATGATTGGTCAAAAATATCAAGGAATAAAAGTGGTGTACCCACATGTGCAACCCCCATTTAGTACATCTTGAATGAGGAAAAGGCTGAAATAGCCCACCAACTCATCTGGCAGGTCCAGTTTTGATGCAACGGCCTATTGAGGGGGGGGGGAAGAAAAAAAAAATTTAATCCACAAAAGGCAATTCATCTTTAGTCCTTAGTGTATCTTGTACAATGAAACAATCATATTTGCATCTATACCCAAAAATGTAGATCAAATTTGAGGTGACCATTTAATTCAGCTATAACCACAGAGCACAGAATGAATAATTGTTTTGTTTTAGTATATACACTACATAAACTAATTTTTTTTCAAGAATCTATAAACTACGTGTATACTATATCTATATACATATCTCTATCTATATACACATATACATATATAATTAGAGATATATATTATATATACACACACCTCTCTCTCTCTCTCTCTCTTATATATATATATATATATATATATATATATATATATATATATATATATATATATATATATATATATATTTTTTTTTTTTTTTTTTTTTTACACACACACATGTGCCCTTTTTTTAATTATGCTGTTTTCTGTTTATTTTCAGCTCTCCTGTAAAGTAGTTTGGTTGATACCACAAAATGAATAACACAAATACCAGTAAACCTCTTTTATTGTTCTGTTTCATGTTTTTCACCTTGATGGTAATAAGCACTTACCGTTCTCCTCCACTGGTAACATTTTAATAAGTGCCACCCACTCCAATTTTTTTTTAAGCGCCCTGGGCGGCTATCACATCGAATACGATATATATAATAAAAACACCAGTAAAAAAAAAAAAATCTTGACTTTAACTACATTTTAACTTGTTTAAAAACCAAGATTCCAAGTAATCAAGATCCTGAATACTGAAAGAAAAATGCAGCATCACCCTTCGTATTTTAACTAAGGAAGGAATAGGTCAGGTGAACTAATAGTGACAGTTTCAACTCCTACTTTATTACGTATTACACAAATTCAAGTAAACTGCACTCAAGTGTTTCAGTATGTACAAAATACAGAAAGAAAGGAAAAAAAAACCCCTAAAGTAAGTTTTTGATGTTTAAACCATGATAATGATGTCATCAGCACCAAATGACCATGAAAGTGATTAACCGTTATAATTTAAATCAGGGGTGGCGAACACGTGGCTCTTGATCAATAAGAATGTGGCTCTTTGCCTCTCATCATATTTCTATATACTGTGGCTCTTTGCCTCTTTTCATGTTTTTTTTTATCTTAAAACACACTTAAATCTTTGAGGTTATTAAAAACAAATAAATAATAGTTTAAAATAATTTTGACAGGTTGGGTGTTCATGCCGCGTCCGACACATAAATGACCGCCAATTATCTGAGTGGATGACGTCTAATGCTGGGAAATTAAGTAAACATTTTCTTTGCATGCAGGCTTACCCTCTTTGTCAAAATGCAAAGCTAAATGAAAAAAAGATGAACACAGGACATTTCTGGGAGAATGGGAAGATGCTTTACTTTATGAATGGAATGGCAAATCAATGTTTATTATGCAGTACCACAATATCACATTTCAAGGATTCAAATCTTCATGCTTTTAGCAATTTCATGCTAATATTGACATAGAATTCCCCAAAGGTAAAAAAAAAAAAAAAAACCACCTGACTCAACATGACTGTGTGTATATTTCAATATACATCCATTTATATTATACAGGCCATATATATGTATCTGAAGTGTGTTCAGTAGTTGTATGTGTCAGAGCGAGGGAGAAAGAGAGAGAGAGAGAGGGGTGCGCGTGCGTGTCTGTCTTGGCAGATCAGCACGTGGTGTGGCTCTTTAATTCTCACAGTTAAAAAATTTGGCTCTCTGTGTCTAACCTGTTGCACCCCTGATTTAAATTATTATTTAAACACTATCCACTCAGGAAAAAAAAAAAAAAAAAAAAAAGACTGATTGTAAAGTTTTTTATTGCTGAGAGCAGACCAATTGCACCAATCCTCTGGACTCTCACCATTTAACGCACACAAAAAAAATATTTTTTTTGCTTGAAATTTTGTATTGCAAATAACATCTAGATGTGTTCCAGTATAAAAAGAGTATGCAAAGAGTTAAGTATAAATTATTGTTGGATATTAAACACAGTTTAAAAAAAAAAAAAAAAAAAAAAACCTAAGCCACGCATCAATATATTGATGCAGAAAGTCAATCAGCCTCTTCTATCAGGCGTTCGACATCAACTGCCTTGACATTATCGCTTTTACTCAAAATGAAAGGTTGCTGTACTCCTCTACAGGGTCAGAAGAGTTTTAAAATACCACCGAGGACTGATATAGCAGGGACTCAACAGTGCAAGGCCATGTGGACCACAGCAGCAACATGAAGATAGTGTGGAATAATGCCCACTATTGCCCTATAAAAAAATCATCATCATGGCAAACGTCAAGCTTTTACCCCAACACAATTAGGTTTTCTGAAAACAATTTGTTAAAAAGAGGGAAAGTGTGGGCCACTGCCATGCATTCTGACAACCACAAACATTTATAATGACCTACATCCACTTTGGAAAACATTGTACACAGTGAAACTTCAAAACTGCAATGAATTTGATTACTCAGCTCAATAAGTACACCAACTCAAATCTTCCCCACTCAGCTATATAAAAGGAACACTTTGTTGCTGAAGGTGCATCCATTCCTGGCTACATACCAACTCTGATTCAATCAATCATTCGAGAAACCCTTAAATAAGCATAAAGCTCACACACGCCAACTCACATTCATGAACAAATGTAGGAAGTGTTGTATACTTGGTGTAAAAATTCTGTAAAGGAACAGTACAACACCGAGGCTATACTAGATCATTCGGTCTGTCTTCCTTTCGGCTTTTTCCCTTTTACTCGGGAGTCGCCACAGCGAATCATCTGATTCAAACGTTTGATTTGGCAGAGGTTTTTACGTCGGATGCCCTTCCTGTCACAACCCTTTTAGCAAGGGACAGAAACACGCTGACGGCTTTGCAGCTACTCTTTACGAAAGTCAACAATGGTTCTTTTACATGCCTCACACCATAGACAGTGAGAGACATGGCCCGCCTTTGATAACCCAGTTAGCCGCACTGGGGGGGGGACAGTGGCCACCTTGTGGAGAGTGGGACTCGAACCCCCAACCTTTGGATCAGCGATCCAGCGCCCCATACCACTAGACCACCACTGCCCCCTGCTATACCAGATCATTCAATGGGTGAAAATGTGGCATCAAAGCAACTGTTAGAGCCAACAGTGAAGAGTACTGTATTTTCTCTGGACAGCACTCAGCTGAGATCGAAGCCTCACTTTTGGATAGAAACTGAAGCAGAAATGAAAACGCTCCTGTCTGAAAACATGAAGCTTCCAGAAATGAATCTTGTTTTTCTGGATTGCAGCTTTGGCAGGAATCTTAAGCTTCTCAGCAAGAAGTCCTTTTGTGCTAACAACTAATTTGGAGCACATTTTCTCACCAAAAGACAAGCACCAAGAAAATGGTAGGCTATTCCAAGTAGGTTTTCAACATACTACTGTGGTTATTCATTTTTGGTTCGCCCCATTACTGGAAAAATTGCATGTTTACTCTAAAAACTGTCTTCACAACAAGCAAAAATTTGTTAAAGTATCTCAGACGAAGTAACAAACCTAGGAAGCTATCAGGTTATATAACTTCAGATAAATTGGTCTGTCTAATATTTCAGATAAACTTTCATCTGAGGAATTAAAATCCTTTACACAAACCATCCTGGATTATTCATTTTCTGAACAAATTAATCCTAATTTGGGTTGTGGGGAGGCTGCCCTCCCACAGATCCATTTCTGAATATAGAGTTAGCTGCACAGCCTCTTTACCTCAAGAACATCTTCAGTCTGGTCTGATGTCAAGATATCGACTTTGACCTTCTGGCTGTTGGATAAGTGCACCTCCAGCTGAACCTCTTCAGTTGGGATCTGTTGGGTCTCCTGAAACAAAGAAAACAGCAGGTTTCCAAACAATGTGTTTCTGAAAGTCTATATTTAAAACCTTCTCGGAGATGAATAGCTTAACTTTAAGCAGACACGAGAGCCAGCTGATAAGTACACGTAACAAAAATAAACACACTTTGGGTTCAGTTCATGAAAATTGAGTGCAAAAACAAAAGTTTTAGATCTTTTATGTACACAAAAGGACCAGTTCTTTCAAATATTGTTGATAAATCTGCCTGAATCCGTGTTAGTGAGCACTTCTTTGCCAAGATAATCCATCCACCTCACAAGTGTGGCATATCAAGATGAATATCAAACGGCATGAATATTGCCCATTTTTCATGAGCACAAAAGCATTGTTTTGTAGAGTGTAGATAGATATTTAGAAAATGTATGAAATGGAAGAGGCTGTGAATAAAATTAAAAGTCTGCATATCTGAGTACAGTGCTTTAGTTTCTGCGGCTTCTTCAAAAATATTCATCGAAAAATAAAAAAATTATTAAAATAAGGAAATTAAGGAGAAGCTACTGTTAAGGAAAATGCCACAAAACAAGGCCAATGATGCACCCCCCCCCCCCCCCCCCCACACACAACAAAACTACTTACATTTTTATATCCGGAGTGTGCACGCGCGCGCATCTGTGGGTATTTATATTTTATTTGCATCTTATGCATTATAGCGTTGAATATGTGTGTGTATATAATATCAATTAATACATGTATGTATATGTCAGGTGGGGGGAGTGTCCCCATTAACCGCAGAAAGTGAGGGATCCCAGCGCTAAAGTTAAGATAATCTTTATATTGAGGGTGTGGTCTCAGTTTGAGAACACCTAATCTATAAATAGAGTACTATTACAAGAAAAAGAAAACAAATTACTTTAAAACTTCAGATATTTATTGGATATCAAATTTTAAAATGTAACTCACATTATCTTTGTAAGTTGACTGCTTTTGGACAATGAAAATTGAGCAAGCTGACAATCTTGAAAACAAGGATTTTGAAGTCATGGCTAAAAATAGCGACTTAACAAATAAGGTTGCTAAGATGGCGGTTAAAAAAAAAAAAAAAATCCAAATTGACTTAAGCGAGAAAATTAGCACAACAGAATATAAAAGGGCATCATGAACACAAAGACTGAAGGAAAAACAGCAAAAACAACGGGAAGAAGAAATGAAATGAATGGACAATGGGTTTTGTCAGAGAAATGAGGAAGGAGGGAGAGAATAGGTATGAAGAGACAGAAATATCAAAGATTAGATTTGGACACAGGATTGAACAGCACGCAGCATAAAACAAAGAAACATCATACAGGACACTGTGGTTTCTGTGGGGTTACAGCAGTGGGGAAGAGGAAACAATACAGCATGTTATAATACACTTTCAGAAATACAGGGAAGAGAGAAGGCAGTTCAAAACCTTGGAGGGAGAAAAATCTAAGTGTACAGAAAATTTTTGAAAAATGGAATACTAAATGGTTGTATTACACGCATTTAAAAATAAGCTTTGGAACATTTATAATCGGGTGTAAAAAGCCCAGACTTGCCTTCTTAACAGAATAACGAATACATAATTTCACCGTCATTTAAATAAAAATACAAAAAAGGCCATCAAATAAAACGAAAACAGATGAATAAATCTCACGCATTTAAATCTATACATCTATTTTCAATGCCACATGTCACTGCGGTGCGCAGCGGAGAGCCAATACTTTCTGTACGGCAGTATGCAGGTGGGTCCGATACCTTGAAACTAATTTTATTGGATTATAACAGCCACAGACTGTGCGTGTTGTTTTTGAATAAAGAGGAAAATTTCCCTTGTTTTTGATCAGCTCATTTGCATGAAGCTAAGCACAGCTGGCAAGCAAACACAAATGGACAGACATGGAAAAACTTCAACCTGCATGTTGAATTGAAATGTGCTTCCCATCACAAACACTGCAGTGTGCGAGTCTTGCCATATTGACCAAGTTTGGCTCTACATATGCATGCAAGCAGTCCTTCTCACCTGAAAAACATTAAGACCAACCCGCAGTCACATTTAACAGATGGAAGCCTCAACGCCTGCAGGAAGTTGAACCTCAGCACGCATCAACCAGACTACAAAGCCATCAGCAAAACCATGCAGCACCAAGGGCAACAATTTTAAAGTATAATAAGACTCTGGATTTATTTTAAACAACATTGTCCTTATGGAAGTTATTTAATAAATAAAATATGTTGGTCTTTTTCAATTTAGTTTTTTGGCGCTCTTCGTCAAAAAGGTTCCTGACCCCTGGATTACCGTATTCAATGTGATAAGCGTCCAGGGCGCTTAAAAAAATTGCTGTGGGTGGGCACTTATTAAAATGTTGCCAGCGGAGGGGAACGGTAAGTGCTTATTACCATCAAGGTGGAAAACATGAATAATAACAGAACAATAAAAGATTTTTGTATGCGTTATTCATTTTGTGGCATCAACCAAATTCCTTGCACGAAAGCTGAAAACGAAACAGCATAATTAAAAAAAATAATAATTAATTTAAAAAAAATTTTTTAAAGGCCCTTTAAATTTTCCCTCCCAGTGCTGTTCCTTTAAATATTTCCCCAGATGTAATATCAAGCCAATCAACATGTCAACTTTAGCACATGGCAAGTTGAAAAGCACATGACCAGGAACGTCTATATACAAATCTTGTTCTTGTTGTTTTACTACTCAAGCTTAATCTTTGCGAACGACAGGCCCATGGCTGTTCTTTCCTTCTTTTTAGCTCTCCGCTGTGCTTTCACTTCCTGTTCCTTCTGATGGTCTAACCTTGCTCTTTTTTGCTTGCTAAAATTGTTTTTATAAAATACAATCACTTATTATACACATTCAAGTTGCTTTCATATTTGAATGAATAAGTTAAGAAAAAAAAACGAAATGATTCTACAGTATATCCGGCTTTGTTTACAATATGGCGGTGAACATGAAGTGATCGGAATGAAGCAAACACTTAAATTGCGCATGTGTTGCTCTGGCTCGTAAAATGATAACTGCAATAGCACAGTAATAAGATGATTTCAGTAAATTTAACAAGCTCAAAAGTAGGTGCTTGTGGGAAGTGACACACGGAGCTTGTGAGAGAATGCGCGGCTTATCCGGACTTCTGATCTTTCAAGTGAGCAAGTGATGGTTAAGTACCAAACAAGTATTCAACGCACACGTGCTCACTTGAAAGATTGAAAGTCCTCGGAAGTCAGAAGTCACAAATCATGAAGACGACGAGACTTCACTGTGAGAACTTCCTGTTTAACACTAAGCTTCTAATGAAATGTACATGTTCGTCGGAACATCATATTACACAACTTCATCACGCTCGGAGGGGCGGGAGTTCAAACCTCCCCCCCAAAAAAAAAAAAATTTAAACGGATTTGGAATAATATAAAAAAAGAACCTCTTCAGGTCAGAAAAGTCTGATTTCCACCAAAAAGCGGAAAAATCTCATGCCTGCATTTGGGTGAGAACACCGGAAAATGCCCATGATCCGATTCAATTTTAGGCCAGGAGCATGAGGGGTCTGTGACCAATATTGTCAACCATATCGCTGTCAGTGAGGAATCCACCCGTTGTGGATGATAGTCATGCTTTTTTTTTTAAACCCGTTTCCAAATGTTGGACGATTACACATGATAATCAACTAATCAGTGACTGTCGTCGGCTATCCGGGATTATATTGCTGACAGTCTAAGGTCGTCATTTTCAATCAATCAGAGACAGTTGGGCACTTTGTTGCAGACCATCAGATCTGATGGATGCATCCGAGCATTTTTTTATTGGAGTCATTTAGTCCAACCATAACTGTACATGTTCTAAGTCACCAACTCAAAAAAAAAAAAAAAAAAAAAAAATGGAATCATGGGTAGTCGCCAAAGAGTCACCCGAATGAGAGTGTAAATAAGTCGTTATGATTCACATCCATAAACAGTAATGACAAATAGTGTTTGGACGACAAAAGGTCACCATTGTCTTCGGAAATTAGCAAATAAAGACCGAACGCTAATTTCTCAAAGTGTGTGATTATTAAAGGACTTCTGGATTAAACTTTTTTTAAAAATTAAATGAATCAAAATTACACTCCAACTAACCTCATTTTATTGGAATAACTTAGACACTCTGTAGGCTCCCAAACCCCATTACGAGAACCTTGGAGCTAGACATGCAATTTTTTTTGCTGAATGCAGCTTATATAAAGTATAAACAGTTCCATCTGCTAATGTGGGAGGGTGTCAAAATAGCTGTTGTTCTCTACAGACCAAATGAAATGACAAAGCAAAGCCTGACTAATCTCTCATTCTGTGAAACAAGCAGACTTGCTAACAAGCTCATGAAAACTGGTCCAGAACAACTTTCAACATTTGTGCAGAACGTCCTACATAAAGGAGGACACAAGTAATAGGCAAAAACAGGTTTTACTTATGATTATTTTTTTTTAATAAAGAATTTTAAAGTGTTCAATAGGTTGCTTTCAAATAACTCATGCACATAGGATTCATTAAAAATAAAATAAAGAGAACAGTTTGTACCTGTTGAGCTTTTCTCAAAAAGCTGTTGAACATTTCACTGGTTCCCAGCAGGGGATCCTGACGCACTGCAGGAGGTTTGGTGGTGGTGGTGTGTGTGTGAGGGAGGGGGGGGGTTATAAAAAAAAAAAAAAAAGAAAGAAAAAAATTGTTCATAAAAGAATGCTGTTACATCTAAAACCACACACGTCATTTATTAACAAGTTTAACTTTAGTATGGCACAGCTTGAGAATAAGTTTCAAAAGAAACTAACAATGGTTAAAAATTACAAAGTAGTCGGCTCTCTTCTTACAAAATTAATCCGTTCCAGCGCCTTTTTCTGAACCTGAATTTTTCGTAAATAGAGGCACATTTTACATGTAAAATGCATGATTCATTCCAAGGCTCCCAAGACTACCCCATTTCTTTCTTTCGGCTTTTTCCCTTTCTTGGGAGTCGCCACAGCGAATCATCTGATTTGCACATTTGATTTGGCACAGGTTTTTACGTCGGATGCCCTTCCTGACAACTCTTAGCAAGGGACAAACATGCTGACGGCTTTGCAGCTACTCTTTACGAAAGTCAGCAATGGTTCTTTTACAATAGACAGTGGGAGACATGGCCAGCCTTTGATAACCCAGTTAGCTTCACTGGGGGGGGGGGGGGGCAGTGACAACCCTGTGGGGACTCAAACCCCCAACCTTAGGATCAGCGACCGTGTGCCCTATCCACTGGACCATCTCAATACTACCCCATAAACCCTTTAAAAATGATAAAAAGTACACCAATTTTGTATAAAATGTGTTAAAACTAAAAAAAATATATATTAAACCCTTTAAACATTTTATTAACATAATAAACCATTTTAACATATTAAAAACATTAAACATTTTTTATTAACCAAATCAAACAATATTAAACATTATTAATTTTAATCGCGGCCGACACCGGAGCTTTTGGGGCAGAACGCGGCTTGTCCAGACCTCCGATCTGTCAAGCAGGCAAGAGCGCTTTGTACTGGTTTAGTACTCAACATTCACTTGAGGTCCAGGTGAGCCACACCCTGTCTCGGGGACTCCAGTGTCGGTCGCAACGCCACCCATACTCAACGGAGCGCGCCGAAATGCAGGAGGCGTCGCAGCTGACACCGGAGCTTTTGACACTGGGCGCGGCTCATCTGGACCTCCGATCCCTCAAGCAAACAATTGAATGTTGAGTCCGAACCTCTGATCTGTCAAGCAGGTAAGTGCGCTTTAAATACTTGTTTAGTACTCAACATTCACTTGTTTGCTTGATGGATCGGAGGTCCGGATGAGCCACGTTTTGTCTACATTTGGCGGAAGCGTGCCACATTTATTAAACATTTACCGAATTAAACAACTTAAAAAACGAAAAATAACACTGCAATGAGCACTCTCAAAAAAACTCCCGAAACTCACAAACCAACAGTACAACTCTCCTTTACACGTGACAAAGAAGCATTATGGGTACAGTACTATGGAGATTCAGCTCCCTCCTGGCCAATGGGAGGCCAGCGGCCCGGGATGTTGGGAGACAGTCAATGAGAAAGCAACTCGTGCATTGTTTGAATCGCGCGTTTGGCATTTTTCATAAGAAGAACTTGTTTCGTGTACAGAGGGAAAAAATTTAGGAAAATGTTTTTCATATACTGTATTTTTCGTATTCTGGGGATTTCATAAGAAGAGGGCCGACTGTAGTACACAAATTCTGATGGTCATCACCCACTCAGTCATTTACTGAACCGCTTAGTCCTACTAGGGTCACAGGGAAGCTGATGCCTCTCTCAGTCGTCATGAGGCGAAGGCAGGAAACACCCTGGACAGCTCACAAAACACGCATATAACCAACCATTCACACTCACAACTAGGGGCAATTTGGGACAGCCAGTTTGGCCAATTTGCATGTTTTTGGACTGTTAGTCAATCTCAGGACCTCGTTGCTTTGGGGCAGACGTTCTAATTACCACACCATCATTCCACACTCTTAGGCTTATACGTTTATAAAATTAATGACCGTTTATCTAGGATTTTGTCAACTTGTGGCTGTGGCATTAACTGTATTGTCTGAAGAATTCAACTGATATTAGCATTTAGCATTCGATATTTAGCCATTCGGTGCACTGAACAAATATATTGAACTTGTAAGCAGCATTCAACTAAAGCTGTTGCAGTTTACATATTGAAGAATTTCGTTTAAAAAATGTATACAAGAGAAACTGCACCATATAAGATGATTCAAACAAATGAACTGATAACTATTTCATGTGCATGTGCGCGTATATAATATTTTGGAAGGAAGCAATGGCAGAATAACCCAAATGCTTCCTTATTTATAGCACTTTGGCCATCAGCAATTCTCAAAAGGACACAATGCACTCATATAAACAAATGCATGCGTTCTGAAAAGACCGTGTGCGCACAGTGGTTAATTTTCCACAACCGCTTTAAACCATGATGTAAGTGGTGCAAGTGGACAGCCAAAAACAGCCTGTGTGCTCAGAGACTATGAGTAAATAGTGCTTGACAAGGCTCAGCTTGTTGGCCTGCGTGCACCAAGACTGAAATTGATTTGAACAAACAGCTCGTGGTGCTGCCATGCTCCGATGATTCGCTTTTACACAACAAGAATGTCACCCTTGGCTGGTCTGTACCAACGATTACGCTCAACCCTCCCAAGTTGTATCCGAGTGAGGTCAAAATACAAGCAAATATCCAAACAGTATTTCTGTAGAATAAAAATGTAATGGTAGTTCAGACCAGAGGCTAATTTTCTCAAACAATAACGGAATCAAACATTATCCCGCCAGTTTCAGCTAAACCCCGAGTGTATAAATATACCAGACAGGATACTCCATGTAGTACTTATTAAACAGGATCATAAGATGTAAGAGATTGATGTTGCTCCACAAAGAGGACAAAGGTTAAGAAAAGACAGTCATTGGGTCAAACTCACCGGCCTGCATGTACTTCTCCAGCTGCTCTCTACGCTGTTCCACTTCTGCAGGCGTGAGGGTGAATATCTTCTTTGGGGGGAAGGCAGGTACCACGTTGTTCCCATACTCTTTCTTAATCTGTCCCAGAATTACATACAATAAATCACAATCATTTGAAACTCTTCAAATCAGGCAATTTTACCAACACCGGGCCACTAACAGCAATCAACATGCAACTCAACATCAACAAGGATTCAACATCGGGATATCATTTCCTGTATTGATAACATCGTAAGCAAAAATCAAACAGACAGTGCCTAAAATTATTTGGGATTCAGTTTTTCAGAGATGACAAATGGAATTCAATTCTGAAACAAGTACATGAGATGTCTTTGTGTATCAGTTCAAATACAAGGATTCCATATCTCAAAGCTCCAATTTGTCATTTAAAAAAAAAAAAAAACAAATACCTAGAATACCCAATAATATTCTTATACCCCACAATATTCCTGCTACCTTAATGCAGATCGCTCTGGACCAGTCACTATCTGCGAACATTCTGGAAAGTTGTATTCATACCATTCAGAGTTTTGGTTACTGTTATTGGAACTTATCCGATCAACACTATTTTGTATCAAATCTGACATCAACTGTATGTCATGGAAGTTTTCGTATAACATTAGTGCACCAACCCGTTCTACTTATCTGGATGAGCCCAAGGCCACCTTCCCATCATTGACAGCCTATAAGTTTTGTTGACCGTCGAAAGCTTGAAAAAAATAAAATACTATATGGAAAATTTTACTTGGCGCCAATTATGATTTTTTTTTTTTTGTTTGTTTGTTTGTTTAACTTGGATTATTAGAGTTCGTATTCATGCAAGTTACTTTGGTGAGGGGATGTGTTGTTTAAAGGCAAAGTTATCTTTTCTGTACAGATCTGATACCTTATCTACAAATGTCCAGTGTACTCATGATGTATGGAATTTGAAGTAAGAAATCTTTATGATAATGCTGGAGGGTGTGTGGGGGGGGGCATTAAAAAAAATAATAAAAATTTCAGTATTTACTGGTTTGATGGTTTCCTATATTGAACACTTCAAAAATGTAAAAAAAAAAAAAAAAAAAAAAAAAAAAAAACAAATATGAAAAAGATTTAATGACTAATCAGATCATACAGGAACTGCAATCAACACTTCAAAATGTGCCAATTTTCGAAGCAATATTTCAGCAGCAAGCCTTCTAAATTATGTAATAAATTTGGATGTTCATGATCTCCAAAAATAATCTGCATAGTTAAAGCTGTCACACTTGATATAGCAGAAAATCTCCTTACAGCTAGACAGATGGTTTAATCTGTGTCAAGCTGCCTCCTTCCACAGGGTTCAAGGTACTATGACCTAATCAATGTAGCACCAAAGTTCAGAATAAAAACCACGGAAACCGAGACAGGAAGTTCCCTATCTAGTCTCATGTGTGAATTCATCCAGCTGTAAACACACTGAACTACATGGAAAATATCATGTAAGGACACAAGCTGCCATCCATTTTGGTCAGACAGTGGGACACCATATGATTCGCATAGTGTGTGAGACTTCACTTGGAAGATCTACAGTAGGTTTCGTATAAATTGAAGTTATATAAAACAAGTAGAACCTTGATGTAAAAACAACAAGCCTGCAGTCTGTGTGTGTTGCCTTTAGCGGTTTCATTAAAGATGTATTCAGATCAATGCAACATTTTGGGAATTTTCTGAAATGCATTTGTGAGTAGCCACTGAACATCAGTAATGTTTCATTGTTTAGTTTAATATGAAATGCACATACAAAATCTTTAGAAAAATGTGAACTTATTTGTCAAACCCCATAATCCTACTTGGGTCATGAGGAGGCTGGAACTTGTCTTAATGAACACTGGGCTGAACGTGGGGTACACAATGAACAGGTTGCCAGACCATCACAACTTTATTAAGCCAACTTAAAAAAAAAAAAAAAAAAGAAAAAAAAAAAAGTTAGACCGCCCCCAAAAATACCCATGGTGCCACAGTTCAAAATAAGGTGGGTGGCTAGCATTGCATGTCAGAGTGCACATTGTTGCCCCTCCCTAGTTGGTAGTGGTCATGTGATGGGAAGGCAATACTTAATAGGTGGGAACTGGACATGACTAAATTAGGAAGAAAATGGGCAGCGAGGGAACGAACAATTCTCCAAATTAAACAACAAAAAATGTATTTGTACAAATAACTACCTTGTACTTGAAGCTTACAGTATATACTCATGTGTCCTGTGCCATTAAACTGCAGTATGAAAACATTTCCAAATGAACATGGTGTTTTCTCCTAACCTAACAATCTATACAGAGGAAATGACCAAGCTGACATGAGTATGTGTGTACAGTACATCAGTGCACAATACTAATCAAGAGCACTCAAAGCACAAATCCTCACCAAGCGTAGAAATCCCGGACATAAGAACCAAACAAACAATCACCGTTGCATAACACAGAATCCTTTATCCAGAATTTGAACAAGATCATCTCCAAATTCAAATGGAGTCATCCTTGTCCAAATGTTCACCTACTGGGTGACCACACTTCCCATGTTAAGTAGTCCTGTAAAAAGTCCCTGGACCTGAATTTTGATCCACATTTTCAAAATCCTACGGAGTCTTCACTATTCAAACTCCCACCTCTGATAGAAATTATGAAAATTTCTCACAAAACTTTTGGTATCATCTGCTTAAACACTCAAGCCAAGGGTAAAAGATAAGTTCTATATACAGTGGTACCTTGACTTATGAAATTAATCCATATCGAGGGCAAGCTCGCAAGTCAAAGGGTCCGTTAGATAAAACAAAAATTCCCACAGGAGATAAAAAAAATACAATTAATCCGTTCCAACCCCCTCCCAAACTCATAACCTGACACAAACATGTATATTTAACCCAATATATTAAAGATAAACATGTAAAAACAATAAAATGTACATTAACAATAATAAAACAAGAACAAGAGAGTCAACTAACCCTTCCAATCATCAACTGTGGCAAAGACATCACGTGGGTGGGCATGAGGTGATGCGTAACAGAAGGAGAATTTTGTGCACGGACACACTACAAATGCAAGCGAGAAAAGGCTTGTGGTGAGCTCCCACAAAACCAGTGCTTCTCAAATAGTGGGGCACACATGGTGTGATGCCGGGGGGTCGTGTATGACTGCCACCCAAGTGTAATTACCCTATGGTGTAGGGAATACAGTGAGAGCGCCACTTGCCATCTACTGTAGAGAATGCGCAATTACACTAGGTGGCAGTGGCGCTCTCACTGTGTTCCCTATGGTACAGGGGAAAAAAGCACCAAGCAAACGATATGAAATGCAGTAAACAACTGAAATGTTTCTTCCTATAGGGGGCATCACAGAAAATAACTCCGAAGCACTGCACAAGGCATTCTCGGAGCATGGAGGAATACGAGGCTAATTGGCCAGGAAAACACATTTCCCTAGTAGAGCTCGTAAATCAAAATTTTGCTCGTTGGATGGGGCAGATTTTTGGTGGAATCGAAGCTCGTATCATGGAAAATTTGTTATATATATTAAAAAAAAAAAAAAAACTCATAAGTCAAGGTACCACTGTGTGTATGAATTTTATATATATATATATATATATATATATATATATATATATATATATATATATATATATATATATATATATATATATATATATATATTCATACATACATACATACACTGAAATTCCACATTAAAAAACATTACACAGAGGTAATCAAATCTGGGGCCAAATAGAGCAAGTCAAGTGCAATCCTCCACCATGGCAACCTGTGTAACTAGGGTGCATCATCTGACTGCACATGTACCTGTTACCTAGCAACAGGAGCAGCCAGAGCAAAGCGTAGCTTTGTGACAGAACCACTTAGGTTCTCTTCATTCATCAATACACACACACATATATATATATATTATATATTATATATATATATATATATATATATATATATATATTCATTCTTTAATAAGGATAAACTCATCGAAAGGTCATAGAGAAACACAAGCTTCATGTTTTTAGCTTTTTTTTTTTTTAAATTGATGTTTGTAAGCGAAATCTTAATCATTTCAGCAAGTGGGTATTACCAGACTGAGGGAAAAGAAAACAAGTGTCCGTACATCCATTGAAACTAAATTTATATAGCCAACATAGCTACCTATATAAATGCACAGAGTTCTCAGTTGTTGTAACAGACTATGCCAAAATCTGGACAATCGAGGTACTGTCCTGTCATGAGACACAGGACCCTATACATCACCTGTACCATGCCTTGAGTAGTGCTTCCTTGTGTCTAAATTGTGTATAAAGTGTCTCAGGCTTACTTAGGATGGTTCCTAATTTTCTGCTGGTGAGCCCCAGGAACCGACTCGTACACCCAGGATGTCAAGTTTTCAAATCTCCTTGGTCCTGTTCTTTCTTATGACGAAAGTGAAGTGAGCACTTCTCAGCTTTTCCCCTTCAGTATGCTCTGTATTAGGGATGGCCATACATGATTGGGTGAGTTGTAATCGGCAGCTGTGTTTTCAAACTCCACAAAGAATTGGTCAACTGTATTTTCTTTAAAAGTTGGTATTAGGGTTCTGCCTTCATCGAGATTAAATCTTGACTGACTCATTGTTAGAAGGCCGAGTTTGGTCTCCATGTTATAGCCGCTCCATTCCCTTCACCGCCATATTTCATTGAGGCCTCATCTCTCGATGCAGTGTTTTCTGATTCCATTTAATGTTTTATCGGCATTTTTCCACATTCAATCTCCATTTGGTGGTTTTCGGCCTCCGTTTGCTCAAGATCGCCATTGTCTCCAAAGTGCTTTGGGGACCACTATTGTCTTGCGCTGCTTCACCTTATTCCTCTTCTTCCACTGAGATTCCTCGGACAGCTTCGTGGCTTTGGGCCAATCCACCCCGGCAGCAAGCCACTCTCAACTCGGACCTTGTGTATCTCTGCCTTAAATAGTTTTTGTTGCTAATGCCGTCGTCAATCTCAAGGGCTGCAGCGATGGCCTTCAGCCGTTACAGCTCTAAAGCATCTCAGGCCTTTAGGGAGGGATTGTTTATAAAAAGTCTGCAAAGTCTAACACTGTGCTACATTCAGCTCGGCGAAAACAGAATTATTTGATAAAAATAGTCGATCATTTTCTTCAGTCACACACTTTGATCCTGGACGATCCCTCGATTTATGGTGACGAACTAATGTGAGCTATTGAAGGTAGCAATTACACAAGTATGGACTACAGTGAAATAGCTTAGCTATGTCTTGATCCAGATAGACAGTTGTAGGCTGGTTCCAGTGACGATCAGGGGCAGTAGCTGAAGGTCCACAATGGCTGGTGATGTATAGGGTCTTGAGTCTCATGACCATATTCTCAGTTGTCCAAGTTTCTACACAGTCCATTACAAAAAAAGAGAACTCTATACATTTACTAGTCTATATCATGATTACTACATCACAATAGGTACATGTCGATTATGTTATACGTCACTGAATATATACTGTGGCTATGGGATGTGCCCGTTACATCACACTATCATAGCGTAGTAGAGTTTAACAGATTTTAACAGAGCCTAATCAACCCTGATGTGTCATCACAGGGGATCTTAAACTTGGAAAATGACTCATTCTCTTGGATGCACTCGGATGCCTTTTTTCTACTCCAATCATGCGCCAGGCATGCTCAAATCATGGAGTGCCAGGCTTTTTTGAAATCATGGAGAACATGGACATCATACTTCCAGTGTAATCCCAGGTTCTTTCTATATCACGCATGAAGCGCTTTGTTACTCCATTCTAGATTCCCCTCATCAAGGTCCTTTAATTGTTTCTTACCTGTTCATGCAGGCCTAATAGCTGGCTGTAGCGCACTCGGCAATGCAAGACCCCGTTGATATGGATGTTGTAGGCCTGAAGAGAAAAAAAAAAAAAAAAAAATGTCAGATTAAAAATAAAAACAAGAGTCAACAGGAGATAATATTTTCCAGACTCCACATGTCAAAAATATGGATTGCAAAAATCCCAAAATATCAAAAGGCACACTGTCTAGAAAAATTAACTGCCAAGTATGACGAAGAAATGTCAGTTTGTGAGTTCTGGTCTGGAATTGTAATGATTACATCACATAAAATACTGAGGACTATCCTCCAGGAATACAAAATTTCATAAATGGTTTTCGAGTTCTGACCTGAAAAATTCACATTTTCCATGATAAGCTGGTTGTTATATAAACATAATTTAAACTCCAGAAATCCCAAAATATCAAAAAGGCACAACTTCACTGCCTCATCAAGGCAGCTGCCCAGTTTGAAACTATTGGACGGAATTGAAATTACAGATGCACATACTGATGAAAACAAACAAACAAAAAAAAAACACAATGGGGCCTAAAAAAATGCTCCATGTAGAGGTGGATTACAAAAAAAAAAAAAAAAAAAAAAAAAAAAAAAAAAAAATAATAATAATATTCTGATCACTCACCCAGAGAACCATTAAATTATAGACATCACCAAAAGCTCTGGTAGGCAGCTCCATGGGCACCCCAACAGCCACAGCTTAGACCTTTCACTTTTCTCCCCATTCAACATTAAAAGTTATTATTGAAAAGAATAATCCCACTTTTAGAGCTGGCTAATCCATCACAGAAAAAGGATGGACACATCAAAAGACTTCACGGTTGCATGATTGCAACTGGTGATTTCTAAAGTAGGAGGCGGAGCTCTTCCTTTAATTACACGCTAATAACCTGCAGCACCACAGTAAATTTTTCAAAAGTAGTTTAAAATATCACTGTCCTGCCGAAGGCAAAAAAAATAAAACTATACAAATTGTCCTATAATGTCTGCCGATCCACCAGGTGGCACATTAAGCAATACAGTAAGCCCTTAACTATTCGCGGTTTTGCACTCATGGTTTGTGTATTCGCAGACTGCCGAGCAACTGACACGTCACTCAAATTCAGCCAATGGCTGTCCTCTTTCTTGCTGATTGGTTGAGATGATGCAACACCCCTTTTTTACTCATTCGCGCACAAGTTGTCAATGAGCCTCTTTTTTTGGATGTGTTTTAATTACCAGTTAAGCTCCATGATACCACTCAAACGCTGTGTGTGTTCTCTGGCTAAGCGATAGAAAACGCTTGATGTCTCTTCTGAAGAAATAAGACTTTCTCCAGAGAAACGACAGTTTCCTCTGAACTGTTATATTAAAGACTTTTTCAATTATTATTCCAGTACAGTACCCAAGTTAATGTTTATGTGTGAGATTTTATGTTCTGTAGCATGTTTAACAAACGATACCAAAAGGATAAACTTTATTACGCTTCATGTCCTTTCACATTGAACCTAGCGTGACATCTCGGAGTGACGGCTCCAAGATGGCGCTGCCTAGAGGGCGATTTGTTTTATTTGTTGTTCGTTCATGTTTTGCACTATGCTCGTCTATGATCAGTCGACCCTACTACAGCCATGAGCAGCTTCAGCTTCGGGCAAGTAAGCACGCAACAACTCCTATCGTTAGCTAATATGCTATGGTAGCTCAATGCGAGCCGCACCCTGGCTAACAATAAGCCCAGGCAGAGTTTTCAGAGTCATATTTCTTTTTATTTGTTGTTTTGTTTGTTCGTGTATTGCACTATGCTTGTCTATGACTGGTCGACCATACTACAGCTATGAGATCAGAGTGTCTTCGGGCGTATATAATTAAGCAGGCCCAACTCCTGAACCAATATGCTATGGTAGCTCAATGCTAGCTAGCCGCATCCCGGCTAACACTAAACCCAGGCGGGGAGGGGCCAAACGAAGGTGAGGTGGACGAGCTTCATGCTCAGATTGCAGCGCAGAGGGATCTACAGGACTGCTCCATGCTGTTTCTGTTAAAAATAGGCTCGAGGAGAGTACACCCGACGAGGCGATTGCACCAGCCGGCTACATGGCCTTCATCCCATGCGATTTCAAGCGCCGGAGTCCTCGTTCGGCCCCTTTCCGCCTGAGCCAATTGTTAGCCGGGGTGCGGCTAGCATTGAGCTACCATAGCATATTAGCTCACGATAGGAGTTGTTGCGTGCTTAGTTTCCCGAGGCTGAAGCTGCTCATAGCTGTAGTAGGGTCGACCAGTCATAGACTAGCATAGTGCAAAACATGAACAAACAAAACAAATTTGCTCTGAGAACTCCACGACGTCATGCTCTAGGCAGCGCCATCTTGGAGACGTTACTCCAAGTTCAATGTAAAAGGACATGAAGTGTAATAAAGTTGATCCTTGTGGTCTGTCTGTCTGTCTTCCTTTTGGCTTTTTCCCCTTTTAGTCAGGAGTCGCCACAGCAAATCATCTGATTTGCACATTTTCATTTGGCAGAGGTTTTTACGTAGGATGCCCTTCCTGTCACAACCCTTTTAAGCAAGGGACAGAAACACGCCGACGACTTTGCAGCTACTCTTTACGAAAGTCAGCAATGGTTCTTTTACATGCCTCTCACCATAGACAGTGACAGACATGGCCCGACTTTGATAACCCAGTTAGCCGCACTGGGGGGGGGGGGGGGTGACAACCTTGTGGAGAGTGTGACTCGAACCCCCAACCTTTGGATCAGCGATCCAGCACACTACACCACTACACCGCCACTGCCCCAAAGTTGATCCTTTTGGTATCATTTGTTAAACATGCCACGGAACATAAAATCTCACGCACAAACATTCTAAAGATTAACTTGGGTACTGTACTGAAATAATTGAAAAAGACTTTAAAACAATGATTTACAACAGTATATGCTGCATGTTTATATTTTATCATCAATAAATATAACAGTAAAAATTGAAAAGCTTTTCTTAGTCATTACTACATTAATACTGTATTAATGAGTAAGACTGTCTATAGAATGTGTTTAAGAAGCATATGTAATAGATACATAGTATTTTACTTCCGACTGCTCATTCACACATGTGACGTGATACATGGGGTTTTACTTCCGGGTTCAGAACTCGCGGATTATCTCGATTCGTGGGAGGGCCCGGAACCGAACCCCCACGAATGTCGAGGGCCTACTGTACATTGACCTGATTTTGTGCAGCCCCTGTTATTGCTCTGCGACTGCTCTGAATCCATCCGCGATAAGTGGGCCAAAGGAGGGGGAGGGGTAAAAAGTTACCAAAAAAAAAAAAAAAAAAGTCAGTAAGTGCAGAATGTTTAATACGGAATGGACAAATAAATACTTTTTCACTGAAGTCCAGTCAAAGGCTCCGTGTCTGATGTGCCAAGAAACCATTTCCGTTATAAAGGAATACAACATCAGCCGTCACTTTTCCACCAAGCATGCTAATTACGCCAACAACCAGTCAACACAAGAACAAACGGCTACCGCTCAGAGGTTGGCAGCTACTTTGCGAGCTCAGCAAGAAATCTTTATCTGAAAAGACTGCCATCAGGGAATCAAGGACGACGGCAAGATATTTACCGGCATTCAAATTAGCAAAGACCATGACCATGTACAATCTGTTCTGAGAATCACCACAACAAAACAAACCAGATTTCTATGCACTGGCTAAAAACGATGATCAACACTGTCCCCACGAAAGGTGAAAGTAAACATTACCACTGTAATGCCTTTTTATGTCTGATATGTATGCATCTGGTGCTGGCCTGGCCCATTTGACAAAATTTTGAAAGTCAAAGTGGCCCGAGCCAAAAAAAAAAAAAGTTTGTCCAACCCTGACAACCATTGTATGCAATGAAGCCTTAGCTCATCTTAAATTTAATTCCAAATAAGCTATGGATCACAAAAAGAAGCACTACTAGAAAGGGTAGATGTTGGGGACTTTCACAAACCTAGAGCAAGTCTGTTGGTTCTACGAATAAAATCTCATGATAGTTAATGCACTAGCTCCAACTTCCACCGGGCTATAAACAAAACAACCACAAACCATGCAAATAGGCTCCGTAACTGTCTCACCCCAGAAAAAGAGGCCGCGGTTTCATCTCAGCTTTAGTGAAGAGAATAGCCTCAGCTTCCTGCTGCTTCCATTGCACCCATGCCAATACACACAACGGGTGGTGACTGGTAATAGACCTTTTCTGCTGTAATAACAGCAGCAAGTGTAATGGATCATGTGTGATTCCACCCTCCCTCCACCATTTTAGGGTGTTGCTGCAATTGAGTATGCCGGACAAACTCAACGTCTAGTCAGTCAGTTCAACTCATCATACTGCTTAAATCAACATTGTACTATTAACTCTAGGTTGGTCTGTCAATCATGAAAAAAAGGAATGAAATTTTATTACAGTACTTTATAACAGCCCAAAGAAATTAAGATGCAATTTCCTCCCACTGACTGCATGCGTAACTGGAAAGTTGAGGTTGGGAGGAGGGGGGAAAGGAAAGGCAACATGAGGTGGATTAACTCATTTCATTATTTTTTTCTTTTTCAGGTCACCTTCCTCGAGGCCGGTTTTTGGAAATATTTCAGAGGCCTCATCTCCAAATAAAAAGGAAAGAGGGGAGAAAAAAAAAAAAGTTACATCATTTACCCAAAAATGAAACTCATTTGGTATGTTTACTTGTTTGCTGTAATTGCAGTTCACACACCAGACTTTTGTGTAAAACCAGATGGCTCATGTTGGATCAAAACCCCTGCGAGTTTCGTCTGAACATGTTCTTCATCAGAAGGGATTTCTACAGGCTTATATCTGAACTTTTGCTTTTTGAGTGGCATCATAGGGCTTACATGATTAAAAACCACACAAAAAAAATTACTTCACTATTCAGACAATCATATTGATAACTTGTGCGCGAAGGAGGAGGGGGCGGGAAAAGTGTACACATCTGCAACCAATCAGCAGGAAGGAGAAACAAAAGCTCTCAGCCATTGGCTAAATTTGAATCATGTGCCAGTTACTTCTGGGTTTGTCACCAATCCACAAGTACGTGGTGGTGCGAGTGCTGAACGGCGAATGGTCAAGGGCCTACTGGGTGGGTGTATATATATTATAAATAAAAATAAATACACACACACACACACACACACCCCAAGCCCTTGCCCATTCAGTTAGCAGCATGGCCCCACATACTCGCAGATTATAGGCAAACCCGAAAGTTACTGGCACGTGATTCAAATTTAGCCAATGGCTGAGAGCTTTTGTTTCTCCCTCCTGCTGATTGGTTGCAGATGTGTACACCTTTTTTTTCCCCCTCCTTTGCACACATGTCATCAACATGATTGCTTGAATGTGAATTCATGGTTTTTTTTAAAGTGTCTTTAATTATTAAAGCCCTATGATGCCACTGAAACGCCTTGCATCTTCTCTAGCTTCTGGTAAGGAGCCCATGCGCTTTAGTAATAAATATCAGAACAAAATTTTAAAAAGTTTACTTAATCATTACTACATTACTGTATTAATGAGAAAGACTGTATCCAGCCATCCATCTCAGCCAGTCGCGCCACTGCTGACGGGTAGCCTCCTCAATCTACTCCACGCCTTTCGATCTTGTGCTCTCTGCAGCCATATGCTGCCAGCCTTCGCTTCTCTCTCATCTCTCCATCTCCTCTTCGGTCTACCTTTTGCTCGATTCCCCTCTCTTGGTTGCCACTCAGTTGTTTTCTTTGCCCATCTGTTCTTTTCCATCCGGGCGAGATGTCATGCCCACTGGCCTTTAGAGAGTTCGACTTTCTCAATGATGTCCACCGCTTTTAGTTCTTGATCTTATAACCTCATTCCTGATCTCGTCTTTCAGAGTGATGTTCGGCATTGCTCTTTCCATACTTCTCTGCGCCACAGCAAGTTTGTGCTTCTGACGATATGTTAGCAACCATGTCTCAGCTCCAAAGACTGCATATAGAATGTGTTTAAGAAGCATATTTTAGCGCATGTAATATCATGCATAGGGTTTTAAACCCCCATCAATAACTTGCAGATTTCCGAGGGCCTACTGTATACACACAGAAAAATGTTAAATACATAAAGATGTTGGGCAGTGATGGTCTGGTGGTATAGGGTGCTGGATTGCTGATCCTAAGGTTATGGGTTCAAGTCCCACTCTTCACAAGGTTGTCACTGTCCCCCCCCCCCCAGTGCAGCTAACTGGGTTATCAAAGGCCGGTCTATGGTGAGAGGTTCATGTACAAGAACCATTTCTGACTTTCGTAAAGAGTAACTGCATAGCCGTCAGTGTGTTTCTGCCCCTTGCTAAAGGGTTGGGTCAGAAAGGGCATCCAACAAAAACATATGCCAAATCAAACATGCGAATCACATGACTCACTGTGGAGACCCGTGAAAAAATGGAAAACGCTGAAAAGACAACTTAAGATTTAATATATTTTAAAAAAAAAAATTAAAAGCAGCACCATAGCAACAAAACTGCCAAAACTCTTTGTAACACGTACTCTTCAAGCACTCTATACTTTAACCTACTCCACAAAAAGGAAGGGAAAGCATGCCCTTGATTCCCCCAGGAAGTGTGAGGAGGTCCTCAAGAAAAGATTTCATTTGCACAGGAAATGCACCATTTCGAGAGAGACAATCCCCCACCCCCCACCTTCATCCCAGAATGTGAACATTCAAAATATACCAGCAAACAATCCTCCGCCTCCAAATGGAGCCAACATGTGCAAACATGCTGCTAAAATCAGCATGCTCACAGTAAGACTAAAAGAAAGAGGAGTTCAGAGAACTGATGCAGGAGAGAATAATATCTGGAGGATACCCCCTGAAAAATTCACTCAGGCAGCAGGAATTTTGGCTGCGTTTCTGATAAACATTCCACGCATGCTGCACCTGGACGCAAGATCTGTTTGAAATTACTTAGGAACAGAGGAAACAACCACCACAGGCATCTATATGTCCATGGTGTGCATTTCAAGACACAACGGCTGGCCAAAAGTGCTGAAGAGTGATTGCGAATCATCCTCCATCAATAGTTCCCTTTTCCAGTCATCTTTTGTCTCCGACAATACTCTCAAGCGAGCTTCTAAGAGCAGGAATAGAATAAAACTTGTTTCACGAGTCTCATGCTTTGACCAACCTTAACCATCAATACACAGGAATGTTAATAAAGCCCAGTTAATAACGCATTGTGCACTTGAGCTCGGGGCAGAGAAAACCTCGCTAAGGTACTGACAAAGAGTAAATAAATCTCTCAACTTCAAGTTCCTCAACTTTTGCCATCTGCTTGTCTTTTTGCTTCATGCTTTGCATTCCACTTGTGACTGCCCTGTACTTTACCCCCCTCCATCCATTTGCACTTCATTTAAAACTACTTGGTGCTTTGCCATTTCATCGTTCAATATTAACTGCATGGTTTTGTCTTTGTTCCCTGTTCAACGCCAGTAAAGTTGACTCTAACCGAGCATAACCACACAAGCCATCCTCACAAATTAACATTTAAAAAAATAGGGATGACAACTACAAAATGTTTTCAGCTGAACTTTTGCGGGGAAGGGGGGGGGGGGTCCAGAGCGGAGCCTGTTTGCTATCTACAGTTGGGCAAAATATCATCTAATGCATAGACTAATTGGAGTATAATTTTATTTGTAAACATATGTATTTGCAATATAATTATATATATATATATATATATATATATATATATATATATATATATATATATACACACACACACAGAATTGAGAAATTAGGTCAACCATAGCTCTGTTGTATAAATGAAAGATGGGAGGGGGACACAAATATTTCCAGTAAACCACTTTATAAATTTAAGAAACCTTTTCAAATAACTATCCTAGTCTGCTAGTTAACTAATTAATGTTGAGATACTACTCAGGTAAATAACAATGATGGTGTATTAATTTATATGACAACCGTCATCAATGTATAGACCCTTTTCACATGTCACACATCCGGGCTTCGCCAGACAGCCACCATTTTTTGGGTCAAGCTGAAGCTGATATTCAGTTACATTACGGCGAAAATTGCCTGGGGAAAGCTTTTTGTTCGTTTCTTGTAAATATCAACGGACAATGGTTCACACGTGTCTGATAATCGGGTGTAGCAATCGGCCCAATCAGGAAATCAAGCACAAATTTTTAGAAGAGTAAGGCTCCAATGTGACTGCATGCCGCTCCCAGACCAGCCATGCAGTTGCAATGTGCCGCTAGAATGATCTCTTCCTTGCTGGCAATAATCCACAGCTTCAGAGGTGGAGCATTCAATCTCTGAGAATGTCGCACCTGAAAGCAAAACTGTCTACCACTATGTGCAAATGTTTACACAATTTGGAGCAATGTTTCCTGTCTACAATACATAATACAGTATTTACTGTTTTTAAACTTAAATTTCTGAATTGTGTCAGTTAATTTTAACATTTTCACATGTGACAGAATGCTCTTGGTAAAAATTTCTAATGACTGATTTCTCAGCGAAATTAATCTACAAAAACGCAGTTATGTGACATACATGTAACAGCAACAAAATGAAAGGGATATAAACTAGTAATTTAGTATGGCTTCCATCGAAAGAAAAACAGATCCTCATTTTGCACTCGTTGTATCTCAACATTTATTTAAAATCAGGTAGGCGAGTTGAAAAAGATCAAGTGTACTTATTCTTGCCAGTAGTAGACCATTGTTGATATTTGTATGGCACACGTCTGTCACCCAACCACAGACGAACTGGTTGTATGCCTCCAACGATTTGTAAGCCTTTAATTCTTCGAATGTGTACGCACTTCTTCCGTTCACCAGATAATTTACAATGCCGATGTAGGTGACATCAGGGAAAGTATCTCGGTCTTTCGTCCACTCTTGCACTGGTATGTCTTCGTACAGGTCTCTTCGGTTGATGAACAACAACTTTTCCTCGTACCGCTCTCGAGAAAAAATCTAAAGTGTCTCTGTAGTTCGTCTTCGAAAATGTGGTCATGTTCACACATGGGACAATGGCTTGACACAGTGGCTTTTACTTGCTTGACCCAAAAAATGGCAGACATGCTGATTACATCCAGGTTACTGCACGTCAGTGAAAAGGGTCTATTGAGTATTTTCAAATTGAACACGACTTACTTGCATTTGGCTGCAAATTTATTAAAAAAAAAAAAAAAAAAAAAAAAGAAAATTCCCCATACGTATTAAATTGTTCTTATCAACAATGTGAGTAAGTTTATCACAATAATTTTACCAATACAGATTACTTTTATCAAGTTACATTTCAATGGGATTTCACATAATCTAAACGAAATAAATATCTAGTAATTCCCTCCGAGTGCGCTTGTCTGTCGGCCATAAGTGCAATACAGCCGCGAGATCCATAAATGATCAGGTCGTTGCAATAAACACACAAGGCCTTGTTGGCGAGGTCAGATTTCTTTATGAAAATCGCCAAAGGTGCCTATACGTTAAGAGTCTGTTTGCTGATTTTCACCACAAATTTCACAATTTTCTCTAGTCATTCCCACTTAAATTCTTATCACCCTTATGTATTTCTGACACGCGGGATTACTCTTCTTTCATTAAAGTTCACACCATTTTTGGGATTTTCTAACCAGACATTCTCTTCGTAAAAACAACACGCTGACATTTGTATTGAGCCGAGTCACTTTACATTAAGCTTAAAACAGCCAATCAACGAGCGGCCTACAATATGTGAGGTGCTCCAAAAAGTAGGCGCTTGTCGCAAAGTTCACTTGCTTGTGCTTGAGACAAAGTGCGGCTTATCCTAACTTCCGATCTTTCAAATGAGGAAGTGCGCCGTTGAACACTTGCTTTGTACTCAACCTTCACTAAAGAAATATAAACATTCGGGCTACCAGCCACTTTGCTGTTTGAGCAATCGTATAGTTCATTGAAGGCCACATGGTATCTAATAATCTTGATCAAGTCCAATGCATGTGCACGGGAGTGTATTATTTACACTGACTGAATCATAAGTTATGACAAATCAATAAAGAACAAAAAGCCCTCAGTGCAGACAATCCATTGACAAACAATGACAACAAGGAAAAATCTATAGTCTGGTGCTTAACTACCACTGCATGAACTACAACAGGGGCCTTCATTCTAACCAAACAGGAGCCACACCTTAGAGTTGAATAGCCCTGATTTACAGTCTGGCTGGAAAGAAATCAGTCCCAGCCTTACCACTCTTCTGCGAAAATGTTTTGTAGCCACAAAAGTCTAACATAACTCACCTTAAAACCCAAGTTAAAAGAGCAAAAGCTGATGGGGATACGCCCACTGATAGTAGGCATTTGCCTCTCTTAAATCCCATACAGCTAAATTGGATGGCACAATATATTAAATGTATATCATTGGATAAATAAATATCCCAAGTGTGATTGAACAGAAACTCTGAGCTTCCTTCAGAAATGCATATTTCAAAGGCAGCAATTTCAAAGACAGAATTTTTACTCACGGAGCACAACACAAAAACAGGTTTTTTTAATGAAGTCACTCCACCTCACAGCGAGAAGGTCCTCCTGGGCTCAAGTCCTTCTATGTAGAGTTTGCCTGTTCTTTCCATTCTTGTGTGGGTTCCCCCTGGGTACTTCTGTTTCGTCCCACAGTCCAAAAGGACATCCTAACTGGATGTTCCAAATTGTTCCTAGAAATGTGAGTGGTTGTGTGTGTGTTGCCCAGTTGTGGTTTGGTGAGCTGTTCAGGGTGTGCCCTGCTTTTGCCCAGGGTCTGCTGACATAAGCCCCAGTCTCAACATGACCGTAGCAGGATTAAGCAGTTCAATTAATGAGCGAGTCACTCCACCCAGTCTGGTCTCTGCTTAGAGACACACACACACACCCACAAAGGCAATAAACTTTTGTCTGAATGTTTCTTTTCATTCACTCATTTTATAACCATCTTAACCCGAATTAGAGTCTAGAGGAGACTGGCACCCATCTCAGCCAACTCTAGGCGAGGGCAGGGTGCACCCTTCACCAGGCCATTGCAAGGCTAACAGAATTATTCGTAGGCCCACCTAGGGGTAATTTGGAGTAGCCAATTAGCCTACTGTGCATGATTTCGAACTGTTGGAGGAAAGCGGAGTACCCAGAGGAAACCCACACAAGCACGAGGAGAACATGCAAACTCTACACAGAAATGCCTGATCTCGGGAATCAAATCCAGGTAGTCTTGCTGTGAGGTGGACATGCTAACCACTGTACTTCCATGCCGCCCAATTTGGTCTCCCCCCCTCCCCTTAATAAATGACTCACTCCAAGAGCTCTGCACAGGATTTCCTATCTGCAAGGAGTATTCATTTGTGCATAAACAGCAAATAAAATTCCAAAAACAATTCTACTTGTATATGCAATTCCAACAAATATTTGTAGTAAGCTCTTTCAGATATAGCCAACATAACAGGGTTTTCAGCATCTCAAAACTGTCCAAGTGCTGTGATGTATAGGCTCCTGTCCGTCACACAGCTTTCCTGGGTAGTTCACCAATTGAAACAGGGTGGTAAACACAGTTCAGCAGCTTGGTGAACTTTTGTGAAGTGGGGCTTGTTCATGAACAAAAACGATTATCAGGGGAATAGAAGTGTGTGTAAGGGATACTGGAGGCTCAGTGGTAAAGGCAAGAGGTTCGAGCCCCTGTACAGCAAAGGTTGAGGGTTCAAGCCCCTGCATCCAGGGAACTAGAAATGTGTGCAAGAGTCATCAGTAAAGGCTCAGTGATTACTGAGCTGAAGATCTGGGGTTCAAGGCCTGGTACGTCGAAGGTCGGGGGTTCAAGGTTGGGGATTCAGTGCCACCAAGCTGCCACTAATGGGCAATTAAGCAAAGATTTAAACCCTTGACTGCTTACATGAATAGAGAATTGCTATAGATAAGGGCATCTGCCAAATATAAAGTGCATGTTCATCAAATGGTTGTCTGTATAAACACTTACAAAAAAAGTATATTAAATACTATTAGGATTTAGATTAGATTCAACACTGTATTTGTGCACATGTGCTGATTATATAAGCATGTTACACTATACTGATGCATTCAAAGTACAAACTCTTACAGAATGCACATTCCCCTTACACTTCTTTTTTTCAAGATTGTTCCTCTGACCGTGGACGGCTTAGATATTTTGGATCCAGTGTCCATGTAGAAGTTTCTGTAGGATTTTCGAAAGATTAAACCTGAAAAATGAGCCCTTGAGGAAGCTTGAGTGTGCTGTTTGTTGGACTCTTGTGTCAGAAGGATGACAGCACACTTTCCATAAAGACTGAGTTTATTTACCTTTACAGCAGCCATTTCATTCCAGGGAACAATCTTAAGAAGTGGGTTGGTAAAAGCTCTGAAGAGGATCATTTAATGTGAGTCACGTGAGGTGTGGGGCACTGAAAATACCTGTACTGTATATGAATGCTTAAAAATGGTTGGTTCTGACTATTCTACTACATTAAAATAGGAGATACACACACTAATGTTATAGGTGAGAAATTATTCATGAGGGGTTTTAAAAATAAAAGACCCAGTATTCACAGTTTGAGATTTTTAATCATTACTGACATTATTTGTCATGAAGAAAATCAATCAGAGAAAGTAAGTCCAAATCACTCACCACATATGTAGATCCATTTTCACCAGAGCGAACCTCGGTCTCAGGAATGGAGAAGTGCATTTTTCCTTGAAGAAAGATGAAGGGATGAGATGAGATGATAGAAGAAAGGATCAGACGGTTCAAGTCCAGTGATCACAGCCACAGATGGAGGCTCAGAGTCGCCCAGCTCTTGGTTTCTCTATCTTTCGACTCTCACAATCCAAAGCAAAGAGAATTTATCAGATAACAACCGAGTTTAGGGGGGGGTGGGGGGGAACAATAGTGAAACAACTTGTTTGGCGTCAGGGATTAAACTTCTCCCATAAACATCTAGACAGCAGCAGCCATGTTGCAACTGGAAGTAATTCCGCCTTCATTGTTGGCTCTTTTTCGGCCAAAATCTGTTCACTCAGTACTAATGCAAACTGCAACACGGTGGAAACCGAAAATCTCAAAACAATAAATGTCTGGTAGATACACACGCACACACTCACACACACAAAATAAAAAATAAAAATAAAAAACCCACGGATAAACTTTTTAAATTCTGCACTATATGAAAATGAATGTGGTCTACAAAAAACCGTTATAGCCCCAAAACATGAGGTAAAGGGAAATGAAAGAACAGAAAAAAAAAATGATCAAAACCTACTATTTCCGATAGAATATCTTCGACAAAGATGAAACGGAAAAATCCTGACTAACATTATAACCGAATTCCTTCCCACATACTCAAGAAAAGGTCGTCAATATATTCAGTTTGCCTGCAAGTGTGTCTGTGTATGTATGCGTCCACTCGCTCTCTGAGCATTGCAACAGTCCTTCAGTTCAAACCATTCCAAATGTGAAAAGAGGGGGAGTCTGTTTATATAGACTCCTCTAGAAATGTTTCTCTTGTGCTATAATTTCTGGTGTGGTATAATCTTCAAAATAAAACTTCACGTGGAATATCTTTCAACTTTGTGCTACCGGATATTTTCACGTTTAAAAACATAATGCTTACCTCACGAAAAAAAACATGTGATGGTATTTCCCGGATCTGCAGAGTAAATTAACATGCATTTCATTAAAAGGCATCAATTGAACCTGTGAGGAAAATTACATGTCATTTGGACTAACTGCTGGTTTGCGTACTTTTATTCGCAGTAAATCACAACAATCAACCGGTTAAAATAGTTCAAGCCAGCATTTAAATCTGTATTTTCTATCCTTGATAATTTAGGTATAAGATTTAAAACCCATCTCATGATGATTTATAGAAATCAATCTGAAACAATGAAAACTATGTGATTTGTTCCAAAAAGATTTGTCGTGCTTTGTCGAGCTAGAACTGTTGGGAATTGTTTTGTAAGATAAACCTCTGTCCCAAGTCTACGCTACGTTGAACCAAAAACAAGTGATTTCTGCGTAAATGCAACGCCGATGTGTTTGTCATAAACTGTCTATGTCACATGAGGTACACGATGTCATGTGATCTGATGGGGGGGGGGCGTAAAACATAGATGGGGGAAAATGACAGCTGGAGTCAGCATTTTTACATTTTTTATCCTGAATTTATTTAGATTTTTATTTATTTTATTCACTGTTCACGTCGACTGTCAGCCCACCGATGCTCAGGTATGACTATATCCGCGGTAGTTTATACGCGTTTGATATTAAAATGAATACAGAAATGAGCTTCTACTTGAGTTCCTGACAGGAAGTTCATGTCTGGTTCCTGTAGGTGTGTCACATGTGTGAGGGAGCTGTACAGAACCACAGTGCTGTGTGGAGGTTTTGCCTCTCAGAGGGCAGGATTGAGGGTCGGTGCTGTTTTCAGAATGAAGGGCAGAACATTCTGGGGTTGGAATACAGTACAACAACAACCACAACCACACGTGCTGTAGCATACATTGGCACAATTTGCAGTTGTATTTAAAATATTTATTATTTCAGGTTGGATTTATCTAACTGTTCTCTGAGTCAGCTGAAGGACCTCCATGCTGCTTCTACAGCAATTATCATGTAAGTAGTAAATTTAAGAAATAATTAAACAGTTGGGTATCAAAGTGCTTCATACGGGTTCATAGGAAGCTTCTACTGCCTGTATGTACACTTTATTACAGTCCAGGACGGTGCAGATTCATTTCTTTGCCAAACCAATTAATCCGACTGGGGTCTCTTCAAAACGAGCTTATCTCATCCGACATTTTTGGGAAGGTTTTGTATGCCTTCTAAAAATCTTACCTGTCTTTTGCAGGGCCAATATACACACACATTTAGGGGCAATTTGGAACAGCTAATCAGCCTAACATGTTTTTGGTGTATGGGGGAAAACCTGAGTACATGGAAGAGTACATGGAAGAAACCCAAGCAAGGAATGCAAACTCCACACAGAAACACCGTCACCGAGCTCCGGTCTCAAACCCAGGACCTACTTGCTGTGAGGTGGATGCGCAAACCACTACACCACTATGCCATCCTTATTCATTCATTCATTTCCTGTAACCGCTTAATCCTAATTATGGTCGTAGGGAGGCCCATCCCAGCCGACTCCAGGCGAAGGCAGAGTACACCCTGGACAGCTCGCCAGGCCATCGCAGGGCAGAAACACGCCGACGGCTATGCAGCTTCTCTTGTCGAAAGTCAGCAGTGGTTCTTTTACATGCCTTACAGGCATAGACAGTGAGAGACATGACCAGCCTTTGATAATCCTGTTAGCTGCACTGGGGGGGGGGGGGGGGGCAGTGACAACCCGTTGAGAGTGGGACTTGAACCCCCAGCCTTAGGATCAGTGATCCAGCAGCTTTACCACCAGGCCACCACTGCCCGCCTTATCTAAGATGGGGGATCTAAATGTGGCTATCACAAACATAGCTTCTTACTACTAGTACTTGGTTAGAAAGCTCCAACAAGCCCGGCTTCCCTGACCACTATTGGAAAAATTTTAAAGCCATCAAGAGCATCCTGACTTACTGCTGTACAGTGTTGTTCGAAAGGCCCTGTAGCGGGTGGTGAGGATGGCAGAGTGGGTGATTGAAACTACACTCCCCACTAAATTACTCCTTAAGTGCAATACTCATGTTTAAAGCATATTCAACATCATATTACATTCAACATTATATTACATTATCACACAATGAACCTTATGGCTAAAAAGGTCTGCCTCTTAGCATGTGTATACTATGCAACTTTGACATATCGTGCACCCTTCTTTGTATGTGTGAATATAAGGATGGATGTTTGTGTTTGCATGTCCGTAATGTATGTATGCGTAAGTGTCTATATTTGTACATACTGTATCGACGTGATAAGCGCCCAGGATGCATCAAAAATTGGAGTGGGTGGGCGCTTATTAAAATGGTTACCAGCAAAGTGGAACAGTAAGTGCTTATTACCATAGAGGTGGAAAACATGAATAATAACAGAACAATAAAAGAGTTTTACCGGTATTTGTATTATTCATTTTGTTGTCTCAACCAAATTACTTACATGAAAGCTGAAAATAAACAGAAAATAGCATAATTAAAAATATATATATATATATTTTCCCTCCCGGTGCTATTCCTTTAAATATTTTGATGTAAAATCAAGCCAATCAACATGAATGTCAACTTTGTCAACATAGCACGTTGAACCAATCAGGAACGTGCTTAAATTTATGAAGTTAGTGAGCAGGAGAATCAGGTGAAAAATACTCATCATCACTTTTTGATAAGTCCATGTCTGGCTCATCGCTCCATTCATTCAGAGCATCACATAGTTTTGCTGTAGCAGTTTCTAATGGTTCATCTTGTTGGACATTTACCAACAGAACACAGCAAAATATTTTCCTGTTTTTTAAAGCACAGCAGAACAATCAAATGTGTTGTTACTCATGAACATTATAGTCATTCCCCAGTGGCAGGGGGTCTTGAAATCCATGTAAACGCACTTTAACAGGCAGTGAAAGCCTCATTTTAACGTTACAGAGTCTAATCGAATAAAATTGGTAAGTTTGATGTACGTATGTGCACCCAGTACACATGGGCGGTTATTAGATGTAAGATCAAAAACAATGTGGGGGGGCTTATTGGAGCAGGGTGCTTATTACGTCGGATACGGTATATATGAATCTATGCAGGTATACAGTATACACATATTTAGCTTAGTGTGGTTCTTTAGTTGTCTATTGTGCTCTTTTTTTATATAATTGATGCTAAACTGATTTTTATTGTTCATAGCTCTGTCTGTCCAAGTCCTCTATGAGACTAGGCCAGTCGGGGTCAGAAGTGAGCTGGAGCTAATTCCAGCTAACATTTGGTATCCATCACCAGTCTATCATAGGGAGATGATCTGACCTTCACAGAAAGATCAACAGCTATTCGCTTTCAGATTCATGCTTACATGAAATTTCGAGTCACTTCTTGAATCTGAATGCCTTTGGATTGTGGAAGGAAAACCCACACAGGCACAACCTGCTTGCTGTGAGGCCGCAGTGCTGACCACTGCTTCACTGTGCCATCCCCACACACAACTGCATCAGTATTACTGCTCTAATGAAAGTGGTCCATCACCCTAATAATATTTGGCCAGCACGGTGTTGATTTCTACCAACGGATGGAGTGTTGTAACATTCATGTCCGAAAAGATTGGGTGAAAAATCTCAGAATGTAGGAAGAGTTACATTATTAGTGCAGATGATTTATTTGTACCGGAGAGATACATAGGATAGAAAATATTCAACACTCCGGTATTTTGATTTAGACTGTGGTATATTTAGACTGCAACTATACAGAATGTTCTGTTTCAGAAAAACTCTGCAAAAGTAGTAGAATTATGCGGTGCTAGTTACAGTCGATTGGAGCTCAATGAGCTGTACACAGGGATGTATGGACTACAGTTAATTGTACACAATGTAAAGTGCACCTACAGTACTATGTGTGTTAGGTGTGAAAGGGCCTGTAAGTGAAACCGCAACATATTCAAGTTACGTTTTTTTCCCCCCCAGAGACCTCTCAAGCAATCCGGTTTCCAATCTGAGTGATGTTCTATTCCAAGGTTTTTATCAGCTCAGCCATCTGTAAGTAAAGAAATTGTATAATCGTTATTCGGATTCCAGTTGTATAAATGTATTGAATCTAACACAACCCTTTGTTCAGTGTTCTGCCTATAAAACTGGACTGCCCTGGTGGCAACATATCATGGGACAAAGTGGACATTACCCATGATACCCGGCTCTGTGAAGGACAGAGGAATGCCTGCAATCAAACTGGGATGTGTAAGTTAAGAAAAACAGCAGACTATTGCATTTTTTTGTCTTGTACAGTGGTGGTCACGACCCTGCTCCTGGAGCTCTTCCTCTTTAAAGATTTTGCAGTGATGTATACAGGGATCCCTCACTTTCCGTGGTTAATTTGGGGACCGAGATCCCCCGCGACTGCCGAATTCCCCGAAGTATACTTATATGTATTGTGTATATAATATCAATAAATACATATTTAACACTATAAATGCTTATAATAACAATTAAACATTCAAAAATAATGCATAAGATGTAAATAAAATATAAATACACACACATATAGACGCACGCGTGCACACAGATGTGCGTACACACACTCAGATGCGCACCTCACATTAAAATGTAAGTAGTTTTGATGGGGGGTTTTGGGTTGTTCTTTGTTTGTTTGGGGTTTTTTTTGCATAATTGGCCATGTTTTGCAGCATTTTCCTGAACTTTTTCCTCCATTCTTCCTTAATTTCCTTGTTTTTTAATTCAATGAATGTTTTTAAAAAACCGCGATGCACTGAAGCCACATGGATTGAAGCACGAAGTAGCGTGGGATCCCTGTATTGCTGTATTGATCTCACACATCAAAATGTGTGCAAACGTTCTGTGCCTGGAAGGGAACAGTGTGCACATTGATGTAACATTACAATGTCTGTCTTCCTTTCAGCAGCCACAGCGACTAGCACGTTTTGATTTGGCAGAGGTTTTTACGTCGGATGCTCTTCCTGTCACAACCCTTTTTAGCAAGGGACAGAAACACGCTGACGACTTTGCAGCTACTCTTTACGAAAGTCAGCAATGGTTCTTTTACATGCCTCTCACCATAGACAGTGAGAGACATGGCCCGCCTTTGATAACCCAGTTAGCCGCACTGGGGGGGACAGTGACAACCTTGTGGAGAGTGGGACCCGAACCCCCAACCTTTGGATCAGCGATCCAGAGCCCTATACCACTAGACCACCACTGCCCCACTAATGTAACATTACAATGTACACATTAAATTACGTGGACAGTGGTGGCCTAATGGTAAAAGGTGTTGGATCACTGATCCCAAGGTTGGGGGTTCAAGCCCCACTCTCCACAGGTTGTCACTGTCTGCCCCCCCATTTCAGCTAACCGTGTTATCAAAGGCCGGCCATGTTTTTCACTGTCTATAATGTGAGGTTCATGTAAAAGAACCATTGTTGACTTTCGACAACAGTAGCTGCAAAGTCATCAGCATGTTTCCGCCCTGCGATGGCCTGGTGAGCTGTCCAGGGTGTACTCTTCCCTCGGCCGGAGTCGGCTGGGATGGGCGCCAGCCTCCTCGTGACCCTAATTAGTATTAAGCGGTGAGAGAAAATGAACTGAACATTAAATCACTTTATCAGGAGATCTTTGTTCTTTGTTCATTTTCCAAACTGGATAATTTTACAGTAGTTGCTTGGAGGCTGGAGCCTATCTCGGCCAACTCTGGCCAACATAGTAATATTAATTTAAGAATTAACCCCCCCCCCTTCCAAAAAAAAAGACAATACATACAGAAAAGATCTTCTCAACTCCTTGTCTTACAATGAAATAACACATTCATGAATAATTAACTTAAAACGATGAAATAAATTGTGTCTGCATTTGCAGCTCAGTTTCCTGATGATGCCAGTTCTTTATTGTTTAAAAATAGAATTAAGGTCAGAATTTAGCATTTTTTTGCTGCCCGGAATTTCCTGCTCTGTTGATATATACCTAATGTTATGTTATGTTATGTCGTAGATTTATATAGCTAATAACATGTTACAGATTCCAGTGTGTTGTAATAGCAATACTATTCAAATATTGCGACAAATGCTAGCAAATATGAAGTGGTATATCCAGTAAATATATCAGATATTACCAAATCTGCTGCTGGAAACCCCCTGTTGTGCGCATTTTGGGGCTTTCTGTTTTGTTGCACCCATTTCAAGTCATGACGATTTCTTAATTAACTAATTAGTTAAATCAAGTGGGTTGGGATCCCTGTTTTTTTTCCGGGCAGTGGTGGCCTGGTGGTATAGGGCACTGGATTGTTGATCCTAGGGTTGGGGGTTTGAGTCCCACTCTTCATTAGGTTGTCACTGCCCCCACCCACCCACCCCCGGTGCAGCTAACTGGGTTATCAAAGGCCGGCCATGTCTCTCACTGTCTATGGTGTGAGGTTCATGTAAAAGAACCATTGCTGAGTTTTGTAAAGAGTAGCTGCAAAGCCGTCAGTGTGTTTCTGCCCCTTGCTAAAGAGTTGTGTCAGGAAGGGCATCCGACATAAAAACTTATGCCAAATCAAACATGCGAATCATTAACATGACTTCCATGAAGCTGGAGGCAGATGATTCACTGTGTCGACCCCTGAAAGGGAACAGCGGAAAGAAAAAGAAGAATAAGTGGGTTGGGATCAATGAAACACTAAAATGTGAAAGGCAGAAGGTCTGCCAAGACCATGGTTAGAAAACCTTGATGTAGATAATTGAAATTTTGGTATTAGATTTTGGTGAGTTATAAAACCTACAGGCAGCCAGATCTCCAGGAGCAGGTTTAGGAACTACTTACTTCTTACTGTGCTTTTAATTTTGAGACTTTACAAATTCTTTCTCACAATACTGTCCGTAGTCTGGAATTGCCCCGAGAACTCACTCTGCATGCCTTATGGGCCAGGATTCTTTCAGTGCAGCTGCTCTCACGACTTCCATGGATACAAGTGCCTAAGGGAGGTGAGAATTTCAGGATAAAGTAGTCCATATTTAATGATTTTTTTTTTTAAGACAAAACACTGAATGACAGTGAATTAATTTATTCTTCTGATTGGAAGAGAAAATCGCCTGACTATCTTAATGATGGATCTTCTCTGAAACTGCAGGGCCGTTTTCCTATGCTGGAAGTCATGGCAATATTAAGTGGCTCCACAGTGGTGGTTTCAATGTTACTATGGATTACACAAAGGAGAAAAGTAAAAGACGCCCAAGTTCTTGTGTCACCTGGTGGCTGGTAGAAGGCTACATCTGAAACACTGAACAAATCTTATTATGTGAAAATGGCGCATCTGTCTAGAGACGTGCTTTTATTTGTGGTTCAGATTGATCTCGTTCCAAAAAAAACAACTGACTTTGCTCGAAACACATGATCAGGATGAGAAGTTCAGTAATGTTTCTTTTAGATCAGTGGTCCCCAAACTACGGCCCGCGGGCCGGATACGGCCCACCTCCACATTTGGCCCGGCCCCCTGAACAATATCAGAGATACATTATGATTACTTTTTTTTTTTTTTTTAGTCTAGCCACGCAATCAAGACTTAATACACACCTAGAATATGATATTCCACCCTTCTGCCATCTGTGTCCCTATCTGAACCCCCCACCCCCTAGAAACAAGAATTCTAGACTCTCCCCTGTCAAATAGAAGATAAGATAAGATAAGATAAGATACAGCTTTATTAATCTCACAATGGAGAAATTCACTGTTACAGGCTCTTGAGGTACTATCAGTAGGGGGTGCAAAAGAAAACAGAATAATGGTGAAAAGGTTATGGAAGAGAAAAATTGATTCAGAATGCAGGGTATTTAACCTGCAGTGGACAAACGGTTATTTTTTTGATTAATACAAAGAAAAAGTTGTTTGCATCCTCTGTAAAGAGGCAGTGGTGGTATTCAAAGAATACAATCTGCGCCGACCCTCTGACTCCCGTCACAAAGACAAGTATGATCGCTTTCAAGGCCAAATGCGAGTAGACAAACTCTCAAAGCTAAAAAGTGGACCGTTAGCTCAGGAGAATACATTTGTACGCCAGGCTCGGCTGAACCAGTCGTCTGTTCGGGCAGTTTTCGGGCTGCTCAACTGAGAGCAAGCAGTGTTTTTTTTTTTGTTTTGTTTTGTTTTGTTTTGTTTTTTTCATGACTTTTTTCTGTGAAGGTCCCAGAAAGGGTTACTAATATCTGATTATGCGTGGCTTACTGGAAAACAATAAATGTTTACGTTTAGGCAGCCCTGCGCTCGTCACACTTTTTCTGTTACAAACTGACCTCGGCCCCCCCATCAGAGAATGGAAAAGTCATATGGCCCTCGCAGGAAAAAGTTTGGGGACCCCTGGTTTAGATATTGCTCCATGCCTCAGAGTTGCTGATCTTCAGAAAATACCAGAGGCTTGAACCGCATGATTATACAGGTATGCTTAACACTATGAGGCAGCATTGTTTGGACTGCAGGTGTATGCTGTGACATGTAATAAATAGTGCTTCAGAGTTTTATATCAGAATGACTAGATTTAATTGTTTTATATCAGAATGACTAGATTTAATTGTTTTATATCAGAATGACTAGATTTAATTGGATGCTCCTTATCAGTTATACTGAACAGTGTCGATTAAAGCCTGTCACATACATCATACAATATTTATACAACAGGTATATTCATTCATTCATTTTGTGAGCCGCTTAATCCTAATCAGGGCCGCGGTGGAGGCTGGCGCAAATCTCGGCCAATTCTGGGCGAGGGTGGGATACACCCTGGTGCTCACCAGGCCATCGCAGTATAACAGGTATGGTGCATAACAACAACAAAAAACAAAATTGGGGAAAATTACTTGGACAGTTGTGGGTGTGTCATATGAAACTCACCTGTCACGTGACAGAAAATGTCCTTGTGGACGCTTGTTGTGGAATTTTGAATATTTTCTGTTTTATATGTCGACACCCTCATAACAAAAGTGTCTAAATCATGTTGGGTTTTTTTTTTCATTTTTGAGATTTATGTTGAACTACGATATTTTTTATTTATCATTTTATTTTCTAACAATATACTACTGCCAAAGCCATTGTGAACTTGCATGCTAAATTTAATTTAATCACTATTTCTGCAATAAGTAGTTAATAAATACTCAGTGATGTAAATATGCATTAAGGTTTTTTTTTTGCGTTTTTCATGTGACAACAAAAATCGACTGGCAGTTTTGTTATGAAGGCGACAATGTGATTTTCGACATCAACTTATGATATACAAATACATTTACATACCTTTTGGGGTCATCTTACAGCTTTGCATAATCCCGTGTGTATAATATGACCTTTTTACGACAGTGAGAGGTTCAGTGAGAGGCTCTTCTTCTTCTTTTCCTTTTCGGCTGCTCCCTTCAGGGGGGTCACCACAGCGAATCATCGATCTCCATCTCACCCTATCCTCTGCATCTTCTTCTCTTACACCAACTACCTTCATGTCTTCCTTTACCACATCAATAAATCTTCTCTTTGGTCTTCCTCTGGGCCTTCTGCCTGGTAGTTCCAACCTCAGCATCCTACCAATATACAAGGATCCCGTGCTACTTCGTGCTGCAATTAATTCGGCTTTGGTGTATCGTGGTTTTTAAAAAAATGTAATAAATATTCATCGAATTAAAAAATAAGGAAATTTAAGGAAAAATAGGGAGGAAGTTATGGAAAATGTCACAAAAACAAGGGCAATTATGCGGGAAAAAAACCCTAAACAAACACAAAACAAGCAAAAAAAAACCCAACCCAAACTCTTCTCATACAATACCATGTGTGTACAGACGCTCTCCAGCTTACTAACGAGTTAGGTTCAGGAAGGCCGTTCTTAGATAAGTTTGCTTGTAAGTCGTTACAGGGCATTCTTTAGAGGGGGATTATGTTTAAACCTTGTATAAGTAATCTATACGAGTTTGAACTGTGTACAGTGATCTCTCTCTCTCTCTCTCTCTCTCTCCCCCCAATAATCATCTGTACATTATCAATGTCCTGTGTTTAAACTCCTGGTTCCTCTCATGCACAGCACAGCGGATCTGATCAGATTTAGAGAGTTTCACTCTTATCCAGTTCATTATAATACCGGAGTCAATTTGTTTCTTCTTTGAAACTTTTGACAGGAGTTCAGAAATGTATGGGTTCTGCTTCTCTTCCCAGACCGGTGTAAAGCACGTGTCAGCCACGCCCCCCCTCTGCCGGAGTCTAGTATTAAGTGTACCTCAGGATAATGTTTAATCATATTTCATACTTATATTTATGATATACAGTCGGCCCTCTACTTACAAAAACCTCTGAATACGAAAAATCCAGGTTACGAAAAACATTTACCTAAATTTTCGCCCTCTGTGTACGAAACACCCTCTTTTTACGAAAAGCGCTAAACGCACCATTCAAAAATTCAAACAATGCACAAGTTGCTCTCTCATTGGCCATCTCCCAACATCCTGCCCTGCTGGCCTCCCATTGGCCAAAAGGGAGCTGAACTGTACCCATACTTCCTGTTTGTCACAAGTGTGAAGGAGAGTTGAACAGGACTGTTGGCTCGTGAGTTTTTTTGAGAGTGATCATTGCAGGGTTATATTTCGTTATCCATCATGGACCCCAAGAAAGTGATTCCCGGTGACACAGAAAAGAAGAAGCGGGCTTCTTCATTATCAATCGAAGTGAAGCAGGAGATAATAAAAAAATACGAAAGTTGGATGCGGTTGAACGAAATCGCAAAGCACTATAGCCGAAACCCCTCTATAATCAGGATGATATTGAAGCAGATGGAGGCATTAAAAGCGGTGGTACAGTGACGGAGGCGATTACTTCGGAAAGCAACCGCCATATTTAAGGACCTCATGAAGGAGGGTGGGGGTGGAGGTGAGGATTCTTCAGACCAGCAACACCTGGACTTTAAAGCGTGGCATTGGTGGTTCGAGAGATTTAAAAAAAGGTAAATAATTTTCTTTGACTTTTCACACACATTTCATACAAAATTGGTGTACTTTTTATAATTTTAAGCAAATTCATTTTAATTTTAGTTGTAAAACGAATGTTGGTAAGTTGGGGAGCGTCTGTATTTATATTTTATTTATATCTTATGTTTTTTTTAATGTTTAATTGTTGTTATAAGCATTTATAGCATTGAATATGTATTTATTGAAATTCTATATCAATACATCAGTCGGAGGGGTGTGGGGAGGTGATCCTAATTCGTGGATTTCAATGGTCGCGTGGGGATCTCGGTCCCAATTAACCGCAGAAAGTGAGAGATCTCTGTATACACTATCCCTCCGCTGTACCTGTCCAAACTATCTTCTTTGACTGTGTTTCCTTTATTACTCTAAATCACATTGAGTACTTTAGAAAAGGGTATTGATACCATGAAGAATGAAATCTTTGAGATTATTATAATTGATAAGTGCAGAGATTAACAAAAGTCCAGTTTAAACATTCATGTACAGATTAAGGTGCATGGTGTGCTGTGAGATGTGATAGTGCAGTGCACAGTCTTTTGTTGACCTGGTAATAGCAAATAATTTAAAACCCCAGTGTAAACATGTTTGTGCAGGTTACAGTACGTGGTATGCAGTGAGTAGTGCGGTGCAAGGCCTTTTTGTGTGTGTGTGTGTGTGTGTGTGTGTGTGTGTGTGTGTGTTGTGCTAGGGTTCCCCTATGCTAGAGTTAAAAATCTGATGACATCAGGAAGGAATGACCTCCTCAGTCTGTCAGTAGAGCAGGCTGATGACAGCAGCCTGGCGCTGATGCTGCTCCTCTGTCCGGTTATTACATTGTGCAGTGGATGCAGTGGCTTGTCCATAATTGACAAGAGCCACTCGGCAACCGTGTGACACTGTCTGGTTCCATCCCAACTACAGAGCCCACCTTCTTTACGAGTTTGTCCAGTCGTGAGCGTCCTTCTTCTTAAGGGTCCCAATTAGCAGCCCACTGCATAAAGGAAGGTGTTTGCCACCACAGACTGGTAGAACATCTGCTGCAGTCCTTTCTTACACAGAGCATCAGTGTTGGCAGTCCAGTCCAGTTTGTCATTCAGCTGCACGCCCAGGTATTTGTACGTCTGCACAATCTCTACCTGTTCCCCTCTGATGATCACTGGCTCTGGGTGCAGCCTGGGTTTTCTGGAGTCCACCAACATTTCCTTCGTTTTGGTGGTGTTGAGGTATAGGTCAGGGGTCGGGAACCTATGGCTCGCGAGCCAGATGTGGCTCTTTTGATGACTTCATCTGGCTCTCAGATAAATCAGGTGGCCTTTATTCACAATAACTAATACATAATTTCGCTGTCCTTTAAATAAAAATTCAGAAAAAAGCCATCAAATAAATCTCACTCATTTTAATCTATAAATCTATTTTCAATGCCACTTGTCGCTGTGGCGCGCAGTGGAGAGCCAATCCTTTCTGTACTCCAGTGTGTGGGCCTGTGACATACCAAAAACTACAGCGTGTGAGTCGTGCCGTATTGACCATGTTCGGCTCCACATGCGCACGCAAACAGTCCTTCTCACCTGAAAAGCATCAAGACCAACCTGCGGTCACGTTTAACAAATTGAAGCCTAAACGCCTGCATGAAGCTGAACCTCCACGTATCAACCAGACTACAAAGCCATCAGCAAACCCATGCAGCACCAGAAGTTGCATTCATTGTAAAAAAGTACTTTTCTTATGAATAAATAATTTCGTTATAACAATGTTGTTTAAAATAAATTCAGAGTCATCCTCTAAAATTCTTGGTATTCTTTTTCCATTTACTGTAGTTGTATTCAGTATTTTGAAATATATATATGGCTCTCGATTAGATTTTAAAATACGTGTTTATTATTGGCTCTCTCTTAGTCAAAAAGGTTCCCGACCCCTGGTATAGTTGGTAGTTAATAGGTAGTTGGAGTGAACCGAAATCCTATATCACTTTCCTGTACACCACTTCGTGTCCACTCTTGATACAGACGAGCAGTGTTGTCTGCAATCTTCTGAACATAGCAATACTCCAAGTTGTATTAGAAGTCTAAGGTGTATAGAATAAACAGGACTGGGGAGAGTACAGTTCCATGTGGCACTCCTGTGCTTCTGCCTACCGTGTCTCACATGCAGTCCTCTAGACATACATACTGACGTCTGTCTGCAGGTAATCAGTGATCCAGTCCATTAGGTGTGAGTCTGCTCTCATCTGTGTCAGTTTTCCCTCGAGGTACAGAGGCTTGATCATGTTGAAGGTACTGGAGAAGTCCAAGAATGTGACTGTTCCAGCACTGCTGCCCCCATCTCTGAGAGAGTGATCGATGCAGCAGGTAGATGATTGCATCATCCGCTCCCACTATCTCCTGGTATGAAAACTGTAGGCGGTCGAGAACATGACTGACCTGTGGTCATAAGTGGTGAAGTATTAGCCACTTCATTGAATTCATCACGTGGGACGTAAGGGCAACTAGTCTGAAACTGTTCAGGTTCTCAGGATGTAATCCCTTTGGGACTGGGATGATGCATGACTTGCTCACAGCTGAGGGACCCCACCACATACCAAATTGAGGTTGAAGATGTGCTGGAGAGGGTTTTCTAGAAACTCTGCACATGCCTTCAATAGCTTTGGGGATGCTCTGTCTGGGCCTGCTGCTCTGCAGGGACAGAGCCTTCGTACTTGTTCGGCTCACTTCGGCTGCTGTAATTGTGGGTTGGGGATCATTCTCCTTTGTCACAGTATCCGAAAGTGGGGATATGGAGCTGGTATAATGGAGTGTGTGGGGGGTGCAGTGCTCTGGAGTGTGAATGGGTTTGTGCAGTCCAACCTGTTGAAGAAGTCTATTAACTGGTTTGCCTTCACTAAACCCACTTCAATGGTTGCACCTCACCTAGACCTGTAGCCTGTGATGGTTTTCTTTCCATCCCACACCTCCTTCATGTTTGTTTGCAGATTCTTTTCCAATTTTTTCCTGTACTACTCCTTTGCCTCCCTGAGTTGGACTTTGAATACCTTCTGTACCCGCTTGAGCTCCTTTTGATCACCATCTTTGCAGACCCTTGATATCGCTAGTGATCTGGGGCTTGTTGGCAAAGCACCGCAGGCAGTGGAGAGGCTCTGCACGCATCCTTTACATTTGCATGCAATAAGTTGATTGCCTTATTTCTCCTGGTGTAAACGTCCATGTACTGAGTAAAAGCAGGTACAGTATAGTTTTATCCACATTCGCATGATCAAAGTCTCCGGAGATTAGCACAAGCACTTCCGGATGCTGTGTTTGCAGACTAGCAACAGCGGCGTGGATGTCACACGCAACTTCCGACTGATGCAACTAGACCTGGATGACCAAAAACAGATAAGGAATTTTTTCTTGGTTTGTATTTTGATTATTGATTCTTTTGAAATGTACATGGATACATTTTTACTTTTTGCACATCACTAATTTTGTAATTTAAGATATGTTCGCGTTGAACTTTGTCATGTTCAGATCTGCATCAAAATGTCCACAACACTCGAATAGTCTCAAATGCTAAAACTTGAACCATTTAATTTAATAATCATAAACTTATTTTTTTAAATAAACAACGTTGTATGGAACTGGAGTTATGTATCCTTGTAAGTAATACCTGTTACTATCCAGATATAGACAAAGGCAAATGCCATGTTTTTTTAAAAAAAAGGATAAATGTTTTGAAACAATATCAAAGATTATATTTGTGTGTGTACTTTGTCTTTACATTTCCTGAGCTGCAGTGAATAAGTGCAAATTTATAAAATTCCCTTGTTCCCAGCTGCAGTCGAATCAAAATTTACTGACAAAAGTGAAATCCATTCCAGGAAACAGAATTAAAAGCTACACTTTCAACTATAAGCCTTTAGAGAGATTAAGGACAGAAAGAGAAATGTATTGACTGATGACAGAAGTGTGCTGGAAAGATGGAAAGAGTACTTTGAAGAGCTGATGAATGAGGAAAATGAGAGAGAGAGAAAAAAAAGAAGAGTAGAAGAGATGACCGTTGAGGACCAGGAAGTAGCAAAGATTAGTAAGGGTGAAGTGAGGAGAGCATTGAAGAGGATGAAGAATGGAAAGGCAGTTAGTCCTGATGACATTATAGTGGAGGTATGGAAGTGTCCAGGAGAGGTAGCAGTAGATTTTCTGACAAGAACATTCAACAAGGTCTTAGAGAGTGAGAGGATGCCAGAGGAATGGAGAAGTGTGATGTGCCCATTTTTAAGAATAAAGGAAACGTGCAGAGTTGTGGTAACTACAGAGGGATAAAGTTGATGAGCCATACGATGAAGATATGGGAAAGAATAGTGGAAGCGAGACTAAGGGTAGAGGTCAGCATTTGGGAACAACAGTTTGGTTTCATGCCAAGAAAGAGCACCACAGATGCAGTGTTTGCTTTGAGGATGTTAACAGAGAAGGTCAGAGTCAGAAAGAGCTGCATTGTGAATTTGTGGATCTGGAGAAAGCATATGGCAGGGTGTCGAGAGAGGCACTGTGGTATTGCATGAGGAAGTCTGGAGTGGCAGAGAAGTATGTTAGAGTGGTGCAGGACATGTATGAGAGATGTAATACAGTGGTGAGGTGTACTGTCGGTGTGACAGAAGAGTTCAAGGTGGAGGTGGGACTGCATCAAGGGTCAGCTCTAAGCCCCTTCTTGTTCGCTATGGTGATGGACAGGCTGACAGACGAGGTTAGGCAAGATTCCCCATGGACTATGATGTTTGCAGATGACATTTTGATCTCTAATGAGAACAGAGAACAAGTGCAGGAAAATCTAGAGAGGTGGAGGTATGCCCTGGAAAGGAGAGGAATGAAGATTAGTCTCAGTAAAACTCATGTCTCTCACCGTCTATGGTGCGAGGTTCATATAAAAGAACCATTGTTGACTTTTGTCAAGAGTAGTTGCAAAGCCACCAGTATGTTTCAGCTCTGCGATGGCCTGGCGAGCTGTCCAGGGTGCACTCTGCCCTCGCCCGGGGTGGGCTGGGATGGGCGCCAACCTCCCCGTGACCCTAATTAGGATTAAGTGGTTACAGAAAAATGAACTTTCAACTATATGTAATGAAGAATTTTACAAAAGCTCACTCAAGTCCATTTCCTTGGCCTGAGTAGTCTACAATGACCCTGGTCTTTTAACATAAATTCCAAGCAAGGGTGGAATGATATGATTGATCTGCTGTCTTGGGACGAATCTCTGTGTTAAAATAAATACTGTCGAATGCCCCACTAACAGAAATCTCATTTTAGTTTGCTTTTCCTTACATTTCCACAACATACTGAAACTCTGAATTAAAGTGATGAACTGGGGCAAGAACTATGTGCGTGTGCACTCGGAGCCCACCTTCATCCATTTTGATGTTACAAAGGTAAGAGACAAACCATAAAACTCATTTCAATACGTTTGTGTTTACGTTCCCTAGCGGTATACACAAAGACTTTTACCTCAGGCTTAGTGGATGTCCCTGCATAGTGTATGAAGAACATGCTAAAAACTATTCAGTAACACCCACCTTGCCTTTTCTGCATGCGGCATACCTTCATGTGACACAGACCTTTCTGAAGCTGATGATGAAAACATGACTTAAAGTTGGTCCGCAGACCTGGACCAATGCATTCAGTGATATTTCTGCTGCTTTAATAAGTGGACAGACCACCAGGGCATTTGTTCCCACTAAATGTGTCCACTTTAGTTTTATTGTACATTATTTAATTTATGCAATCCACCCCAACACACAGCAAGTGATGCCTGTCAAAGATAATGGTTGAAAAAAAAAAGACATTTTGGTATTTTGGATAAAAATTTATTCTATGCCCAACATACAGTGTGTGCAGGCTGATAAAGGAACAGCTGTAAGAGGGAAGCCTGAACATCACTGATCGACATTCTTCACTCGTAGCACTACAGGCACTGAAGTACAGGGGATCATGCCGAGCTCTGTGATCACCAAGTCAACAAAATCTGGAGGTGTAACATCGTAGACCAGGTTCAGCAAGCCCAAGGATTTCACACTCTGCCAGTTCTCCAGCTGGGTCTTTCCCTTCCGCGTCACAATCAGGTCATCAGGGTCATCTGGATGATTAAGAAAAGCTCGTTTAAAAATATTCATGAATGGTTTATCACGGATCATTTGATTGTATAATAACAGTCGAGATGATTGGAATTACCCAGCTCGTTAGATACGAACGAATCGGTCTGCACCCTTTCACAGAACTTGTACGTCTCACAGCAGACCAGCACAGGCACATTATACGCCTTGGCGACAAGGGCAATTTGAGATGTTCCCACTCGTGACATGACGTATCCGTTAGCCAAAAGAGCATGAGCCCCAAGAAACACCTTGGACACCTGTGGGTGTATATAATCATACAAGTGCTGTTGATTTCCTGATGTGCACTAAAATATTTTAATAAGTTGCATTTTTTCCCCTCAAAGTTATATACCTCAGGCAGAATGTAGGAGAGGGCAGAGATGAGCACATAAGTACAGCGAATGCCTCTCTTGACCAAACGTCTCAGTGCCTCCCTGCCCTCCAGTCTAGGCCGACTGTCCACCACAATGACTCGGAACTTCCTCTGTAGTTTCTCAAATGCCTCACACAGAATATGATTGACAAGTGAGGAACTGGGGAGGGGGGAGAAAAGAGCATGCATTTAAAAAAAAAAAAAAAAAAAAAAAGGTGCACACAACCTGGTGAGTCTCTTGTTATAAAGCCTCAAGGAGATGGATATTGATCCTCTTACCATCCATAAACTAGAATGACATCACCATCACTGATCTTTTCACTTGCATATTTTGAGATGGCTTGTGCAGCCAACTTGATCTTCTCGTTTACGTAGTTGTCAATACAAGATAATAGTTTCTTCTTGGCCTATGGACAAAGAAAACAAAACAAATCCAGGTAATATTATTAAATATGAAACACCTTGCTGCAGCATTGAACGTGTGGTGTTCTGGGAAAACCTGCTGCAAGTCACCATGTTCTAGTAACAAACCATATTGACAACTTGATTTTTCAATTGAATGTATAAATTGTTGATTTTGTACTTTATTTATTGAGTTTTTCCTTTATAAAGAACTTATTGATCACTTTCAATTCTACTTGCCGGCACTACTACTAACTCTCACTTCTGGGGTATTCAAGTAAAGAAAAACGTATATTTAGGTTGGCTGTGAAGAGAAACATTTGATTTACAGAGTTTACGGAAGGTTCTGCAAATTTAGCAAACCGGTTTCATACCCCATATAATCTGAACAATGTCTGCTTCTTCTGTGTTTTTTTTTTATATAGACTCCCCTCCCCCATCTTCTCCCTAATTTTAGTCGTATTCGATTCTCACCCATCAGGTATAACCTTCCCTATCACATGTCCATCACCCACCAGGGAGGGGTGAAAGCATGCACATGCCCCTTCCATGACATGCAATACTAGTCACCCGCCTCTTTTAAAACTGCGGCGCCAAGCATATTTGGGGCTCGGTCTAACACACTCGGAGGAAAAGCGCTATCCACCTCCTCATACGAATGAGCTCACAGATCCCATGATCAGCAGTGAGTGACAGGGAAGTGAGCTCATGTCGTCCCTCCCGTGAGAGCTCGGCCAATTGTCTCCCATGGCTCCTGGCTGCGGAAGGCTTTGGCATTAACCTGGATTTGAAGTTGTGATATCCAAGTTAATAGTCACGCATCTTGTCGATGCGGCACTCAGAAGCCAGCTTCCCTGTGTTTGACTAAATCAAAAGAGTACAAACACAAATAGCTGGGCAAACAAATCAAGTCGCCACAAAATGAATAAATAAATTTACACAAATCATAGATTTATACGGTAACGCGGCATATCCAAGTCATTCTTTAAATGTTTCTCACCTCCTCCTCTTTGCACTGATTTGGAATATTCGAGATCTCCTTCTTGATGTATTTGATTGCATTTCCCATGCTTGCTGAAAGGGGGCGACACTGATTGAGAAAACTGCAGAAGAAAACAGGCAATTTCTCCATGAACTTCTGACCACCACCTTTGTCATTTTAAACAGCTGGTAAATTTTGAATGAAGGAAACATGGAGTGAAGCAATTTACACACAACTGCTGAATCTAATCAGATTAATGGATATTGAAAACTCACATTATAAATATGTTTAACACGTTTACCTGATGTAGGGCTTCAGTTTGTTCACTAGGTCCCTGGACAACTCCTCATTTGGAGGAGTACTGTAGTCTTGAATTACCTGCATATTTCATCATCATACAGAAAGCCTCAGCTTTGGAAGCAAATTCTAGCTGCATTGTGTTAATGTGCAAGATATTCAGTAACCAGAATGACTTGAAATCAATGACAAGTTTCTCTCTAATCACCTAAAAGACCAAAGGCAGATGAAATAAAAATGCTGAAGTAGGAACATCATACCTGTTTAAAGGCGTGCAAAAGAGCCACAGAGCGTGCGTTCGATCCTGCTATGATACCCTGTGAGTACTGGAGACCCAACCGGACTATAGAGGGGTGAATTACAGTGGCAGGGATGCTGAAAACAATATGACTACTATTAATAAATATTATCCTATCTCACTTTTCCAATAGAGCAGCATCTGCTCCTCAGTAGGAGCCACAGTACTGACAAGCAATGAGGACTCCACAAGAACTGCTGTTGTAAGAGTTAATCAAGTTTACTTTACACCTATAAAAAAAAAAAATACTTAAAACAGACATTTGAAGATAAAACCATAATTTAGAACATAATAAAATAAGTACAAGTCTGTTGGACTCAGCATGGACTGAGAGCTTGTCGATGTTAAAACCCTATGCTAAACAACAAAAGTTGGCAGGTCTACAAGTGGGATGGACGCCTATGATTGGTTGGTAATCCCTGTGAGTCACAGGGAACTGACGGTATGCCATCCCTCCCTCCTCGAGAGCTCGGCCAATTAGCTCCCACGGACTCCCGGCAACAGAAGGCTGTGGCATTAACCTGGACATGAACTTGCGACCTCTGGGTTAATCTGTGATCTCTGAATTCCTCATAATGATTTCTACCATTTTTATTATTTTTTAAATAACTTGATTATGATTAGGAAATGATTACTATGGTCAGAAGCATGATTAAATAGTACCCATATAATCTGGACTCCACAAATGTTAAATCATTTTAAAGAACCAAAAAGTCATCACATTGAAACTTACTATAGTAGACACCGTAAGTTCCGGACTATTGAGCGCACCCGAATATAAGCCGCACCAATTAAATTTAAAAAGAAAAGAGAGAATTTGTACACATATAGGCCGCACCTCTTTAGGGCAGTGGTGGCGTGGTGGTAAAGGGTGCTGGATCGCTGATCCTAAGGTTGGGGGTTTGAGTCCCACTCTCCACAAGGTTGTCACTGTCCCCCCCAGTGCAGCTGACTGGGTTATCAAAGGCCGGCCATGTCTCTCATTGTCTATGGTGAGAGTTTCATGTAAAATAACCATCGCTGACTTTCATAAATACTCTGCTGCATAGCCGTCAGCATGTTTCTGTCCCTTGCTAAAGGGTTGTGTCAGGAAGGACATAAAAATGTAAAAGCTTATGCCAAATCAAACATGCGAATCACATGATTCACTGTGGTGACCCCTGAAAAAGGGAAGACGACAAAAGGAAAAAAGATAGGCCGCACCTCTTTATAAGCCGCGGGTGTCTGTCTTGTTCTCCCTGTTAGAGAGCCCCCCCCCCGGAGGCCATTATCCCGTTAAAAAAAAAAAAACCTATAGATTAGCCACATCGCTGTTTAAACCGCAGGCTTCAAACCATGTGAAAAAAGTAGTCTGGAAATTATGGTACTATATATATCTGATTTAACTTTGCACCAAATATGCTCTCAATGAAGACAGTTATTTCATTAATTAATTTCATTTCATTAATAATTGGATTTTAAAATGAAAGAACATCTGTACAACCTAATACATTCAATATTTGTCTGCCTTACTCAACATTTACAGCTTTCTTCATTCCCCAGAATTTGAATAATTTACATTTGACTTCATTAACAAAAACATTAACATAATTCAAGATTCTGGTGTTTAAATATCGGAGGGAAAAAAAACAAGCAAACAAACTAGTGCAGTACCTGATTAGCTGTGTGAGGGGGGCTTTGCGGCTATACTGGTGCAGGTGAGAAAAGAGGCTGACCTTGTAGCCATACTCTAATCTCAGAGGAATCTATGAGAATAAAGAATGAACACGAACACTGTCAGTGTGCAGCAAACAAGAGCAACAATCAGCTGTGTTACTGGGCAGAGGATTGGTTCCTTGTTAGGATCAGTGCTGCTGCAGTAATACAATGGCATCTGTAATGTAGCTTTATCACGAGAATAAACATACAAGATGGATGGTACGCAATTAAATAAACATAACACTAAGGTTCTACACAACACGACAACAACCCAACACCAACACACAACAACTAAATAATCAGTTACCCTACATGTATACCACACAGGTGATGTTCAGTGACATACATCTATCTTTATCGTTTCCAATCATGTGCACTGAAAAAATATTTATTGAAGAAGCCCCGTAAAAAAAAGGGAAGGAAGTGTGTGTGTGTGTGTGGGGGGGGGGGGGGGGGGGGGACGTGTTACACTGCACACACACGATGAGCCAGACCTTGACTTGAGACACATTTATGCAGTTCCCATTCCCTGACCTCTGTAAGAAATGGGAGGTAAAGCATCTGAAATAAATGTCACACCGTGTACACATGGATCTACAGTAAGAGAAGCATTGAATAAGGAAAGAAGAGGTGAAAGAGGTTTCATCGCACCATAAACACCAATTATGAAACAACTCCTGACCTGTTGCCTCTCGAGCTTCTTGGCCAACCTTCTCACCACTGCAGGATCATCTACTTGGATGTGTTCTGGTAATCGTTTCACCACTGAGGAACAAAATCGTGAAACATGAGGAGGGCATGTAAACATCCATCATCAAAGTGAAAGAAATGTATTAAAAATGGCCATGTTCTGTGTCACAGGGTACCCATGATAAATGAGTGTTATTAGCTATTTAAAACATTCACATCCATCATCGGTCCACACCCATATTTAAAGTGCAAGCGACAGTTACGGCTCTAGGCATGTTCAGGGACATGTTGACTTTCTAACCGACTGATCAGAAGAGGAGCGCATTGGATTGGCTGGGTTACATCCCTGTGTAGCATAACACGTTATCGATCAGTGCTGAGCTGCACAGAGATTGCAGAAAACATTTATTTCAGTTCCTAAAAAAAAATGACAACAACAAAGCTGAGTTGGCAACACATCAGCTGCATACGCTAGTTTGGATTTACCGTCACGCGTCATCTCTGGCAACATTCTCATCCTCATGGTCTCACAAGAGCCGTCAACCCCACCCAACATGCTGACGTCACTTCCGGAACAAAACTACCAACCCCTGCAGAATGACCCCCTTTAGTAATCCATGGGATTCAAATTTCCTGGCCATTTATGCTAAAAGAAATATCTGTATCGCTTATACGCATCACATATGCACAATTTATGCTATAAGGACCAATACCGATACCCTTTAAGAATCAAAACAAGAGTAAGGCCTGATTGAACTGTTATTTAGTACATTACAGATCAACCGACACACACACACATCCATTTAGAACATTCGCACAGTGAAGGTACCTGGCTGGAGATCACTCTGTGGAGTTTTGGGCTTGCTCGTGGAGGTGGCACCAGGCTCTTTCTTAGCCTGTTTAGCCGCACGGTCGGCTTCCTGACGAGCCCTTCGCTCTGCCTTCAGCTCTGCTTTACTCTTAGCTGGTTTGTCTGCAGATGTAGAGCTCTCTGTGGTTGGAACTCCAACAGGAGCCGCAGCTGATGGAGCTACAAGAACAGAGCAAGGTAAGGAAAAAAAACAAAAAACAAAAACAGGATATATAATGCAAGTATATTGAGTGCTGTGTATTTTTTTAAAATAAGGATGGCAGACATTCACCTCCTTGTCACTTACAGCAATCACTATCCTATCATGCCCATCTCTGAGCTCATGCATACAAGGATAGCGAGTTCCCTCCAAATGTATGAGGCCACCACTGTATGAGCATGCACAGCAGTTCATAAAGATCAGACACACAATGGCACATTTGCAATGAGGCACATTGGGGTCACCTGCTTGCTGACACCCATTCCTGGTTGATGGGATCACAATGACAGGAGGCAATACTTGCTGGGTGAGAATTTGCTATAATTAAAGTACGGGAGGAGGAAGGGGGAGTCTAATGATGTGCCTCAAACAAGCATTTCATGTCAAAAAAACAAACAAACAAAAAACCCACACATTCTAAACACCGCAACGGTAATTAGACACCACTGGGACTTTTTTTTTTTTTGCATTATTACACTGCTCTGTGCCTGTTAGACTTTAACATCACATGGATTTTGCTTTCTTGATGTTGTTCTGAGGTGCTTGACTCCATATCTTCTACCTTTCTGTGGTGGATTCTGCATAAGCAGCTGCTGAGCAGCAGCTGGAGCTGCTTTTTTTTCTTTGTCCGTCCCTTTTTCCATTTGACCCTTGTCATCTTTTTTGCCCTTCTTCTGCTGTTTCTTCTCTTTCCTCAAACGCTGCTTCTCTTCTTTTGTCAGTTCTCGACCATCATTCTGTAGACAATACAAAAGTTCAGACACCATCTTGCCCCAATGATAATTACTTCTTGAACAACCTGGTTGTATTAAGGGTGAACAGCACACATCCTAGATGAACTATAACCTCACTCACCTTCACTAGTGCCATTTCCTCTAATTTCACACCTCCATCTGCAGAAAATATATATAGTTTGTTATTGCACTTCTGTTAGCTAAATACAAAATAGAAGTCAAGGATAATTATTATTCATTTCCTTTTGGCTTTTTCCCTTTCTCAGGGGTCGCCACAGCGAATCATCTGATTCTCGTGTTTGATTTGGCATAGGTTTTTACATTGGATGCCCTTCCTGACACAACCCTTTAGCAAGGGGCAGAAACACGCTGATGGCTATGCAGCTACTCTTGTCAAAAGTCAGCAATGGTTCTTTTACGTGAACCTCCCAACATAGACAGTGAGAGACATGGTCGGCCTTTAATGACAACCTTGTCTTGAGTGGGACTCGAACCCACAACTTTAGTCTCAGCGATGCAGCGCCCTTTACCACCAGGCCACCACTGCCCTCAAGTCAAGGATCATTCAGTTCTCATAAAACAGCAGGGCAGTGGCAGCTGAGTGAATAAGGAGATGGGTTACTGGTCCGAAGGTCAGTGGTTCAATCCCCACTATAACTGTTGGGCCCTTGACCCTCAATTGCTCACTTGTATAAAAAGAAGGCGAATTGTAAGCAGCACTGGAAATGGGCGTCTGTCAAAGTCTGTAAATGTAAACAGACAGTATGCTAATGCTATAGTTTTTAAAAGGAAATTATTCCAGATAGTAAATAATTCACAACATTTTACCAAACAATTTATTATACATTAATAATACCGAAAAAATTTTAGCACGCAATTATTATACAGTAACCACAGTCACACAATAGGAGTGAATGAATAAGAAAACGCCAAACATGATGTAATATGTTCAAACACTTAGCATTAGCCGAGTCACACAGAACAAGCTAAGCTAAACAACAACCCGAGCTTGTTTACAGACTAAACAAACACATGTGTTTTTAGTAGTAGTTACACTGACATGCAAACACCATAATGAACCGACTTTGCTCATTTACCTGCAATATGGTTCATGCTGCCAGTTTGTTTGGACTCATCTTTTGCCTCTAAGTCTTCCATATTTCCAGTTTGCGAACATCACGCTGAAGAGAAACACTAACAAATACCACACTGCCTCTAGCGACCGGAGTGAGAATTGCGCACAGTGATTTCCTCCCCATAGCAACCGTCTCTTTTGGTTTTGTTCAGCGGTTCTCACGATTGTGATTCGCAACTCTCTGTCTGTGAAACATAACCAAGACGTTCTGTGATTTGTTACATTGCTAAAACTCATAACCCCGGTTACTTTATCGTACTGTCATGACGTGATCTCAGACCTGTGTTTCATTTGGGTTTCCGGTGACGTCACTCGCTTCTCATGCTTCCTGTGCCCGCCATCTTGTGTGTCAAACTGTGTAATTCAACTGTAAACAAACCGCAGCGGTGGTGCAAACGTGCGTGGGACTGGGCTGTACAAATTGTGCCAATACTGGCGGGAAAAAAAGAGGTCTTTTTATATTTCAATAGAGATTAAGAAGCGGTTGTCGTCACAAACCATGAGGTTTCTGGCACGTATCACGTGATTCGAGAAGAAACTGTATTCAGTGTTTACGTCATTGGACATGTCTATGACTGGCTGGTATTCTTACCAGAATAAATGATTTCCTTTAGAGGTTTTACAGGTAATTGTCATTGATTTTATTAGAAATTCATAAATTTTACAGAGTAAGTGATTCACAAATAAACAGCTAATTATATTTTTGTGTTACTGGAATGTTCTGTAACCCAACAGTTTTGAAATAAACTACATGTCCAGACTAAGATTGTATGTTTTGTCATCATCCAAACATTCATTAATTCATTTTTTGTAACTGCTTAATCCTAAGTAGGGTCGCAGAGAGGCTGGTGCGCATCCCAGTCGACTCCGGGCGAGGGCAGACTACACCCTGGACAGCTCACCAGCCCATCGCAGGGCGGCTACTGTTGACGAAAGTCAGCAATGTTTCTTTGACATGAACCTCACATGATAGACAGTGAGAGACATGGCCGCTTTTCATAACCTAGTTGCACTGGGGGGGGGAAGCATCCACACAGTCAAGTGAAAAATAAAATAAACTGCTTGCTGTATTGCTATCTATTTGTTTTTATGTCACAAGATGGTGGCCTCTGGGAAGGATCATGGGTAATGTGTGCTTGAACCATCGCTGATATGTAAACGTTTGTGGTCACCCAAAAACTTTTTCCATGAAAGCACAAACTTATGTGTATCAAATTAGTTGCATGATGCTTATTTATTATAGTCGAGTCATCCACAAGGTTAAAATCATTATTATTTTGTCCTTAAAACTTTGCTTTTGTCTAAAATCCTCCATTTGAATCAAGTACAGCCTTGCGCACCAACTGTCAACCTTTTCAAGGATATTTGGTGCAATGTTTTCTAAAGCACCAATCACGAGTTGGTTTGGCTTAACGAGCAGTTCTTCTGTACCATACAGTCCAGCCTGCTTCTTATGGAAAGAGCTCCTGCATAGCTTGGAACTTTATTTTTGGGTCATTGTTCTGTTGTAGGAAGAAACCAGGACCAAAAAATGCTGTCCACAGAGTATTGCGTACTAATAAAATCTTGGTTTTTGGCTGACAAAAAAGTGATAAAATTTGGGCAGGTCTGGATTCAGGAGGGATTAGAAGGATTTCTTAATACTACCGCAACAAAGAGTAAAATTCATCAGTTCAATTCATTTTCTGTAACCGCTTAATCCTAATCAGGGTTGTGGGGAGGCTGGCGCCCATCCCAGCCAACTCCGGACAAGGGTAGAGTGCACCCTGGACAGCTCGCCAGGCCATCGCAGGGTGGAAACACGCTGACGGCTTTGCAGCTACTCTTGTCGAAAGTCAGCAATGGTTCTTTTACATGAACCTCTCACCATAGACAGTGAGAGACATGACCGGCCTTTGATAACCCAGTTAGCTGCACTTGGTGGTCTAGTGGTATAGGGTGCTGGATCGCTGATCCAAAGGTTGGGGGTTCGAGTCCCACTCTCCACAAGGTTGTCACTGTCCCCCCCCAGTGCAGCTAACTGGGTTATCAAAGGCGGGCCATGTCTCTCACTGTCTATATATATATATATATATATATATATATATATATATGTTGTATTGTGGCTTCCATCGGCAAGGCAAATCATCAGAAATTGATGAAATTACTTTGATTTTTTTTACCACCACAGTAAGGAACATGTACTATGCACAGATTTCAACTTTTCAGTATTGCAAATTTTGGAATAGGAAAATCAGCAGACCTCTGCATTGTCATAAAATATAGGATTATTTGTATTATTTGGAATAGCAGGCGAAACATCAAAATATTCACCCATAGAAGCGAAACCTGAACTGAACCTTTTTAAAAGCTTCATAGGTATGACCTAGTGTTAGGAAACAAATACACACATGCAACTCACTTTTTATCCAGGAAGACATTTCGAGATATTTGCTTCATATTGAACACTTGATATCCGGTAAATGCCTGAAATCCATTGTGATCACATTATGCATCGTACGCTTTAAGCGTAATACCAACAGGTTTTCAGTAACCTTCATTAGAATTCATCTGCTATATAAAGAGTGTTATATAAATTCAAATCAACAGGAGTTCATGTAAATTAAACATTGCAAATACGTATAAAGATATGGCTGGCATGATTCAAAGATAAAGATTTTCAGTGCCTTTCAATGTTCAAAAACTGATGATTAGACTCGTCATAGACAACAGAATGCAGGAGTGATGTGCTGCTCAAAATAGTATAAATACACACTGGGAAAATCAGTAATTATAGTTCGATTAAGGCACCTATGAGATTTTTTGTGGGCTGTGCTTCTCTTCCATTCATAGCTCATTAATTATTCAGAATCAGCTTTACTGGACACAAACAGCAACATTTTTGAACATAAAGGAATTTATACACAAACAATGAATTTGACTCTGATTTAACTTTGCTTACTGTAGAGGAAAATATTAAAGTCAAACTTCAAGTCAAAAGGAAAAAAAAAAATAAATAAACCAATTTCTGGAAAATTTTTAAAAATGTCACGCAATGTTTTTAGGAAAAAACAATAACCACGCAGAGAAATATTCACAATTATGAACCTTTGCAATCTAACAGTTATTTTTCAATAAGTAAAAATTATATTTTTCAAAGAAATTATGAATACTGTATATAAAATATAATATAAAATTACATTTTAATACATTTTTTGATTTTTTTTTTTTTATTTTTTTATTATTTTTTTTTTATTTTTTTTTTTTAGAGAACACAAAAAAGGTAACATGATGTTAACACATAGCAAGTTGCTGCAAAAGATTGAACAGCCAATCAGCATTGGCTGCATACCAGCGTAAATAATGCATAAAATGCAATGCAAGCAATTCAAAATCAAGCAGATGGTTTCTGAAGTATGGCTGATGGATTCTGCTACAATAACAAAGTACAGTAAACCGGAAGAGCACATGTGGAGATATATAAAACTTCCTGGTATCAAATACTGTTATACACTGTATTTACAGTGTAATTTAAAAATACTACTCAGATGAGCTAAATATACCATTAAAGGGATACTGTATACAATCACAAGTTTTATTATTTTTTTTCAAGGTTTTATTCAGTTAGAACTTTATGTAGTAAAAATAAATATTTACATCTTATTTCAGGAGAACAACAACAACACCAAAAAAAACCCCGTAGTATTTTAATGCATTTCTTATTATATTTTTAATGGCACTTATTTATTTATTTATTTATTTATTTTGTATAAAATATTTTATATGCTAATAGTGAAAATTGCTGGCTGGATTCACAGCGCAGTAGCTGGTTGAAGGGGACCAAACCTCACAGAAACACCTGACTTGGTTCCATTTGACCAGCCACAGCAAGGTGTGCTCAGGACAGGTGAAGGAATGGCAGGAGCTTAGAGCTGGTATGAGAACAAAAGTTTATCTGCCTTTTGTCCTCTCTAATGGATCTTGATATTTACCTGCAGAGAGAGAGAGAGAGAGAGAGAGAGAGAGAGAGAGAGAGAGAGAGAGAGAGAGAGGAAACTAATATGAACAGAGCCACTGGATGCACTCTGAAATCTATATTACAATTCTGAATCATAAGTAATTCTGACAAGCCTCAGTTTTTCATGATTTTATAGCTTCTGTTCTTAATTGTCTCTGGTCCAGTGTCTTCCAGCACTTGTATCATTGTTTTATGCTATTTACTATCTTACTTTGTATGAAAGTGCACAAATTATAAAAAGGTATTTGTAGATGGCAGATCATGGATTTTGGCTACACATAGAGGAAAGATATGAGCCTTGGCAAAAACGATAGATTAGAACAGCTGCTCATCCTGTCTGCACAGTGAGCCAGATCAGGCAGGCAAGTGATGAGCCCTCAGCACATGCCTATGGAAAACCAACCACATAAACAAAAGTATTAGCACCTCTACCTCTGCACAATTGTATGACACCCACCCTGGAACATTGCATTTTTAAAATACACTCTAATGCAATGTAACATTATAATATAATATAAAATATATGATACAACACAATATGATTTGATATGATTGATACAATATGATATGATACAACACAATATAATATGATATGTTATGATATGATACAACCACAATATGATATGATATGATATGATACAACACAATATGATATGATATGATATGATATGATATGATACAACACAATATGATATGATATGATATGATATGATATGATACAACACAATATGATATGATATGATATGATATGATATGATATGATACAATACAATATGATATGATACGATAAAACACAATATGATATATGATATGATATGATACGATACAACACAATATGATATGATATGATATGATACAATACAATATGATATGATACGATAAAACACAATATGATATGATATGATATGATATGATATGATACGATACAACACAATATGATATGATATGATACAACACAATATGATATGATATGATATGATATGATACAACACAATATGATATGATATGATATGATATGATATGATACAATACAATATGATATGATCCGATAAAACACAATATGATATGATATGATATGATATGATATGATATGATATGATATGATATGATACGATACAACACAATATGATATGATATGATATGATATGATATGATATGATACAATACAATATGATATGATATGATATGATACGATACAACACAATATGATATGATATGATATGATACAACACAATATGATATGATATGATATGATATGATATGATATGATATGATATGATACAATACAATATGATATGATACGATAAAACACAATATGATATGATATGATATGATATGATACGATATGATATGATATGATATGATATGATATGATATGATACGATAAAACACAATATGATATGATATGATATGATACGATAAAACACAATATGATATGATATGATCCCAGAAAGTAAATATCAATGCAAATGCTTGGTTTTTTTTTTTTTTGTTTTCTTTTAGCCGATGATAAACTCCCCCCGAAACCACACACTTCCTTACATTCCATAACTGGATTATTCATATGGGAATATAAGGAAGCATGTCTTCACAGGGGAAAACAGCTGGGCTTTCTCTGGGGCAAACACAAGAATTTTTTGTTGTTGTTGAATGTCCGTACGATAGCCACAGAGTGACTTTTTATATCGCACAACAAAACAAACAACCAATAAATAGATGAATATCAAGGGAAAGGAAATTGCTGATTGGTTTCATCTACTTATACGACAGGCATCTAAGAGTCATTCTTGGAATAACCTCAAATGTCATGATAAAATAGGCATTGAAATGGAACATTACCTGTACTGGATGTCACTGGATTCCTGCATATGTGTCGTCGTCATCCGCAGTTTCACTGGTGTTATTACGGGGTAGAACGTTTCGCTATATTACGTAAATGTAGGAAAATTCCATTGCTGAGCTGAAATATTGTCAGCCTAAAGAGCTAGAAGTGACATCCTTGGCCTGTATAGCTGCCTTTTACTTTGCAGAGGTGTGGAAAAGTGCTGTTAGTCTACAGTAGATCAAAGGTACGGAATAACAAGTGTGAGACTGATGACACTCCTCCATCTGCTTCCTCCCAACACATCTTTTTCACATGGATAACTTCTGGCAAATGCGTGATATCCTACACTTTTGGGTTTGATAATAACACAGGAATATGCGGAGTAATATCGTCCAAATCCAAACCTTACTTAAGTCTCCCATAGGGAGGAGCTGAAGAAGGAAAGTGCTACCGCCTGATCCTCTGAAATGAAAATATCCTCTTTTACAAATAAACACTGACCTCTTTCCTAAACAACGTGATGGATTAATTTGATACTGATGACATAATAATGTGTTTATCTTCAAGAGCTAGACTGTCACTAAGTAAACAGGACCTGACCATTTAAATGCAACACATACAGAACAGATCAAAACAAAAACAAATTTTATAGATTTTCTATATATTGTAGCATCGCTAGATAAATATTTGTCCTGGATTTAAGAATGTGTTTCTCCACACCTCTCTCTCTCTCTCTCTCTCTCTCTCTCTCTCTCGTATCGCTTTGTCCCATCCTCCTCTTAGTCCAGCTTGTGGATCCTGCCCACTCATGTTTCCTGCTCCGGGCCTTTTCAATCCCTCTGTCTCCCTCATTCTCCCCCCCGTACCATGGTGGCCTCCCACCTGTTGGTGTCCTTTAGAAGCCCGGACCTCTCCTGCGCCTGTTGTCCAGCCCAATCAGGACCATGACATAGGAGAGCAAGTCACACCTTTCAGCTGTTCACACCAGGCCCAAGACACTCTACACCCCTCACTCCCCTTTTTATTCTGAATTTCATTGCATCTGAAAGAAAGCAAATACTATTACGTTATCCCATAAACAAGTGTAGAAATTTTATTTTATTTTTATTGAAATAGCAGGAAGGTACACATTCTTGGCTCAGGTTTAAGCTTAGATTCAAATTTTAATACACTGTAATTACTTACATGTGTTTTTCATCTATTCTTAATTTCAACTCATTTACATGTGTACCATTATTGTTCAGTTCAGTTCATGTTCTGTAACCGCTTCATCCTAATTAGGGTCGCAGGGAGGCTGGTGCCCATCCCAGCCAACTCAGGGTGAGGGCAGAGTACACCCTGGACAGCTCGCCAGGCCATCGCAGGGCGGAAACACGCTGACGGCTTTGCAGCTACTCTTGTCGAAAGTCAGCAATGGTTCTTTTACATGCCTCACACCATAGACAGTGAGAGACATGGCCGGCCTTTGATAACCCAGTTAGCTGCACTGGGGGGACAGTGACAACCTTGTGGAGAGTGGGACTCGAACCCCCAACCTTTTCAGCGCCTTATACTACTTGACCACCACTGCCCCTAACCATTATTGTGTAATTTTGAAATATATCAAGCAATTGTTTGCTTTCACAATCACAGAACGACAGCATCATTTGCTTTAGTGTTGCTTAGCAACAGCACATAATTAAGGAATAGCTAGAAAATAAAGTTGTTCAAAGTTAAACCATTTTATCAGCTTTTTTTTTTTTTTTTTTTTTTTTTTTTAATAATTCTAATTCAATCCACATCTGATGTGTAATGATTTCACTTAGTTGTACAAGAGAAATGGGAGATAGCTGATTCTATTTTCCCCTGCAGCAAGCATGGCAGTATCCTGAAGTCAGCACCTGTGTTCTAAAATGAGCCAGAGCAACAGGAGCTCTCAACTCATTCATAGAAAGCCAGGGCTTGAAATTAATCTTACTCTGAAATTTAACGCTCTGCGGTTTTTCTCTTCATCTGTACTTTTTCCTTATTTTTTTTTTAGCTGTTTAAAATTCTACAAAATATCTGCTTTCAGCATTACCGGCTCGTTTCTTCTCAGCAGGGATGATATGTTTCGCGAGAAAAATGAGATGTTCTTGACAATCATAATGGTTGGTGGCCCGGTGGTAAAGTGGTAGATTCCCGGTCCCAAGGTTGGGGGTTCCAGTCCCACTGTCAACAGTTGTCACTGTTTTCCCCACAGTACAACTAACTGGGTTATCAACGGCCAGCCATGTCGCTCACTGTCTATGGCGAGTTGAACGTAAAATAACCATCGCTGACTTTCGTCAAGAGCAGTCGTATAGCCGTGAGCATGTTTCTACCCTGTGATGGCCTGGTGAGCTGTCCAGGGTGTCCCTCGCCCAGAGACGGCTGAGATGCCTGCCTGCCATGACCCTAAATAGAATTAGCTGGTTCGGTAAATGAATGAATGAACTATAGAACAGCAGAATACTCTGTTACAGAGAAATGTAATCATGCTTGTATATATTAGTATCAGCTCGTATATTAAAGTTAATATCAAGTAATTGTACAAAAAATATTATAGTAAAAGTTTCACATCGAAAAATTGTCTGTTAATTAAAAAAAAAAAAAATGGTGGTAAATTTTTCCTCTGTGCTGTAATAATAATAATAATAATAATAATAATAATAAAAAAAAACATTAACAAACAAACAAAAAACTCAACAACAGAAAAGATAGGATTTCCCCATGTTGATATCAGTTCCAGACTGGGTTGATTGTTTTATTTTTATCTCAGACAGGGACACACAGACTGAAGCTCGGCCTGCTAATAACTTTGTTCCTCTCTGTCACATGAATTTGTCAGCCAGCATCCCTTTGTATTTCAGAGGTCATGGCTCAAAAGCAACATGATGTCCCTGGAGATTGCACAGTGACAGCTGATCTGGGCTCAGATGACATACACATATTGTTCAGGGCCATTTGAGAAACATGTAACTTTTACCACTGATCTCAGTGCAGACCTTACAAATCAGCTGCTGTGACTTCCCCTCTACTGATTTATACAGATAAATTAATCCCATAAACTGTTCCTATTCTCAGTGTTGTCTACGACCCACACATTCAACAGTTGGCCAACACTTTTAAAGCAGGTGGATGGTTCTTTATTCTGGTTAAGACCATTTTCTCTAATTTTCATTCATCACAGGTGTGGATTCATCCAGCCACCATCCATCTATCCATCCATTTTTTAAAGAAAAAGTTTATGTAGAAAATCAAGATTTTGTTTTCTTGGACTATTGAAAATTGGACAAGTGCCTGACACCTTGCACAGAACACTGAAACATGAAACATTCATTTAAAATAGAATATTATATATATATATATATATATCTTCTTTTCCTTTCGGCTGTTCCCTTCAGGGGTCGCCACAGCAAATGATCTGCCAACATCTCACCCTAGCCTCTGCATCTTCTACTCTTACTCTAACTACCTTCATGTCCACCTTCACCACATCCATAAATCTTCTCTTTGGTCTTCCTCTGGGCCTTCTGCCTGGTAGTTCCAACCTCAGCATCCTACTACCAATATATTCACTATCCCTCCTCTGTACATGTCCAAACCATCTCAATCTAGCCTCTCTGACTTTGTCTCCAAAACATCTAACATGTGCTGTCCCTCTGATGTACTCATTCCTGATCCTATCCATCCTCATTACTCCCAAAGAGAACCTCAACATTTTCATCTCTGCTACCTCCAGCTCTGTGTCCTGTCTTATATATATATATATATATATATATATATATATATATATATATATATATATACTCACCACCAATGAAAATACAGTACAATTTTATTTGTAATATTTTTTGGACCAAACTATCTGAGCATGAGTACATGAGTACTGTACTGGTATTTCAATGACCATATGGCCATAAACACTTCACTGAGCTTGAGCTCTGGATCGAGACTCTTTAACAGCTCCAAGTTTGGGGGTCTCAGTAATCAGAAATGTATGCATTAATGAGCGGTCATCTTGCTTACATTAAGCTCAGCAAAAATACATAGCATTCTGCAGTTGAATCTATGTAATTGATTGATTTGTCACCCGTTAAACACTTTTAGGATCCACTTGGATGTCGAATTCCAGCACAACAGAACAGGGAAGAATTGAAAGAATTGATCATGGCATTGCAGGTGGCGAGGAGAAGCACCCCTCAGGATACCATACGGAAGCTTGATCTGTGCACAGAAAAATTACAGCCTGCATTCAGTCAAATGGAGGTCATGATCCATACTGAACTTTGTTTTTGGGATGGACATTTTGTCGTGATTTTAGAAAGAAGGGGTCATCATCATCTTCTTTTGCTTCTTCCGGGTCAGGTCGAGGGTCAGACGTCCCTATCCCCAGCCACTTCCTCCAGCTCTTTGGGGGGGTTGGGGTGCACACCAAAGCGTTCCCAGACAAGCCAAGAGACATAGTCCCTCCAGTGTGGTCGAGGTCGACCCTGGGGTCTCTTCCCAGTTGGACATACCCGAAACACCACACCAGGGAGGTGCTTGGGAAGCATTTTTACCAGATGCCCGAGCCACAACTGGCCTCTCTCAATGCGGAGCAGCAGCGGTTCCACTCCGACTCAGTTATGTTTAAAATTTCAATATTTTGATAAAGATTTTCAGGTGTGATTGATTAATTATGATTTTTTTTATTGTTTTTTTATTTTGCTCAACAGGGATGCAATGCAACACTCAACTAAATCTGTTTCCCCATCAGCTGAACTACCGTATCTGACGTGATAAGCGCCCAGGGAGCTTAAAAAATTGGAGTGGGTGGGCGCTTATTAAAATGATTACCAGCGGAGTGGAACTGTAAGTGCTTATGAGCATCAAGGTGGAAAACATGAATAATAACAGAATTATATGTGAAATTGATTTTAATAATTTAATCTACGATTTTGAGATAAAATATTAAACATCTATACTTTACTCTGCGTGTTGCATTTTTATTGGCAACAAGTTAAACACGAAACACTTCTATACAGTATATATATATATATATATATATATATATATATATATACACACACACACACACACACACACACACACATATACATTCACCATTCACATTAAGGTCACAGGGAAGATGGAGTATCTCAGCCGTCACTTGATGTAGAACTATCGGAGGAAACCAGCATACCCAAAACCCTGACCGATCTCAGGACATCTTGCAGGACTCAGGACCATCTGGCTGTGAGATAAATGCGCTAACCCATATGCCACTACATGTAATGTCATTTAGCTTAACGTGCATGTCTTTGGACTGTCAGAACAAACCAGGGTACTCAAAAGAAGCTCATGAAATCATGGGGAGAACATGTAAATTCCACACAGGCCCAAGGCCAGGACCCTGGATCATCCTTTGAAGTAAAGCACTAACTACTATATCAAAGTGCAAGCTAATTTTTATTTTGCTCAACAGGGATGCAATGCAACACTCAACTAAATCTGTTTCCCCATCAGCTGAACTACCGTATCCGACGTGATAAGCGCCCAGGGAGCTTTAAAAATTGGAGTGGGTGGGCGCTTATTAAAATGATTACCAGCGGAGTGGAACTGTAAGTGCTTATGAGCATCAAGGTGGAAAACATGAATAATAACAGAACAATGAAAGAGTTTTACTGGTATTTGTATTATTCATTTTATAGTATCAGCCAAATTACTTACATGAAAGCTGAAAATAAACAGAAAACAGTATAAATAAATGAAAAAAGAAAGACCATTTAATTTTCCCTCCTTGTGCTGTTCATTTAAATATCAATCAACATGAAAGTCAACTGTAACACATGGCATGTTGAACCAATCAACACAAACAAGTACATGGCCAGGAACATCTTTAAATGTATGAAGTTATTGAGCAGGGGAATCGGGTGAATAATACTCGTCATCACTTTCTGATAGGTCCATATCTGGCTCATCTCTCCATTCATTCAGAGCATCCGATAGTTTTGCTGTAGCAGTTTCTAATGGTTCATCAGTTGTTGGACATTTACCAAGAGAACACAGCAAAATATTTTCCTGTTTATTGTATTCTGTTTATTGTATTTGAAATATGTACTGGAATAGAAATCTGCCAGTATGACCAGACATTTCGAAGCTGATTTTTTGTATAATTATCTCAGGATCACAATTACAAGTATATATTTTAGACAATATTTATCTCAGACTGAATTGTTATGTAGTTGTTATGTAGCTTTGGCTACAATCATTTATTGTGGCTATTTAGTCATGTCCATGCATACATAAAGTGCATAGAAAATGTTTAATTATCTTACCCTTTTAATCTGAGAATAAAAGCTTCTTATAAGTACTGGTTGCAAGCTTACAATACAGAATAATATAAGTTTGGCCATTTAGCTATAATGAAAAGTTTAACGGTATAATATTTTTTCATGTCGGTTTTTCAGTATAGCATTAAATATTGTTTCATTTAAAGGTCCTGCTGCTGGTAAAACAGTTAGAGTTAAAGGTGAATGCCTTCCTTGGGGATGCCAGTTGCTTGGGCTGGGCTTGAAACAGCTGTCTCTGAGAGCCCCGGCCCACACCAAGAGGGATCAGAATAGAAAAGGTCAAAGGAGACCTGTATTTAGGCTTGTAAAAGTTAAAACAGGTGCCGGTCAGAGCCTGCACATGGCGGTTTTATCTCAGATGAAACATAGACATACATAGAAAGATGACAACAACTGAAAGCATATTTAACATTTTTAAAAGAGAGCTGATATTTTTAATTCTGTTTTTGTAAATTTCCATGGGTTAGCATCTAAAACTATTTTCTCCCATACTGTATTTTATATAATCCATTGATAAGCATATAAAAGAATAGAGCAATCGCTAGTAGGCCTAGTAGATGACCAAATGGGAATATTGACAGGAAACCTTCATGACCTGACTCACCCTGTCATCTCCTGTTTGACTGAAGCACATGAAACACTCAGAGTGTCAAAGCAGTTTCAAATGGTGTCAGCTACCATGTTGTAAAAAAACAAAAACAGCACAGTTCCTGAATAAAGGGGGGCAAGTGATGCCTCTGGGACATGGATTATCTGATAAAAAAAATAACTGTAAAACATATGCCACATTCTAATTTGTTTATTTGTTAGCTTGATACTATTCACCGTGTTTCTCTCTATATAACATGGCATGCACGATGATGAAGAAAAACAACTAACATAAACTGGCATTTTCAATAACACACACACACACACACACACACACACACACACACACACACACACACACACACACACACACATACACACAAATAAACAAATAAAAATCTGTGACAAAAGGCTTTATGTTTGAACAACAGTTCATCACATTCTAAATAATAATAATAATAATAATAATAATAATAATAATAATAATAATGTGAAGAAGAACACATATATAAATACATATATAGGTTTCAAAGTGTAAAAAAACCAATAATACTATTACTTTGACTACTACTACAACTACAGTACTAATATTATGACTACTACTACTACTACAACTGATAAACATCTACTTCATTCATAATCATCCATTCATTCATTTTTCTGTAAGCGCTTAATCCTAATTAAGGTCACAGGGAGGCTGGCACCCATCCCAGCCGACACCAGGCGAGGGCAGAGTATACTCTGGACAGCTCGCCAGGCCATCGCAAGGCAGAAACACGCTGACGAGTATGTAGCCTACTGTTGCCAAAAGTCAGCAATGGTTCTTTTACATGAACCTCACACCATAGACAGTGACAGACATGGCTGGCCTTTAATAACCCAGTTAGCTGCACTGGGGCCGTATCTGACTGGCGGGTCAGGAATGGGGCTAAACAGCTACCAAATAACAGTAATATTAATAATAATATTTATTAATATGAGAAACTTGCAAATATAAATTCATATTTAAACTATCACTGATAATAATAATAATAATAATAATAATAATAATAATAGCAGTGGTGGCCTGGTGGTAAGGCACTGGATCACTGATCCTAAGGTTGGGGGTTGAAGCCCCACTCTCCATGGATTGTCACTGTCCCCCTGTGCAGCTAACTGGATTATCAAAGGCTGGCCATGTCTCTCACTGTCTATGGTGTCTATGGTTCATGTAAAAAACCCATTGCTGACTTTCGGCAAGAGTAGCTGCAAAGCCGCCAGCCTGTTTCTGCCCTGCAATGGCCTGGCAAGCTGTCCAGAGTGTACTCTGCCCTCGCCCGGAGTTGATTGGGATGGGCATCAGCCTCCCCGCGACCCTAATTAGGATTAAGCGGTGACAGAAAATGAACGATGATAATAATAATTTATAATTTATAAGTAAACAATAAAGGAGAGAAATTTAGACTGTACTACATATAAAAAGCAGATTAAATGTTATTTGAAATGACATATAGAAAATGCCTATGAGTATTTAGTAGTTAATTGTGTCACGTGTTGGCCTCGATATACTATTTAACACAATTCACCGGGCAGATTTTGGCTTTAAGATTCTGTACTTTATCCTAAAAATGATAATATTACTTTACACGTGAAACTAGTGTACTGAATATTATCCTAATACAGTGGTACAATAGTCTGCACTACAACTGCAGGACAGTCCACGTGGTATGACTCACTTCCCTTTGAGCTGAAAGGAGGAATTTGATTGGTCCATGCTGGTTGTTTTGGAAAAAAGTAAAATGGCGGCGCCCATACAGGCTACGAGACTCGTGCGGAAGTAACAAAGATTAAAAGAGATTCACGAATTGCTAGTTGGATTTTAAATCAGTGAACAGCTATTCGAAGCATTTATAAGTTGAAACAGGGTTTCTTTGCCGTATGAAGCGTTCGTCAGTGTATATTTGACCGTTTTTAGGGTTCATGTTAGGCTTTATTAGCGGTGGGAAGTAAACACGGAGGAGTAATATTCCACACACAGGTTATGATTTTAACTAATCTTCGATGCGCGAAGGTGCTGCAGCTCACCCTTGCAATCATAAAACCAGATGCTTTCGCTCATCCTCTTATACTGGAGGTGAGAAATGGAAAGGAATATTATTGCCTCATGTATATTTGCCTTGCACATTTTAGTGCAGGGTTCTCCAACCCTGTTCCTGGTGAGCTACCTTCTTGATGGTTTCTGCTCCAACCTGATTATGATCATCTGGTTATTACCTTACAAAGCTCTTGAGCAGCGAAAAGAGATGTTTTGGAGATCGACGGTAGCGCTCAGCGAACAAGGCTTTCCTTCGTCCACAACAATTCCAGTTACCTTCCACTGGTCTTACAACCAGTCTTGGTTGTCTGAGTTCAGCACCCGAGATTCGGATGTAAGTTGAGTGGCAGAAATTCATTAATTCATTTTCTGTAACCACTTAATCCTAATTAGGGTCGTGGGGAGACTCCTGCACAGCCAAGCCAACTCCGGGTGAGGACAGAGTACACCCTGGACGGCTCACCAGGCCATCGCAGGGCAGAAATACGCTGATGGCTATACTGTTGTCGAAGTCAGCAATGGTTCTTTTACATTAATCTCCCACGTATGAGAGACATATCCGGTCTTTGATAACCCAGTTAGTTGCACGGGGGGGGGCGGCAATGATGACCGGTTGATAGTGGGGCTTGAACCACCAACCTTAGGATCAGTGATCCAGCACCTTTACCACCAGGCCACCACTGCCGAGCGGTAAAACTTCATAAGCTGAATTTGGTGTCTATCCATTCATCCATATTCTGTAATCCCTTTATCCTGGTCAAGATTGTGGTGGATGTAGGCACTGGGAGTAAGTTGGGAAGAAATACTGCAGAGGACACCAGCACATCAGTTCACTATGCACCCCCCCACACACACACGAGTGTGATATAGTGATCAGTAGGCAATGGAATTATAATTCTGAGCCAGTTATGGAATTGCAATGCAGTACTGCAATTTGATTTTATAATTCAGGCTCTGCACACCTTTGTGGTTGGTCATGTGTTCCATAAATGTTTATGGCTTCGAAATTCTTATTGTACGCAAATTTAATGATCTGTATTTTTATAGAGGGTGTTGTAGTTGGCATTATGCCATCTCATACCGCCAGGGTCCATGGTTCGATCCTGAGTTTCGGCGAATATCTCTGGAGTTTCAGATGTTCTCATGCTCTGTCATGAACTGATGTCCCATTCAGGGTGTTTTTTTTTTCCTTCTTCTTCATTCTCAGTGTACCGAAGAATAGGCTCCTGATCTGCCTCGACCCTGACCTGGGATAAAACGGTCTTAGAATCTGAATGATAAATGATACAGCTTCAAAGAGATACAATTATCTTGAGGGTTTTTTTTAGCAACCCTGCTGTGGTGCTTTAATCTGTGCCTGGGGATGCAAATTAAACTGATGTGGGATGGGACCCCACACCATTGGGTGCCTTGGTCTACTTTCGTGGTTTTCCGTTTGTACTTGAGTGGGTTGCAAGCCCTTTACAGAACCTTGTTCCTTGGACATACATCCATTCACACTCATACGTTGTGTTTTATAGGTTTGGAAAGTAGATATTGTTTCTATAAATAAATTAAATACATTTAAATATAATTCGCAGCATTTCATGTGTAACCTTCAGTGTCGCTCCCTTAATATCATAAATATCCCAGTCATGAATGTGATCAGGTATACAGGGATCCCTCGCTACTTCGCGCTTCAATCCATGCGGCTTCAGTGCATCGCGGTTTTTATGAAAACATTCATCGAATTAAAAAAATAATGAAATGAAGAATAGGGGGAAAAGTTAAGGAAAATGCCACGAAAACAAGGCCAATTATGCAAAAAAAAAAAAAAAACCCTAAACAAAAAACAACCCAAAATCTCCCATGAAAACTACTTACATTTTTGTGAGGTGCACATCTGAGTCCGTGCATGCGCATCTACGTGTCTTCTCATGCAATACCATCTGTATGTGTGTGTGTATTTATATTTTATTTACATCTTATGCATTTTTAATGTTTAATTGTTATTATAAGCATTTATAGTATTAAATATATATTAATTGATATTATATACATGTACGTATACATCAGTTGGGGGGGGGGGGTTGATCCCCGAGTGGGGATCCCGGTCCCAATTAACTGCGGAAAGTGAGGGATCCCTGTATCTTAAAAAAAAAAAAAAAAAAAAAAAAATATATATATATATATATATATATATATATATAGACACACACACACACACACACACACATACATACTTTTTATTAAGGGCCGGCGGAAGCCCCGGCTACTATTAGCCTAGCGCCGGTTATATTTTATAATAGTAAATAATAATATTTAATAATATAATAATCTTTAATCAAAACATTTTCAAGCTTTGTTAAGCTATGTACTTGACAACACGATCACTTGTTTTGATAATTTCTCAATCGGTTCACTTCCGATATCACACGATGCTACCGCATTCAAAAGTGCGGCGCTTTTTCTAAACGTGCCGCCATTTGCCTGTGCTCCCGTGTAGATTTAGATCGTGACGGGTCGTACAAACCCGGGTAAAATACAGTCCAAACTGATGTGAGTCGTACCGACAAGCATGGCGCCGAAGCGAAGTAGATCTAAACAACCAACATTAAATACATTGTGGAAGCGACTCAAGATCGATGATTCCACTATTTCGGAAACATCCGTATCTTATGAAGTAGGCAACAAAGTTTTATGTCATGTCCGATCACAAATTTCTTTTCTTGATTGCACTGAGCGATAATAGTGAAAACTCGCCCCCAACTAAAGCAGTCTAATCTTATTCTAATAGCCTGATCTTATTAATCCTAAAATTATATTACATAAACAGTTTTGACAGATTATGGTAGCAATTTGATTCACAAATGTTCTATATTAGTAGGTAACTGTTAGATTTTTTCAAATAAGAAGTTTTATGTACTTTCCTTTAAGAAGTAAGTCTACTATTCTTGTAACAAATACTATTTTTAATAATATAAACTTTTAGTCTTATTTGCTTCTAGCTTGTCTGATTTTCTCATAAATATAGGCCCAGAATGCACCACAGAGCACATGAATTTTAAAATTGTTTCTGGTCCCCCAGACCCCCCAGCAGGAAGGGACACCCCCCATCCCCATGCTTGCCTCAAACAATTTCCACCCCCTACTTATCAATATCCTCCTTCTACTCTAAAACTCAATGAATACTGTGTGTGTGTGTGTGTGTGTGTGTGTATATGTGTATATATATATATATATATATATATATATATATATATATATATATATATATATATATATATATATATCTTCTTTCCTTTCGGCTTTTCCCTTCAGGGGTCGCCACAGCGAATCATCTGCCTCCATCTCACCCTATCCTTTGCATCTTCTTCTCTTACACCAACGACCTTCATGTCCTCCTTCACCACATCCATGAATTGTCTCTTTGGTCTTCCTCTCAGCCTTCTGCCTGGTAGTTCCAGCCTCAGCATCCTATTACCAATATACTCACTATCCCTCTGTACATGTCCAAACCATCTCAATCTAGCCTCTCTGAGTTTGTCTCCAAAACGTCTTACATGTGCTGTCCCTCTGGTGTGCTCATTCCTAATCCTATCCATCCTCGTTACTCCCAAGGAGAACCTCAACATTTTCATCTCTGCTACCTCCAGCTCTGCCTCCTGTCTTTTCCCCAGGGCCACTGTTTCTAAACCATACAACATCGTTGGCCTCAACACCGTCTTGTACACTTTTCCTTTCATTCTTGCCGATACCTTCCTATCACACATCACACCAGACACTTTTCTCCAACCATTCCAACCTGCCTGCACACGCTTCTTGACCTCTTTTCCACACTCTCCATTGCTCTGGATTGTTGAGCCTAAGTACTTAAAATCCTCTACCTTTCTTATCTCTGCTCCCTGTAATCTCACTGTTCCTCTTGGGTCCTTGTCATTCATGCATATGTATTCTGTCTTACTGAGGCTAATCTTCATTCCCCTCCTTTCCAGGGCATACCTCCACCTCTCTAGATTTTCCTGCACTTGTTCTCTGCTCTCACTACAGATCACAATGTCATCTGCAAACATCATAGTCCATGGGGAATCTTGTCTAACCTCGTCTGTCAGCCTGTCCATCACCATAGCAAACAAGAAGGGGCTGAGAGCTGACCCTTGATGCAGTCCCACCTCCACCTTGAACTCTTCTGTCACACCGACAGCACACCTCACCACTGTCTTACATCTCTCATACATGTCCTGCACCACTCTAACATACTTCTCTGCCACTCCAGACTTCCTCATGCAATACCACAGTTCTTCTCTCGGCACCCTGTCATATGCTTTCTCCAGATCCACAAAGGCACAATGCAGCTCCCTCTGACCTTCTCTGTACTTCTCCATTAACATCCTCAAGGCAAACACTGCATCTGTGGTGTTCTTTCTTGGCATGAAACCAAACTGTTGTTCACAAATGCTGACCTCTGCCCTTAGTTTAGCTTCCAGTATTCTTTCCCATAACTTCATCATATGGCTCATCAACTTTATCCCTCTGTAGTTGCCACAACTCTGCACATCTCCCTTGTTCTTAAAAATGGGCACCAGCACACTTCTCCTCCATTCCTCTGGCATCCTCTCACTCTCTAAGACCTTGTTAAATGTTCTTGTCAGAAAATCTACTGCTACCTCTCCTAGACACTTCCATACCTCCACCGGTATGTCATCAGGACCAACTGCCTTTCCATTCTTCATCCTCTTCAATGCTCTCCTCACTTCACCCTTACTAATCTTTGCTACTTCCTGGTCCTCAACAGTCACCTTTTCTACTCTTTTTTCTCTCTCTCATTTTCCTCATTCATCAGCTCTTCAAAGTACTCTTTCCATCTTCCCAGCACACTTCTGTCATCAGTCAATACATTTCCCTCTCTGTCCTTTATCAATCTAACTTGCTGCACGTCCTTCCCATCTCTATTTCTCTGCTGTGCCAACCTGTATAAATCATTTTCTCCCTCTTTACTTTCCAACCGAGCATACAAGTCATCAAACGTGCTCTGTTTAGCCTTTGACACTGCTACCTTTGCCTTACGCTGTGTCTCCCTGTACTCCTGTTTACTCTCTTTGGTTTTCTCAATGTCCCACTTCTCCTTAGCTAACCTCTTCCTTTGTACACACTCCTGCACTTCCTCATTCCACCACCAAGTCTCCTTATCTACTTTCCTTCCAGATGACACACCAAGTATTCTCCTACCTGTCTCCCTGATCACATTAGCTGTAGTTGTCCAGTCATCTGGAAGCACTTCGTGACCACCCAAAGCCTGTTTCAACTCCTCCTTGAAGACAACCCGACACTCTTTCTTTTTCAACTTCCACCAATTTGTCTTCTGCTCTGCCTTTGCCTTCTTCACCTTCCTCACCATCAGCATCATTCTGCACACCACCATCCTATGCTGTTTGGCAACACTCTCACCCGCTACTACTTTGCAGTCACTGACTTCCTTTAAATTACATCGCCTGCACAAGATGTAGTCTACCTGTGTGCTCCTACCTCCACTTTTATAAGTCACCCTATGCTCCTCTCTCTTCTGGAAGAAAGTATTCACCACAGCCATTTCCATCCTTTTGCAAAATCTACCAACATCTGTCCTTCATGCTCCTGTCCTGGATACCAAACCTACCCATCACTTCCTCGTCCCCTCTGTTTCCTGCATCAACATGTCCATTGAAGTCTGCCCCAATGACCACTCTTTCACCTCTGGGGTACTCTGCATCACTTCATCTAACTCCTCCAGAATCTCTCCTTCGCTTCGCTCACATCCTGTCTGTGGGGCATAAGCACTAACAACATTGACCATCACACCTTCAATTTCTAACTTGAGACTCATCACTCTGTCTGACACTCTTTTCACTTCTAGAACATTCCTGACAAACTCCTCCTTCAAGATGACTCTGACTCCATTTCTCTTCCCATCCACACCATGATAGAACAGCTTAAACCCTGCTCCTATGCTTCTACCCTTGCTACCTTCCCAACTGGTCTCCTGAACACACATTATGTCCACCTTCCTCCTCTGCATCATGTCAGCCAGCTCTCTACCGTTTCCTGCCATAGTTCCAACATTCAAAGTCCCTACTTTCAGTCCTAGACTCATGCCTTTCCTCTTCTCTCTCTGGCAACGGACACGCCTCTCGCCTCTCCTTCTTTGACGTCTTCGATCAACAGTAGTCCAATTTCCATCAGCACCCTGTTGGTTGACGGCACTGATGGCGGTCGTTGTTAACCCGGGCCTCGACCGATCCGGTATGTCATTCTTTCTTGTGAGTCGCATAGTTTATTTGGCATTTGTTTTACGCTGGATGCCCTTCCTGACGCAACCCTCTGCATTTATCCGGGCTTGGGACCGGTGTGAGGGAGAGATGCTGGTTTGTGACCCCCCTCACGGCTGCATTAATATATATATATTATATATATATATATATATATATATATATATATATATATATATATATATATATATATATGTAATTTATTTTCCCCTATATTTTGAGCTCTCATGTAGCAGTATACACCCACATTAATTTGTCTTTTTAGCTTATTGCATTATTTATTTATTTATTTTAAGTATGACTACATTTCACCTTCACTTAACAATTCATTTACTCATTAATTTTGTAAATGTTGAATTTTTATAGGCTCTTCACCAGAAAATTCTAGAGAACAACTTCCTCATTGTTAGAAGAAAAGACCTCATCTGGAGGAGAAGTGATTCGGAGAGGTTTTATGAAGAGCATCAAGGTGAGGAAATGTGTATTTTTGAAAAAGTTCAGATGGATTTAGACTGTAAACATTTCGTATATAAGGCTAAATAATTGAAAATGATGAAGCTGTGTTATTGTACTGATATTTTGAAGCTGTGTTATTGTACTGATCTTTTTCTCCTCAAACAATAGTTTTCTCTGTTGATGTTTACTAAAAGTGTCAGTTAATGGCCATATAGTAGCTTTTCCCTGCCAAACAACAAAATATTGCTGTCTTCTACTGCCTTGCATTTGTTATCAATTATCCACACATGAGTCATGCTGATACTGATTCACCAGCATGAGAAGTGTCTTCTGTTCTACAGCATCTCATATGAACTCATCATAACAGAGTAATATCCTACGCTTCTTGTTTGTTTAACTGAAATCCATCTATGTTTATGTGTAGGACGGTTCTTCTACCAGCGATTAGTTGAATTCATGTCAAGGTGAGTGTGAGTTATTAAGTAATTATCATTTTTTCCTCATCTTCGCTTTACCAACATTTTTCACAAAGCAACCAGAAAAAAAATCCACTTCAGAAATTATAAATAAATAGGGGTAGGCGTTAGCTACTAAAAATCTGAAGGATTTTTTTTTATTGAATGAGCTGACTTACTCTCCCTAGGTTCCAATTTGTTTTTTATTTATATTATTATTATTTTTTATTATTTAAAATGCACTCCTGATCCCTTCGAAACGAATCTTGAATATTTTTTCTTCATCCTCAAGCTTTGAGCAAGATATGTCTGAGATGCAGTAGATGCTGGTATGGGTCAAGGCAGAACATTTAGAAACACCATGCATGGCAACAAGCAAAATATATTTTCGGCTGAACTTTAGCCAGGAGTGGGGGTGGGGGTGGGGTTCAGGGCGGAGCCTGTTTGCTATCTACAGTTGGTCAACATATCGTCTTGCATAGACTAATTGAAATATAATTATTTGTAAACATATATGTATTTGCAATTTAATATATACACAGAATTGAGAAATAGGTCAACCATGGCTCTATGTTTTGTGTTGTATAAATGAAAGATGAAAAAATACACAAATATTTCCGGTAAATCACTTTATAAATTTATGAAACATTTTCAACTAACTGTCCCAGCCTGCTCGTTACTAATTAATTTACTCAGGTAAATAACAACGACAGTGTATTCATTTATGACAACCATCACCAATGTATTGAGTATTTTCAAACTGAACACGAATTGCTTACGTTTGGCTGCAAATAAAAAAAAATGAATAAAATGAAAATAAAATTCCCATACGTACCTATTAAACTGTTCTTATCAACAATGCGAGTAAGTTTATCACGCAATGATTTTACCTATACAGATTACTTTTATTAAGTTACATTTCAGTGAGATTTCACGTAATCGAAACGAAATAAATATTTAGTAATTACCTCTGAGTGCGCTTGTCTGTCTGTCGGCCATAGGTGCAATACATCCGCGAGATCCATAATTGATCAGGTCGTTGCAATAAACACACAAAGCCTTGCCGGCGATGTCAGATTTCTGTATGAAACTCGCCAAAGGTTCCGATACGTTCTGAGTCTGTTTGCCGATTGTCACCTCAAATTTCACAATCTTTTGTAGCCATTCCCATTTAAACTTATTCTTAACATCCTTATCTATTTCTGACACACGGGATTCCTCTTCTTTCGTTAAAGTTCACACCATTTTAAACACAACACGCTGCCATTTGCATTGAGCTGACTCACTTTATATTAAGCTTCAAACAGCTAATCAACGAGCGGCTTACAATATGTGAGGTGCTCCACCGAAAGTAGGCACTTGTAGCAAGTTCATTTGCTTGTGCTTGAGACAAAGCATGGCTTATCCAGACTTCTGATCTTTCAAGTGAGCAAGTGCACCATTGAATACTTGTTTAGTACTCAGCCTTCACTTGCTCACTTGAAAGATCAGTAGTCCGGATAAGCCGCGCTTTGTCTCAAGCACAAGTAGTGAACTTGCCAGAAGTGCCCTTATACCTCCTATATCCCCCCTAAAATTGTCTCCTCGGATTTAGACGATTCAGATATGACCAATTTGAGATAAAAACCGTGGAATTCCGTGGATTCGCGGAAAATTGCCATGTATGAAACATAAAAAAATCTAACATATTGTGATATTTCATATTTCATGAGCT
>CM045737.1:16046225-16093725 GCA_024760905.1 Plotosus lineatus
TACTGTATGTTCCAGTGACGTATGACGTTCATACTGTACTATACATCCATAAATAACATTACCATATCTCATAAAACACCCCTAAATCAATTATTATAAACATAACATTGTAAAATAATATCAAATAATATCAATATTAATTTCAAATAATTTAAATTCATGCAAAATAATTTCAAATTGATAAATTTTAATCAAATTCACTCATCAAATATCAAATACAGTATCAAATATAACCTTTAACATTCTCTGTGATGCGATCTTTCTCCTTGTAAATGGTTCCGATGGTCGACGGAGCCATTTGGAAGAAACGTGAAAAACATTCACGTGTTTTTCACCAGCATCAATTTTCTTGATAATAGCCATCTTCGTTTCTAACGAGCTGGCTTTCCGCTTTTTCTGATTACCACTCTCACTAGTAGGCTTACGCTTCTGATCAACCATATTTGCTTAGGGTTACAAAAGTCCGCAAAACAATGTAAACACAAAGATCAAAGAGACGACGTCTTAATACAAGGGTAACACGCAGTGAACTGGAAAGAAGGAGAGGCACGTTCAGTCTGTCGTTTGTAAACAATGGACGTAGCGTCATTACGTCAGCGTACTACATAGGTATGTCTCGTACTACAGAGGGCATGCTAAACTCAAAATTTGACTTATTTTTTTAAATGTAAAATCGAAAAATACGTAAAATGAATGAATGTAAGTCGCGGAGTGTCTGTATTCAATGAAAAATAAAAAAAATAAGGAAATTAAGGAAGAATAGGGGGAAAAGTTAAGGAAAATGCCACAAAACAAGGCCAATTATGGAAAAACCCAAAATAAAAAACAACCCAAAACCTCCCATCAAAACTACTTACATTTTATGTGAGGTGCACATCTTAGTGTATGCATGCACATCTGATATGCACCTCACATAAAAATGTATGTGTGTGTATTTATATTTTATTTACATATTATGCATTATTTTTGAATGTTTAATTGTTATTATAAGCATTTATAGCATTGAATATGTTTTTATTGATATTATATACACTTATACACGTATGTCAGTCAGGGGCGTCGATCCTACTTCACGGAATTCGACCGTCGTTGGCGGGGTGGGGGGTGGGGTGTCTGGGTCCCCATTAACCGGGGAAAGTGATGGATCCCTGTATAAGAGTTAGTCAAGAATGTAAAGATTTTTCTGTCTGAACTGAAGATGAATGGCCAGAACAGGCAGTTGTGGGAGTAAACTATTCTCTTGCTGTTCCAAACCAACGAAAAATCAATTCCTTATTTCTTTTTCCGTTCGGTGACAAATTACTCATAATTTTGTACATTGAACAGACTGTGTGAAACCAAATACAGTCAACATACATCCATCTGTACACAAATTGCATTATGAACACAGAAGAGGATTATATTATAGATGTTTTCCAGTGGGTATGTAGTTAGTACTTGTGCGTGTTCTGTTGGCCGGCAAATACTGCTGTCAGCATCACTACCACTGCTTATCCCTGTGCTTTAAACTAATTAAAATTTTGTTCTCTGATAGATTCATCCGAGTCAGCTGAAAGAGAGATCGCTTTCTTCTTTCCAGAGTTCAACCTGCAGCACTGGCTTGAGACAGAGGAGCCATGTTTTAGGGCAGGCCACATTGAATACAACAAGCAGAGACAAATCCACACTTCAGTAAAACACATCTAATCATTCTACCGCCTAAACCAGACGCAGGTTTGACGCCCTGCTCGTTCTGAATAATGTGCCACATGTTTGTATTTAACTATCAAATTCTGACAACTGGCTGTTTTTCCTGTGCAGAGTTATAAAATCTTTATAAAAATGTATTATCATTTTTTTAATAGTTCTGTGTCCGGCCAATGTGTACGTTATTATGCTGCATCTTTTGCATTTTGAATTACAGGGATCCCTCACTTTCCACCGTTAATTGAGACCAAGATCCCCCTGCGACCACTGAATTCCGCGAAATAGGATCATCCCCCCGACCGACGTATACCTACATGTATACGTGTATATAATACCAATAAATACATATTCAATGCTATAAATGCTTATAATAACAATTAAACATTCAAAAATAATACATAAAATGTAAATAAAATATAAATACACACACATAGATGCGTGCACACGCACAGATGCACACCTCACAAAAATGTAAGTAGGTTTGATGGGAGGTTTTGGGTTGTTTTTTGTTTTGTGTTTGTTTATTTTTATTTCTTTCTTTCTTTTTTCTTTTTTTTTTTTTTTGCATAATTAGCCTTGTTTTTGTGGCATTTTTCCTATTCTTCCTTAATTTCCTTATTTTTTTAATTCCATGAATATAAAAAAAAAACAAAACAAAAAAAAACAACGCTGCGATGCATTAAAGCCGCATGGATTGAAGTGCGAAGTAGCGAGGGATCCCTGTATTACTTTTATTACTGAACACATCTGTGGGCAATCTTGTCCTTGGTATTTTTTCTACACAACTCAAAATATTCATCAAAAACTTTAAAACATTTCCATTAATATTAGTGTTATTAGTGTAGTGTCATGTCAACTTAAAAAATCTAGACCTAGCTCATGGTGGTTATATTTCTACACGCAGTAGACTGGCCCGCATAAGGCCACAGTGACCATGAACTTTGACCGATGAAATTCAATATCGAATCAGTTCATTCTTGATTCAAAGTGAACTTTTAAAATACAGTAGTCCCCTGCCATTCGCGGTTCACCAGTCGCAGCCCCGCATACTCGCGGATTAGTGGGAGCCCCGGAAGTTACTGACATGTGATTTAAATTTAGTCAATTGGCTGAGAGCTTTTGTTTCTCCCTCCTGCTGATTGGTTGCGGATGACGTGTACAGTACACCTCTTTTTTTCTCCTTCGTGCACATGATATGACGTGATTGGTTGAATTGTGAATTCACATTGTTTTAGTGTGTTTTAACTGATTATTTAAGCCCTATGATGTCACTCAAACGTCCTGCATCTTGTCTAGCTTCTGGTAAGGCGCCTAAGCGCTTTATTTATTCAGAATTTTTTTCACAGTACAAAATTTAAGTTTTTACTTAATCATTACTATATTTTACTGCATTATTACTGTATTAATTAATAAGACTGTCTATAGAATATGCTTAAGAAGCACATTTTAGCGCATGGAATATCATACATAGGGGTTTAAAACCGCATCGATAATTCACAGATTTTTCAGGATCCGCTGGAAAAGGCGGAACGCAACCACTGCAAATAATGGGGGTTACTGTAAGTTTAAATAAAATACCTCAAATATTTCTTGTGATATTGTGTTGACAAGAATAACACGCATTAACTTGTCACTTGGCACATAGATGTGAATGCAATTAATTTCGAGCATATCATTGTTTCCTTCACAATCGTTAAGCAACCATAAGTTTTAGTGTCCAAATAAAAATAATAAACGATAAACGAACAGTGGACAGAAATACGGCATTATTAAGTTAGTCTTTTCAGACACTCCTTGCCATACCAAAATAAATAAACTTACTATTCTGGTTATTTTATTTGTTCCTTAATTAATTCCTCTTCTGGGATATATTTTTCTGGTCAGGGTCATAGTGGATCCAAAGCTAATCATCCTAACACCTACATTTCATTCATTCCTTTTCTGAACTGTTCATTTCCTGAACCGCTTAATCCTCATTAGAGCCGCAGGAAGGCTGGAGCCCATCTCAGTTGACTCCGGGTGAGGACATAGTACACCCTGGACAGATTGCCAGGCCATCGCAGGACAAGATTGCTAACGGCGATGCAGCGTGTAGACAGTGAGAGACATGGCCGGCCTTTGATAACCCAGTTAGCCGCGCTGGACTGACAGTAGTGACAACCTGTTGATAGTGGGGCTTGACCTTTGCATTGTTAATCCTGCACCCTAGCACTGGACCACCACTGCCCCCTCAAAGTTTTTTTTTTTTTGGTATTATTATTTATTTATTTGGTATAATGTATTACTCCTGCACGGAAAATTTGGTTCTGTGTTTAACTTGTGACATGTAAATAGTTTGCACACACACTCAGAACAGTGGGCAACCACACTGTGGTGCCTGGAGAGCATCTGGGGGTTAGGTGTCTTTTGGGGCGGGGTGGGGCAGGGGGGAATTGCTGCTCCCTTCCTCACTGCTATGCATTTTCTCTGCCAGTTTGGGAAACAAACTGAACCAACTCCATTTCAAACCCACTTCTCTAACCATTACATCATGGCTGATTTGCCACAAAGCAGCATAATTCACCGATAATGCCAAGTCTATCACAGGGCACCATCACATTTTCACTTGCGGTCAATTTACTATAGCGAGTCCATATACGTCCATGTTTTTGGACAGTGGTAGATGGAGATCCATGTAAACAGGAGGGACATGTCAATCTCTGCATAGAACCTAGCCTGAATTCAGGACAACAACTGAGATATGAGGTAGCAATCATACCCAATATGCAACCACACAGCCAAATTATTGTTTCAATTTTCCAAATATTCTCTGATAAAATGCCATTTATTTCAACAGCAATACAATATACAGTAATTAGTCAGCTGAACTTTAAAAGGAAAGAACAGGCCATAAGCATGCCCTCACGGGCAGGTGCTGTCATGGTTTTTAAAAAAAAAAAGGTGGGTATACGATGAGGCTGCTCCGGCAGTCTGACAAGATGGCGACGCTTATAAACGATCTCGCAAGGCAAAGTAAGTGCGTACACGCTACATGCTTGCTAAAATAAGTGAGTATACGGCGTATACTCGTGTGTATGACCGACTACAGTCCTGGTCACGGGTGTGCTCTGCATGTGCCCTGAGGTGACTGAGATGGGTGCCAGCCTCCCTACAACCCTAGGATAAAGCGGTTCGGAATATAAATGAATGACTTTTAAAGGCACTCTAGATTACAGGATACAGTAATTACATACAATCAGTGTTCTACCTACATAAAAATAAAAGGATTTATGTGTTTTCAGTTACACTTCCATAAAAATAATATATCTGGCATTCGCCTTGATTGTCACTAATCTACCTTTGTTTCTCCCAGAATACCATTTTAAATACCTCATTTTCCCCCATATTGCAGTGGAGGCAAGGCAAAGGAGATTGATCAATAAAAGTGAACTGCGGGTTTAAATGAACTAAAAATGTGATTTTTACACAAAACTGTAATAAATCCTGTCATATTGAGACCACATTTACAGACCTGAACTTTGGAACCTCCATTTTGATTCTACGCTGCTGTCTGTTCATCACAGATTTTACGAGCTCGACGATCCATATGTCTCCTTATGTCAGTTCCTATCAGGAGTTCTTGTCTCACTTCAGATCGGAGTCAGCTTCTGCTTCCTTCAAACGATCCCGAGGTTTCATGACCTCAAAGGTAGTGTTGGACTTTTCTTTGATCTTTCCACTTTTGTCCACTTGACGGACGGTCTGAGTTACAGTGATAGTCACGTGCTTGGTAGACATTCTGTTGTCTTGCCACTTAGTTTGCAAAAAGAGAAACAAGGGAACGTGATGAATGATTAGAAAATGATGTTTGTAGAATTCACTTTTGTGAGAGTATAATTTGCACAATGACGCATTGCGTTTTATTCAATTCTACTCAGTTTAGGTGATATGAAAAATATGATAACCCACAGCTGTGCTAAGATAGTTTATGAACTACAGTACTTTACCCTTTATTATGGTCACGAGAAGACTGGAGACCATCCTTGCCAACTCTGAGCAGAGGTCGGGTACACCCGATACAGTTCACCAAACCATCACAGGGCCAATGTACCCACAACTATTCACACACATTCAGACCAAAGTCAATTTCAAATACAGTACCCAGTTAACCTAATTGCATATCTGACTCATTTGCCAAACTGTTTAATCCTACTAGGGTCTCAGGGAGGCTAGTGCCTATTCCTACCAAAACTGAGCAAGGAATGGTAAACCCTGAACAGCGCGACAGACCATCGCAAAGCAAAACAAATACACACCACCATTCATACTCAAAGTCATTCCTAGGGTCATTCTGGAATATCCATTTAACCCAGTGCTTCTCAGTTACTTTCTGTGGCGCCCCCCCTTGAAAGAATAAAACAATTCATGCCCCCACCGCTCCGCGAGCAACTATAAATAGTATTATTTGTCTATAAAATTGTTATTAGTACACCTCTACATAACATTGTATCTTTATTAACATTAAAAAAAAATATATATATATATATATATATATATATATATATATATTTTTTTTTTTTCAACTTGCAACAAAGAGAAATTTCATTAACATTGTTTTTTAATCTGCAATTGAAAAGATTTGATGTGCACCAATGTGCCTGAAATTAAAAAAATACATCCTTATTTAAACTAATTCAACTTATTTATGTCTTAATATCTCCGTCTCTCTCCACCTTTCTCTTCGTTCCTGTTAGAAATTTTCCCGTGTTGTTTCTGGGGGTTGTTTACCGCACTTTGTTTGCTCGTGCGAAAAACCACTACACTGTAGCACGACAATGAGCGCGCCACTGCCAAATAGTGATGTGGAGGTGCAATTACACTTAATTCTCATACACAATTCCAGAAAGCATGTTCCCCAGGGTTATACGTGCTCCCCCCGGCATCACACCGCGCCCCCTATTTGAGAAGCACTGAGTTAACCTAATATGCATGTCTATGGTCCGTGCTTGAAGACCAGAGTACAGTAGGCTCTATTTACGAAAGCCTCTGAATATGAAAAATCCAGGTTACGAAAAACATTTTCCTAAATTTTCGTCCTCTTTTTACGAAAACAACCTCTTTTTACAAAAAGCGCCAAACACGCCATTCAAAAATTCAAACAATGCGCGTGTTGCTCTCTCATTAGCTGTCTCCCAACATTCCGCCCCGCTGGCCTCCCATTGGCCAGGAGACAGCTGAACTGTACCCATGCTTCCTGTAACCACACTTTCTATTTGTCACACGCGTGAAGGAGAGTTGAACAGGAATGTTGGCTCGTGAGGTTTTTTTACATTGATCATTGCAGCGTTGTATTTCGTTATCCATCCTGGACCCGGAAAATACAGAAAAGTGGAAATACAGTGACGGAGGCAACTATTTCGCAATGATATTGAAGCAGAAGGAGGCATGGAAACAGAGTGCTCCGTGGGACAAGACCTCTGATCTTGCAAGGAAGCAAGTTAATATTGAATCAGGACCTCTGATCTTTCAAACAGGTACTGTAATTCCGCTTTAAATACAACATCCCGTCCATTACAACATTTAAATACAAATGCTCCATCGGCTGCGCACTGCGTGTGGGCCGAGCCCGTATTCGGCAAAACACACCAAAGAGAGAGTTTTGTGTACGTGTGTGTGTGTGTGTGTGTGTGTGTGTGAGAGAGAGAGAGAGAGAGAGAGAGAGAGATAGACAGTGTTTTGTGTGTGAGTGTGTGTGTGTGTGTGTGTGTGTGTGTGTGTGTTAATAAAAATGTTTAATAATGGTTTAATTAATAAATATGTTAATAAAATGGTTTAATATGTTCATAAAATGTTTAATAAATAATTTTCTTTTACTTTTAACACATTTTTCAGACAAAATTGGTGTACTTTTATAATTTTTAAAGGGTTTATGGGGTAGTCTTGGGAGCCTTGGAACGAATCACGCGTTTTACATGTAAAATGTGCCTCTACTTACGAAAACGGCTCTGGAATGGATTAATTTCATAAGTAGAGGGCCGACTGTGCCTGGAGAAAACCAACACAAGTACAAGGACAACATGCAAACTCCACACAGGAATGCCCTCGCTTAGCCCAGGACTTAAAACCAGAACCTTCTTGACGTGAGGTAGATCTGCTAATGTCTACTCCACAATGTCACCCACGACAACATCTGCGATATTCTTATGCTATAATCATAAGCTCAGTGCTTCGTTATGGATTGATGGAAAACCTGAGTACATCTATGCCCAACATGATATCAAAGCTTTCACTCAAAATATAACCAGCGTGTTGGCAGACATAGTTTCTTGTATCCGTTTTATGGTATACAGTATTTATACTGAAACAGGTATGAAGATAAGTCTCTGATTTCTAATGGATTTGTTGAATGAGAAGATTAAACTTTCTTCAGTGCAAACAACACTTTCCTCTGTACCATGGTGCCTGGTGAGGATGGAAGCCTCTTCTGTTCTTGAGAGGCCACTATAGAGTGAGAACCACCACCTTTCACATCATGAAGACTAGCCTCAGACATGGTAGAACACACCTTCAGGTATGCCTGAGCAGGAGCTGGCAGACCATCATCAAAGATATCTGTCAGTACAAATAGAAAGGATGCGAAAATAAAACCGAACATAGTGATGCATTTCTTTTGTACTCATTAGAGCCAAGGATCTGTGCAAAGGTCTTGGGCGGGTGGAGAATTGAGTTTGGTATACAGTATGATTAAGGTAGAAGGTAGATTATTTTATACTCGATTCTAAAAGGTAAATCACTGCACTCTGAATTCTTATACACAACTATTTACTGTTGTAAAAGGAAAGCCAAAACATCTACATAACAATTATTTAGTTTTAAATTACATAAAATCATTTCAAAATAAGAGTTGCTTTGAAATTTATGGATGTACAAGTGAAATATTTTTGTCTCACACATCTATATATGTAGTTCATATACAAAAAGTCCTTGGTACTGTTCTAGTATTTTATTTATTTATTTATTTTAACCACTGTAATAATGTAACGCTGGCTCTTATTGTGTAAAGCAAATCTTATCCACATCTAGTGAGCTGCAGAAAGAATGGAGCCATCTCCATGACAACAGAAGCTGAATGCACTATAGTTTTGTCAGTATCCTAAAGGCCAATGCACTGTCTTGGTGAAACGGTGCTGATGATTATTTCTGAAAGTCTATAACAAGCTACATCATTATGTGCCATGTTTCCTCACCGGAGTCGGTAGCTTTCTCTGTTGGAAGCACAGCCTCAGAGGTCTCTGAGGGCATGCTGTGGATTGAAGATAGTGGCATGTCTGTATCTGTGCTGGTCAGCCAAGTAGATTCTGTCTCTTTCGTCCAGCTTTCCAGATACCGTGGTTCCAAAGCATCTGTCCTAGAGCCACCACAGCCCATGATTGTTCCAAAGATTGGGGATACACGAGAAGAACTCACCGGTGGCGCATATACTAGCTTTTTATAATTCCATCTTGATGGTTTATGTATGTTAAAAAAAGACTCATGAAAGTAAAAGTACAGACATCAATTATATGGACATATAATTTTATGATGGATGCTCTTAGGGGACAGTGTTGGCGAGACTCTGCGATCTGAGGTCCTGGGTGATACTGACTTGTTGCTTTCCATTGATCAAATGGCAAGTCACCTTAAACTCTGAGCCATATGGTATTTCTGTGGGAGACACAAAACAAAAGTTATGTGATGACGTTAAGTAACCTAATATTAATGTAATTTAAATATTAATTTAGTATAGTAGAATAAAATATGGCCTGCAATAGTCTGGCAAGTTGTTCAGGTTGTACCCTGCCTTCGTCTAGTCTGTCTTCCTTTCGGCTTTTTCCCATTTACTCGGGAGTCGCCACAGCGAATCATTTGATTCGCACGTTTGATTTGGCAGAGGTTTTTACGTCGGATGCCCTTCCTGTCACAACCCTTTTTAGCAAGGGACAGAAACACGCTGACGGCTTTGCAGCTACTCTTTACGAAAGTTAGCAATGGTTCTTTTACATGAACCTCACACCATAGACAGTGAGAGACATGGCCCGCCTTTGATAACCCAGTTAGCTGCACTGGGGGGTACCCTGCCTTCGTCTAGTGTGGGGGAAATATGATTAAAAGGATTAAATTGTTCGGCAAATGAAAAAAAGGAAAATAAAATACTTAATGCAAGATGAGCCTTGTCCATATTTGTAGAAATGTTCAGAATGTTAAATGATTAATGATGGTTTACATGTTAGACCAGGAGCAACATAAACACTGGAGTATTCCAGAATGGATCAAAACAATGGCCACTTATGGATTGTCATGGGCACTTGAAGCAGGCATGACCATCATGATCATGCTTTAAAATGCAAAATTAAAGCATAAAAAAATCACTTATTTTTCAGTATAATACACATAAAACATTTATAGGGTGTGGTTTCCTTATATTTCCCTGTAGCATATCATTGAATGAGTAGACTATAAGCAGACATTATTAGCTATACAGTGCATGGGCCAGTGGTGGATTGGTGGTTAAGGTGCTGGCTTACTGATCTGAAGGTCAGGGGTTCAAGCCCCGCTAACACCAAGCTACCCCCCCCCAGTGCAGCTTAGTGGGTTATAAGAGGCCAGCCATGTCTCTCACTGAATATACAGTGGTACCTCACTTTACGAAATTAATCTGTTCCAGCGGCTTTTTCGTAACCTGCATTTTTTGTAAATTGAACCGCATTTTACATGTAAAACGTGTAATTCGTTCCAAGGCCCCCAATACTACCCCCTAAACCCTTTAAAAATTATAAAAGCATACCTTTTAAGACCTCCTTCTGCTTCAATATCGTACCGATGGTAGACGGGTTTGGCCATATTCCTTTGTGATATCACTTGAGCCCGTTTCTTCTTCTCACTCACACCGGAAATCACGTGTGTGTGTGTGTGTTTGCGTGTGTTGACCATGTCTTCTTAGCAGAGTTATAATCTTACAAATGTTTATGGAAGGTTAAAAGCCTGAGTCAAGAAATAAAGCATAAAACAACAGTAACTCTGTCCTTTACACGAAAAGCATCATGGTAGATTCAGCTCTATAATAGCCAATGGGAGGGAGCTGCGTCATCCCTCCTAGCCAATGGGAGGCCAGCGGGGCGGGATGTAGGGAGATAGGCAATGGGAGGTAGCTGCGTCATCCCTCCTAGCCAATGAGAGGCCAGCGGGGCAGGATGTTTGAACGTCATTGATGGGAGAGCAGCTCGTGCATTGTTTGAATGTTGCGTTTGAATTTTTAAGATGGTGCTTTCGTAACGTGAACTTATTTCGTATCTAGCGACAAAACTTTTAGGAAAATGGGTTTCGTAACCTGCATTTTTCATTTGGTGAGACTTACGTAAAGTGAGGTACCACTGTAACTGAAAAATTGTAAATAATGTGAAATAATCATTCGCTCTCACACTATATACTGCTCAGCTCTGCTCAAAGCACAGAATATGTGTGGTTTGCATGTTCTTTCTGCGCTTGTGTGCGTTTCCTCCGGTTTCCTCCCACAGTCCAAAGTCATGCACATTAGGCTAATGTGACTGTTTCAAATTGTCCCGAAATATAAGTGTGACCTCCAGTGCAGCTAAGTGGGTTATCAAAGGCTGGCCATGTCTCTCACAGTCTATGGTGTGAGGTTCATGTAAAAGAACCATTGCTGACTTTCGACAAGAGTAGCTGCAAAGCCGTCAGCGTCTTTCTGCCCTGCGATGGCCTGGCGAGCTGTCCAGGGTGTACCCTGCCCTCGCCCAGAGTCGGCTGGGATGGGCGCCAGCCTCCGCACGACCGATCCTAATTAGGATTGAGCGGTTACAGAAAATGAATGAATGAATGTAAGTGTGGATGTAAACAGTTGTGTGTGTGTGTGTGTGTTTCCCTGCACTGGTTCAGGGTGTACCCTGCCTTCACCTCTCTAGCCTCCCTGCAGCCATAACCGAACTATTAATCAGTTTGGCAAATGACTGAGTGAAAGTGAGTGTTGGGAGGAATGTCTGTAACTGTGACACTTCTGTCAAATGATTGCTTTTTAGTGCCGGAAGTGGAAGGTCATTATACCAGCACTTGACTGACATCTCGAATAAATTCAATTTAAATTGTTACCAACTCAAACACTTTACAAATACGTAATAAAAAAAAATGGTGTAGGTCTTCCGATAACATTTTCCGAGCCAAAACAAACAAACATTAGCACGGAGGTCAAGATTTGAAAAGAAATCCACTTGAGTGAGCTCGAGCTCGAATCATTCACAGATCGGCGTCATTAAGCGGTCGGTGTTATTGAAAGCGCGGCTCAGTGCGCATGCGCACATCGCACTTGCCTTACAGGAGAACGTCAAGCTGTATCGTAACAGTGAAACATATATTTGAAGCCGTAGGGTAATATTTAGTTTAAATATTCTGTATTTCACTGTAAAACCTCAGAGAACGTATCGGGTTCCCCCATCTTTTAAAGACCTACAGTATAGCCAACAAATCTCTACAGATGAAAAACACTCACCTCAGTTTCCGATAACCGCATTGTAGGCACAGCCGTGCCAGATGTTTATTACAGCTGCGATTTCCTCCCCCCCAAAAGACACGCTCTTTCTTCAGCCCCCGCGCACGTGTGTGTGTGAGATCTCTTTCAGAGGTTCATCGCCAGGCTGTGCACGCGCGCGCGTGTTGCGCCAAAAACTCAAGAGCGTGTAAATAGGTGTGTGTGTCTCTGTGATCTATTCCGAAACGCATCATGTTATGCAGAGTAAAAAAAAAAAAAAAAAAAGTGTCAATTAAATATTAAGGGCAGCGATGATATCGAGCTCTCACTCCTAAAATGAAACTTCCATCCATCCATCCATCCATCCATCCATCCATCCATCCATCCATCCATCCATCCATCCATCCATCCATCCATCCATCCATCCATCCATCCATCCATCCATCCATCCATCCATCCATCCATCCATCCATCCATCCATCCATCCAGGTGGTAAGGTGCTGGATCACTGATCCTAAGGTTGGGGGTTCGAGTCCCACCCTTCACAAGGTTGTCACTGTGTCGTCCCCCCCCGCAAGTGCAGCTAACTGGGTTACCAAAGGCCGACCATGTCTCTCGCTGTCTGTGGTGAGAAGTTCGTGCACAGTGCTGTGCAAAAAGTTTTTGCGTCCTGACTCATTTTTCACTTTTTTGCACCTTTGTCACACTTAATTTTTCGGATCATCAAACAAATTTAAACATCACACAAAGATAACTCAAGTATTCAAAAAATGCAGTTTTCCTGTTGTGATTTTATTTGCCAATAGAAAAATCCTATCCAAACCTACATGATCTACTGTGAAAAAGTAATTGCCCCCCTTGTTAAAAGGTGAGGTGTGATTAATCATATTATTGGGAGAAACTGAGTTCAATTTCATTACCACACCCAGGTCTGATTGCTGCCAGACATTTCCAATCAGGAGATCCCAAACATAAAACCTGTCTGACAAGGTGAGGTAGGCCATATTCAACACACATCATCATGCCGCGATCCAGTGAGCTTCAAAAGCAAAAAAAGGAAGAAGATTATAGAGATGTCCCAGTCTGGGGAAGGATACAAAGTCATTGGTACATCTTTGGGACTCCAGCAGATTACTGTCAGAGGCATTATCCATAAATGGAGAAGGCATGACACAGTGGTGGCCCTTTCCAGGAGTGGCCGACCTACCAAAATTACTCCTAGAGCACAGCGCAGACTAACCGGAGAAGTTACAAAGGATCCAAAAACCACTTCTAAACATCTACAAGCCTCACTTTCCTCAGTTAATGTCAATGTTCATGACTTCACCATCAAAAAGACACGAGGCAAAAATGGCATCCATGGAAGAGTTCTGAGGCGAAAGCAAGAATCAAAGCAAGAATCACTTTTGCCAAGAATCATCTTGATCATCCCCAAAGCTTTTGGGAAAATGTCCTCTGGACTGATGAAACTAAAGTTGAACTTTTTAGGAGAAATGAATCCCGTTACATCTGGCATAAAAGGAACACTGCACTGATAAAAAGAACGTTGTGCCAACAGTGAAACATGGTGGTGGAAGTGTGATGGTCTGGGCCTGCTTTGCTGCTTCAGAACCTGAGCGACTTGTCATGTTTGATAGAACCATGAATTCTGCTCGCTACCAAGAAATCTTGGCGAAGAATGTTCGTCCATCAGTTCGAGACCTCAAGCTAAAGCGCACATGGGTTCTGCAGCAAGACAATGATTCATAGCACGCCAGCAAGTCCACTTCTGAATGGCTAAAGAAGAACAAAATGAGGGTTTTGGAGTGGCCTAGCCAAAGTCCTGACCTGAAACCTATTGAGATGGTGTAGCATGACCTTAAAAAGGCTGTTCATGCCCGAAAACCATCCAATCTGGTTGATATTAAACAATTCTGCAGAGAAGAGGGGACCAAAATCCCATCACAGCGATGTGAGAGACTCATCACCTCTTATCGCAAACACTTGACTGCAGTTATTGCTGCAAAAGGTGGTTCAACCAGCTACAGTATTAGGTTTAGGGGGCAATTATACACAATTATATACAATTATACGGGCCCTTGTAGTTTCAGATGGATTTTTTCCCCCCCCTTAATAAATGCAATTGGCACTAAAATGCGTGTTTCCGCCCTGTGATGGCCTGACGAGCTGCCCAGGGTGTACTCTGCCTTCGCCCAGAGTCGGCTGGGATGGGCGCCAGCCTCCCCATGACCCTAATTAGGATTAAGTGTTTACAGAAAATTAATGAATGAATTATTTTGATAATTCACAAGGTATTAATTAATAAATGTAGAATAGCTTATTCCCTAATTTGTACGATATACTTGTAGCAAATATTGCATCTTATTTTGGTAACATAGCCAACATCAGTGATGTTTAGTATTTCAAAGTCGTTTTTAAACTAATATTTTCTGAATGTTTTGGCGTGTACCCATCGTGTTGGACATTTTTGTTTTTTGTTTACAACATGCGAACCCATTTTCAGCAGTGCACGGTATCACGCACTGCATTACAAAAGTGAAATATGTACGCAACCGTTTTGTCATTCGTGAGTTTCGAAAGACCGTCGATCAGTAGCAAGACTGACCGTCGGGCCACGTCAGTTGTTAAGGCTTGACACACAGAACCATTCACACACCTATGGAGAATTTTGATCAGCCATTTAGCCTAACGTCCCTATCTTTGGACTCTGGCTGTAAACTGGCATACCTGGAGAAAAAAACATACAGACATGGCAAGACCATGCAACTCCACACAGAAACACCCTCATCAAGACCTGGACTCGCTTACCATGAGGGGAAACGTACTAACCATTACGCCACTATACCACCTACTGGAAACAGTGTCCTCTTGAACTACAGCTAAATAATATATCAGTGCAAATGAGCCAATGAGAAAGCAGTACATACATAAAACATAACCGAGAATGAGGTAGGAGAACAGAAAACCAAAGTTATCAACGCCAGATTACTAGTTGTCAAGGAAACAAGTAAATACCTTTGTGCGAAAACAAACAAACAAAAAAAAATCCTAATTTATAAACCAATCAAATGATATCTAACATTAGTTAATTGTACCAATGCTACCATTAGCTAATTTGCTAATCCTTCAGGGTTATGGGGAACCTGGAGCCAGTCCTAGCTGACTTTGGGCGAGAGGATAAGATCACACTGAGATGGTTGCCAGTCTACCACAGGACTAGTATATAGACATAAACAGCCATTCACACTCACATGGGCAGTTCTGGGCCCTTAGCTAAGATTCTAACCCAGAACTTGCTGGTAAGTGCAGTGCTAACTACTGAGCATTTGTGCTACCTAGCTTAATATGCCATTTTATATTTATAAAAGTCCATTTAAAATCCAAAATAATCCACCAGAAGTGTCCAATTAAAAAACAAAAATATACAAAATAATGTGCTCGGATAAATAGTTTGACTGAATCAGTCAATTGCTGGTTTTTACACTGCTTTTCAGCTGACACATGAATTGTGTTCTGGAAAATACAAGAACATTTCCCCCCCCACAAACCTCTCATGCTGCATTACCACACTTGGTAATCAGTGACTCATTACAGAGACATTAGAAACACTCCAGGCAACAGATAACGTGCTATGCGAGCTTGCTTACTCATATCAAGACTTATGACGGGTTCTGGATTTCTCACAGATACCACAATAAGCAATTCAGCAGTTCATTTTCTGTAACCGCTTAATCCTAATTAAGGTCGCGGGGAGGCTGACGCCCATCCCAGCTGACTCCAGGCGAGGGCAGAGTACACCCTGGACAGCTCGCCAGGCCATCGCAGGGCGGAAACATGCTGACGGCTTTGCAGCTACTCTTGTCGAAAGTCAGCAATGGTTCTTTTACATGAACCTCTCACCATAGACAGTGAGAGACATGGCCGGCCTTTGATAATCCAGTTAGCTGCACCGGGGAGGGGACAGTGACAACCTTGTGGAGAGCGGAACTCAAACCCCCAACCTTAGGATCAGATCAGCAATCCAGGGGACTTTACCACTAGGCCACCACTGCCCCATTATAAGCAGGATTTCCCAAATTCCAAATGTATCCAAATCACAGGTCTAAAATATGAACTACTGTTTTGGGTGTCAATAAATATGCTTCATTGGCCTCTGGCTTGGAGAAGATACATCACCGGGTTCTGGGTTAGGATTGCTTGGATAGGCGACTGGCTTGGGATGGCTTAGGCAGGCTGTGTAATCTGCTGTTGACTTTCCAAATGATTCTGACCGGTGCTAATAGGTTCGAATTTAATATGTCAGGCCTGTTCATCACAAATTCAATCCGGTTCAAACTTACGTCTTTGTGAGTTAATTTTTATCACATGAAAATACAGTGTGCTTGAATCCGCTATGGATATCCAGACAAGCATAGATTCTCTGAATGTCCATCATTGTTGTGTCCTGGACTCCAAAATGTAATGTAATGAAATACTTCAAAGATGAATTTTAATGATAATTTATTAGAATATACGTTCCATCAAGTAGAGCTAAAGTAATTAATTTGTATTAAAAGATGTATTAAGGTAACAGGGGGGCAGTGGTGGTCCGGTGGTAAGGTGCTGGATTACTGATCCCAAGGGCAAGGGTTCAAGCCCCACTATCAACGGTTGTCACTGCTACCCGGTCTGTCTGTAGTGAGTGGCATGTAGAAGAACCATTTCTGACTTTTATCAAGAGTGGGCTGCATAGCCTTCAGGGTATTTCTACTCTACGATGGCCTGTTGGACTGTACAGGGTGTATTGTGCCCTCGCCCCGATTCAACTGAGATGGACACCAACCTCACCGTGACCTCCAATTAGTGTTAAGTGGTTATGAAAATGACTGAATAATGGTAACAGCCATAAAGTCAGAGTGAACTGTGTCACAGTGTCAATCACTAACTGTGCTAATGTTTTATGCTGAAGTGGAGGAAGATCGGGGTACGGTATCAGGTGCCACTGGCCATCTGTCACTACATTTTGTTGACAGATGAAAGTAAGATTGTTCTCTTTGGGTCCAGTCACCTGGGACAGTTTGTCAGACGACCCACCAAACACTGAATTCAAGCCGCAGTACATTGTGAAGACAGCGAAACATGGTGGCGCAAGCATCATAATATGTGGATGTTTCTCATACTACGGTGTTGGCCTTATTTATTTATAGCATACCAGGGATCATGGATCGGTTTCAATACATCAGAATATTTGAGGATGTCATGCTGCCTTATGCTGTAGAGGAAATGCCCTTGAATTGGGTTCCAACAAGACAACGACCCCAAACAAACTAGTAAATGAGCAACATCTTGGTTCCAGAACAACAAGATTGGCGTTATGGAGCAGTGGCCCCATCCTGGACCTTAATCCAATAGAAAACTTGTGGGGTGACATAAAAAAAAAATACAGTTTCTGAGTCAAAACCAGGAAATCCAAAAGAACTGTGGAATGTAGTACAATCATCCTGGGCTGGAAAACCTGTTCACAGGTGCTAGAAGTTGGCCGACTCCACAACACAGATGTGCAGCAGTTCTCAGAAACAATGTTTATGCAAATAAATATTAGTTCAGTGATTCAACGAAATAAAATCTTACGTACACTGCTATTATTTTGAACACGAATTAACACACTTTCATATCTTAAAACACCGTGACTTACTGTGGGATCAGATATACAGAATAAATAGATTTAACACCATGTGGATAAGGGGCAGTGGTGGTCTAGTGGTATAGGGCGCTGGATCGCTGATCCTTAGGTTGGGGGGGTTCGAGTCCCACTCTCCACAAGGTTGTCATTTGTCCCCCCCAGTGCAGCTAACTGGGTTATCAAAGGCCGGCCATGTCTCTCACTGTCTATGGTGAGAGGCATGTAAAAGAACCATTGCTGACTTCCGTAAAGAGTAGCTGCAAAGCCGTTGGCGTGTTTCCGCCCTGCGATGGCCTGGCGAGCTGTCCAGGATGTACTCTGCCCTCGCCCGAAGTAGGCTGGGATGGGCACCAGCCTCCCCATGACCCAAATTAGGATTAAGCGGTTACAGAAAATGAACTGAACCATGTGGATAATACAGGTACAGCAGTACAATAGGTTGTTAGAAAAAGAAAAGGATGTTGATGGATGAATTAATGGAACCCAGCTCAGAGCTCTCAGAGCTGATTATGCAGAGACAAATACTGTAAAAGCTTTTTTTAGTGAAGAGAGAGAGAGAGAGAGAATTTGTTTTTATTATTATTTACTCACATTCTAAACATAAAAATATTTGCACGGTAATAATTTCATTAATGTCCTGCTATATGTTATTTTATTATAACCAGATGCCCAAGCCTGCTGATACCTGTTTGCTGCCTCGGGAGTCCCACAGGCCAATAAGACTCTATAGGTCTCCTTTTTCAGCCCCATTCACCGCAAATGTTCACCACCGGATTGGGAGGGGGCGGGTGTTACTGCCATGACAGGTACCGATGACCTTCTGGCCACAGGTATGGGCTGCCGCCACCATAATGGAGGTAAGAAACATGGCCCATTTCATGTCCCCTGAGTCCTTTGGGATGTAGTTGTAGCTCTGTCGGAGGTGGGAGTTAAATTCCCCTCTGACAGGAGACTCCATCAAACATTCCCAGGAGAACCTAACTACATGATTGAGCCTGCCAGGTCTTGAGGGACGCCTCCCCTGCCGTCGCAGCCAGCTCACCAGCAGATGGTGATCAGTTAACAGCTCACGTTCTCACCTCACCCGAGTGTCCAGAACATACGACCGTAAGTCCAGTGACACGACTACAAAAATCAATCATCGAACTGCGGCCTAGGGTGTCCTGGTCCCATGTGCACTTATAGACACTCCTATGTGCGAACATGGTGTTCGCGATGGACAAACTGTGACAAGCCCACAAGTCCAATAACGAAACATCATTTGGGTTCAGATTGGAGAGACGGTAGCTTCCAATCACACCCCTCCAGGTCACATTGCCCACATGGGCATTGAAGTCTCCCAGGACAACGAGAGAGTACCCAGAGGGAGTGTTCTCCGATACACCCCCAAAAGAATCCAAAAAGGGTGTTTTCTGGACTGTCATTTGGTGAATAAACACAAATAACAGACTCCCCCCCCCCCCCCCCCCCCGAAGGTGGAGGGAAGATACCTTTACATCAACTGGGGACAACCCCAACATATGGGCACTGAGACAGGGCAACAAGGATGCTCACACTGGCTCGCCACCTCTCCCTATGAGCAACTCCAGAATGGGATAAGGTCCAGCCCCTCTCGAGATGGGTGCCATGCGTCGAGGTGAGTCTGACTATATCTAGTCGTTATCTTGCCACCTCATACACCAGCTCAGGCTCCTTCCCTGCCAGAGAGATGGCATTCCATGTCCCAAGAGTCAGACTCAGTAGCTGAGGATCGGTCTGACAAAACCCATACCTCCAGCTTCCACCCAACTCACAGCGCACCTGACCCCTATAGCCCCTTCCACAGGTTGTGGGAATATGGGAGGGCAAACTCATGTCTCCTTCTTGGACTGGGCCCGGCCATGCTCCATGGGCAAAATCCCAGCCAACAAGTGCTTGCCATCAACCCCCTCCGCCCCGGCCTGGCTTCATGGGAGACCCTGGTCACCTGCGTCCCAGAAAGGGAAACCGTGTCCTTTTGGTCTTTATTCATATAGAGGTATTTTGAACCACGCTTCATCTGGACCTTCACCTAGGACCTGTTTGCCTTGGGTGGACCCTACTTGGGGCATACTACTCCCCCGACAACATAACTCCAACTATCATTAGGACACATAAACCCCTCCACAATGCTAAGATGGTGATTTAAGGAGAGGATTATTTTATTTTATTTATTTTACAGCTAATGTAAATCTATTCCATGCTTACACGGTACACTACATGCACTGACATAAACCAGATGATGGCAGTAAAGTTTAATATTTTGCTTGCACTCTCCATGCTCAGTGAAAATGATTTCAGTATTGGGAGTTTGCACCAAATTGAAGTGCTTTTATGAAATTAAAATATATATTTCATAATCTTTACTTGAACACTTTAACATCTAGTAACCTTAACAATAAACAATACATTCATAGGATTAAATTCATGCAGTACACAAACCATACATCAATCACATACTTGATTTATTTTCCAATGTTCAGTAGTATTCAGTAGTATTCGATACATTAGCCTCAATCCAACATAAAATTATTTCAATCGAGTAAATACTACACCTCGTCACTTTTAGAGGTAACTGTCTGAGGCAATATCAACTAAATATTCAGATTTAATACCATGAAATGAGTAATCACATGCTGGAACTAATATATCAAACCATAGTAGTTAGAACATGTTGAAGCTAGTATGTCCTGTTTCAAATGAACAAACCTTCCTATAGCTAATCTTAGTAAAACAGCAACTAAACATCACTGAGACAACTGAAGCTGTCTCCAGTTCATTGTCAGTATTATAAAGGTGACAACAGGCTCACCTGGTCCACTCAACATGATGCAGCAGGGCTGGAGCAGGCTACATCGATCTCCAAACGGTCACATGCACTTCTCAAAAGCCAACTGAAGTGACCTTCTGTCCAGTAACACATATAAACTAAAGTCTGTGTCTGATATAAGCCAATCAGTATCTTCCGAAGGCATGGTCTCTATATAAAAATATACCGTAAAACCTTTTGTCGTCCAAAAAAACCCCATCACATAATTGTTTATTCAGTTCATATGATCGTCATGGCATGTATTATTATAAATTATCACAACTGTAACATCACAGAGCATCAGACAAAAGATCTAGGAAATTGACCTGATGTCGAGACTTATCTATGAGATGATTTTTTTGTAATGCTTTTAACATCTTGACAAGGTTCAAGTACGGCATTTTCCATTGCACAGCATGTGGGTTTTTTATGACACACCCAATTTCACCCCATTTTCTGTTGTATACCTGTTATTATTGAATGAGACTCTTCAAACAAAGTCTATAAAAAGTATGTGTTTTAGAGCATTATTCAAAATTTGTCATAATTAGAGCTGACGGTAACCTGATGACACACAGTCTCACACGCACACACACAAAAGTCACACCCACACCTAGTAGCACTTTGGTGCAGCCGATTTTCATAATGCGTATCTCTTTGGATTTTGGGAAGAAACCAGAGTACCAAGAGGAAACCCACATAAGAACAGGGAGAACATGCACACTCCAAACAGAAACAGCCTCACAATCTGGGACTTGAACCCAGGACCTTTTTATTGTGAGGTGGACGTGCTATCTATGGCACTACCACGGATACTTGAGGTATACCACTATAAACATGTGAAATTGCGATGGTCTGGTGTGTTGCTCATAATATACACCATCTCTGTGGAGAATCAGCTGAGATAAAGAATAAAGTTGCTCTGAAAATAAGATGAGATGATTCAAAAGTATGGTCAACGGTTATAATGAACTCCCATTAGTTTTTCACATGACCGTCACTGCAACTTTCGACAAGAGTATTTGCAAAGCCGTCAGCGTGTTTACACCCTGCGGTGGCCTGGCGAGCTGTCCAGGGTGTACTCTGCCCTCGCCCGGAGTTGGCTGGGATGGGCGCCAGCCTGCCCATGACCCTAATTAGGATTAAGCGGTTACAGAAAATGAACTGAACTCAACTGTCACCATTGATCTTAACAAGTTAGACAGCATTACAGATGATTGATTGACAGTAGTTCATCCAAGGCATTAGTGTGACTAGTTTCTTTGGTATAATGCAAAATAAATCCAAGGCCAGTCATTGCACCAGTTCAACACTTAATACCCCCATTTCACTGGAGCATAGAATGCAAGGATCATGGCGGAAAGGCGCAGAATGCACTCTACAGAGGAGCTTCGGCATTTTTACATGGAAAATGGGTCAAAAACCTACGGAAAATTGCACCTTCAGAACGATCACGGAATGTGTAGAAAGGACACGGAAAGACCACGGTACAATGTCGGAATACATGCGTAAAAGCACTCGGATCACCTTCGGAACCAGTGCAGACAGCAAAGGAAGATTTTAGGATAATTCAAGGAACATTCACGGAAAGTACGGAACATTTGCGGAACGACCGCGGCACTACTCCTTTTTAGAAGGAAGACCCACAGAATGATCACGGAACAGGCGGAATGAAAGCGGAATGTTCATGTTCAACTCGGAATGACTGAGGAATACCCAGTGTAACCACGTTTCAACGAGGAAAAATTGGCAAAGATCAAAGGATTTGCTCCTGATTCCACCAATAAATACGCAGAATGACCAAGGAAGCTCATTCTTTCATTCATACTGTCTGTCTTCCTTTCAGCTTTTTCCCTTTTACTCGGGAGTCGCCACAGCGTATCATCTGATTCCCATGTTTGATTTGGCAAAGGTTTTTACGTTGGATGCCCTTCCTATCACAACCCTTTTTTAGCAAGGGGCAGAAACACGCTGACAACTTTGCAGCTACTCTTTACTCTTCGAAAGTCAGCAATGGTTCTTTTACATGCCTCTCACCATAGACAGTGAGAGACATGGCCCACCTTTGATAACCCAGTTAGTTGCACTGGGGGGATAGTGACAACCCTGTGGAGAGTGGGACTCGAACCCCCAACCTTTGGATCAGCGATCAAGCGCCCTATACCACTAGACCACCACTCATTCATACTATATGTTTATAATGTATAATATATTTGTAATGTACAATACATTTAAATTTTAACATATGTTTGTAATTTACCATATGTTTCTAATGTGCAATATGTTTATAATTTACAATAAATTTAAAATTTAACATGTTAATATGTTTAATATCAATAATGTCAATACGGTCCTTTTATTTGCACCTCAATCATTCCAGACTAAAAACCATGCACACAAGTCCAAACCACAGTGATTAACTTCTTAACTTTATTACATGAACAGGAAAAAAGGAAAAATAAAGTGAATGAACTGGAATAATTTATAGTGGAAGTGACTTCCTTGAGTGTTCCGCAAGTCTTCCGTTTTATCCGCAACCATTCTGCAAACGTTCCGCATGTATTCTGCAAACCTTCCGTGAGGGAAAGGAATTCTGTGGGGATTCTGTGGCTGCTTTTGACCATCCGTAAGAAAGCAGAATGATCACGGAAGACGTGTGGAATAAAAGGAATGATGGTAACGGGGATTTAGCTCAGTTGGTAGAGTGTCCGCTTTATCCTCCGGAAGGTTGGAGTTCGAATCCGGCCGCGTCATACCATAAGACATTAAAATTTGGGAGTTGTTGCTTCCTGCTTGGCGCTCAGCATCAAAAGGATAGAACAATGAAATAACTGGCGCCACACGGTGGTGACGAGCGCATTGAGCATACGTGTGTATGAAATATGCGCTATACAAGAATCCATAATAATAACGATCACGAAACGTTTGCGGAAAGGATGGAAAGTTTGCAGAAGGACTGTGGAATATGAGGGAACACTGTTGGAAAATTTTTCTGTTAACGTGCTTTTGAACATGTTCAAAAGCACGTTCGCAGAAGATTTCAGCCTGACGGAAGAGGAGGAATACCTTCGGAATCGTACGGAAGGACATGGAAGATGACGGAATGACTGAGGAACGACTGAGGAACATTGGAGGATGACTACGGTTTTACTTCCGCAAGTGTGCCGCGCTCCAGTGAAATGGGGGTATAAGCCACATCCATACAGGAAGCGATAGGCAAAAACACCAACCATATAAAGTCAATGAACAGCAGCAAATCGAGCAATGAGCGGAAAAAATGTATCAATCAACGTGAAGTGGGTGGGTCAAGTGGGTGGGCCCCCAAAAATCTTTTCATATTTGCTTGCATAGACCTTGCAAAATAGGCAATTTCATGAAGTGCAGAAGTATGTACAAAGGAAGAGGTTAGTTAAGAAGAAGTGGGACATAGAGAGGACTAATGAGAGTAAACAGGAGTACAGGGAGACACAGCGTAAGGCGAAAGTAGCGGTGTCAAAGGCCCAACAGACGGTGTATGATGACTTGTATGGTAGGTTGGAGAGTAAGGAGGGAGAAACATGATTTATACAGGTTGGCACAGCAGAGAAATAGACACGGGAAAGACGTGCAGCAAGTTAGACTGATTAAGGACAGAGAGGGAAATGTATTGACTGATGACAGAAGTGTGCTGGGAAGATGGAAAGAGTACTTTGAAGAGCTGATGAATGAGGTAAACAAGAGAGAAAAAAAAGAGTGGAAAAGGTGACTGTTGAGGACCAGGAAGTAGCAAAGATTAGTAAGGGTGAAGTGAGGAGGGCACTGAAGAGGATGAAGAGTGGAAGGCAGTTGGTCCTGATGACATACTGGTGGAGGTATGGAAGTGTCTAGGAGAGGCAGCAGTAGATTTTCTGACAAGAACATTCAACAAGGTCTTAGAGACTGAAAGGATGCCGGAGAACTGTGCTGGTGCCCATTTTTAAGAACAAGGGAGATGTGCAGAGTTGTGGCAACTACAGAGGGATAAAGTTGATAAGCCATACGATGAAGTTATGGGAAAGAATAGTGGAAGCGAGACTAAGGGCAGAGGTCAGCATTTGTGAACAACAGTTTGGTTTCATGTCAAGAAAGAGCACCACAGATGCAGTGTTTGCTTTGTGGATGTTAATAGAGAAGTACAGAGAAGGTCAGTGGGAGCTGCATTGTGCCTTTGTGAATCTGGGGAAAGCATATGACAGGGTGCTGAGAGAAGAACTGTGGTATTGTATGAGGAAGTCTGGAGTGGCAGAGAAGTATGTTAGAGTGGTGCAGGACATGTATGTGAGATGTAAGACAGTGGTGAGGTGTGCTGTCTGTGTGACAGAAGAGTTCAAGGTGGAGGTAGGACTGCATCAAGGGTCAGCTCTGAGCCCCTTCTTGTTTGCCATGGTGATGGACAGGCTGACAGACGAGGTGAGACAAGATTCCCCATGGACTATGATGTTTGCAGATGACACTGTGATCTGTAGTGAGAGCAGAGAACAAGTGCAGGAAAATCTAGAGAGGTGGAGGTATGCCCTGGAAAGGAGAGGAATGAAGGTTAGCCGAGGTAAGACAGAATACACGTGTGTGAACGAGATGGACCCAAGAGGAACGGTGAGGTTACAGGGAGCAAAGATAAAGAAGGTGGAGGATTTTTAAGTACTTAGGCTCACCAATCCAGAGCAATGAAGAGTGTGGAAAAGAGGTGAAGAAGCGTGTGCAGGCAGGTTGGAATGGTTGGAGAAAAGTGTCCGGTGTGATGTATGATAGGAAGGTATCGGCAAAAATTAAAGGAAACGTGTAGAAGACGGTGTTGAGGCCAGTGATGTTGTATGGTTTAGAAACAGTAGCCCTGGGGAAAAGACAGGAGGCAGAGCTGGAGGTAGCAGAGATGAAAATGTTGAGGTTCTCTTTGGGAGTAACGAAGATGGATAGGATCAGGAATGAGTACATCAGAGGGACAGCACATGTAAGATGTTTTGGAAACAAAGTCAGAGAGGCTAGATTGAGATGGTCTGGACATGTACAGAGGAGGGACAGTGAGTATATTGGTAGTAGGATGCTGAGGTTGGAACTACCAGGCAGAAGGCGGAGAGTAAGACCAAAGAGAAGATTTATGGATGTAGTGAAGGAGGACATGAAGGTAGTTGGAGTAAGAGTAGAAAATGCAGAGGATCGGGTGAGATGGAGGCAGATGATTTGCTGTGGCGACCCCTGAAGGGAACAGTCGAAAGAAAAAGATGATGTGCAGTTCAGCAGCAAACAATATGTTGCTTCCTGTGTGAATGCAGCTTTACTGTATATTCACTACACGTGCATGACGTACCTGCTTGTTCAGGATCAACACAGCACAGTTAAATCCACTTTAAATTGCAATCTGGGCCCCTTCACCAACAACACATTTTTTTCATCGAATACATTTACTTTTATTGTTTGTCCTAGTTTCTTTTTATCAATTTTCCTTTTCAGATAACCGGAGATGGGGAAGGCAAGTAAACACACACAAACAGACTGGTCTGGTTTGGAAAATTCCAGGTTATTTGTATGAGTAAGAAAGATAAGCATTAACTATTGCACCTTTAATCATATTGATTATTTAATACTGAAAAAGTCTGCTCTCAGGAGAAAAATGCTGAGTATCCCATAAAAAGGCAATAAAAAGGTCCGTCAAGTGATTTAACTTTCATTACACAAGACATTAAGAATGAACTGTTATTAGTTTGTGGACAATAATGTGTCAGGATTTCTTTGTGTACCCACCGACTTTTAAACCAGCACTTCAATGTCATGTGAACTCATGTCCCGCTTAGTAAGAAGTCTTTAATTGGGAGTAGGGAATCAATAAAATCCATTAGAATTTTAATAGAATTCATGTGGAATGGGCTGGATTTATTGTACTGAATGAAATGGAAGGAAGCTTTGGTTACAATTGCTGACTCTTGTGCTGTTAAAGAACAAAAGGGTGACAGTGTAATATCAATATTTTGCCGAAATACAGTCGTTGTTTTCGCGCAGTAACACCTTATATAGTTTTAACATTTCTAATGATTTTCATCAGTTTTGCCTTAAATTTCTGTGTTTTTTCCATTTGTTTGCAGAATGGCTTTTCATTTCATTTTGGCGCTTTGTCCTGAAAACCTCAGCGCACAGTAATCCTCTCAGAGCCAGGAACTCTTCCAGCATTGGAATTAGAGGAGCTTATTGAACAAGTGTGCAAGTGAAGCCGGTGTGTTATCACTTATCCGAAGCCTCTGCACAATTTTAGAAAAGAAACATTCTTCCTTAAAAGAAAAGCTCAATGGATTCGAATGATCGTGGTTGTTTATACTGTATATGAAAACACAGTTATTCCTTGACTTGATTGTTCATTGTGTTACTGACTTTGAAGAAACAATGGCGCTATAGATAAGGGCTGACCGTTAAAGCATTTTGGCATTGATACCGATATTGTTTGTCATTTCCGATAAATGATATCGCTTTGTGGTGTAGAGAATAGCACATCTGACTCTCAGCAAGAAGGTCCTGGGTTTGAGTCCTGAGCTTGTGGCAGGGGTTGTCTCTCTATGGAGTTTCCATGCTCTCCATGGGCTTAGAATGATTTCCTTCTGTTACTTCAGTTTCCTCCCACAGTTCAAAGACATACATGAGGCTAATTGGCTGCTCCAAATTGTCCCTAGGTGTCAATATAAGTATGAATGATTGTGTATGTGTAGGTTTTTCAGTGAACCGATGAGCTGCTTAGATTCTACTCCACCTTTGTCTACAATTGGCTGAGATAGGCTCCAGCTCCCTGTAATGATAGTAGTAGTAAAAAAAAAAGGTGCAGGTAGACGTGGGTTTTGATGCAAGTCACAAAGTATACCGTCAGTCAAACTCAGGTGGTAGGTGTTGTATGTGTGTGTGTGTGTGTGTGTGTGTGTGTGTGTGTGTGTGTGTGTGTGTGTGTGTATACAGCATAGTGCTAATCGAAGGACGGCCATAAAAGCCAAGTTTTCAGTTGTTGTTTAAAGATACCCAGTGACTCAGCTATTCCGATATCCAGAAGTTGTTCATTCCACCGCCTTGGAGCTGGAGCAGTGAATGGTTTAGACACATTTCCCCCTTGTCCCTTGGTAGAGGGAGTCTAGGAGTGCCAGAGGATCTCTCAGATATGAGGTAGGAGGGTGCAGCTGCAGAAAGCCAGTCGTTCGGACGTCTGAAAAAGCCAGACGTCTGCAAAATCGTAGCAGTGGTGCAGTGTAGGAAATTTCAGGAAGGTTGAAAACAAGCCATGCAGCCGTATTCTGGATCAGTTGGAGAGGTTGAATAGCATTCAAAGTTAGACCTGCCGGGCGTGAGTTACAGTAATCTAGTCTTGAGATGACATGGGATTGAAAAAGTATCTGAGTGGCCTTACTTGAAAGAAATGGACAAATACTCTGGACGCTAAAGAAAAGAAATCAACATGATAGGGAAAGATTTGTGATATGAGAAGAGAATGACAGACATTGTCCATGGTTATTCCAAGACTTCATGCATTGCCTGAAGGACACATCACAGAGTTTTCCACAGAGATTGCAAGATCTTGATGTTTGGATGAGCCCTGCAATGGCCTGGCGAGCTGTCCAGGATGTACCCCACCCTGCCTGGAGTAGACTGAGATGGGCACCAGCCTACCTGTGAGCCTACTTAGGATTAAGCGGTTCAGAAAATGAATGCTGAATGTATGATGGGGGGATAAGCTGGTAAGCTTCCATACATGATGAGATACTTGCTAGACATGCAGAGATCCGGGCAGAAACATCAGTGTCTGAGGGGGGAAAATAGAGAAAAAAATGAGTGTCATCTGCATAGCAGTGGTATGACAACCCATGTGAGGATATGACATCACCGAGGGACCAAGTATAAAGAGAGAACAGAAGTGGACCAAGAGCTGAGCCCTGGGAAATGCAAGTTGAAAATCAGCACGGAGAAGATGTAGCTTCCCTCCATGGAACCTCATATGTGCGACCTTCCAGGTACGAAGAAAACCACTGCCATAGGTAAAGGTAAAGTCTGTTGTGCTTTCTACACCCAAGCCTAGTGGCTCATCAGGCCAGTGCTTATTCCTGGTTTCTGTAACGTAAAGCGACCAGGAGTTCAACTACTCCTGGATGGTGTGCTAGTTACCTTCCCAGTATTTAATTTTTTTTTTACTGGTGCTCATTTATACTGCTGGGTGAACAGAGGCACACTTGTGGTTAAGACCTTGCCCAGAGGTCTTAACACAGTGGGGGTCTAACTGGGACTTGAATACACAACCTCCTGATCATGACCGCAGCACCCTAACCACTACACCACCGACCCCACAAACCACTGCCATGCTGCACCACAAATTCCTAGACTCCTGAGAATGGACAAGAGAGTCTTGTGGTTGACCATATCAAATGCTGATGAGATCTTGGCTGATCTTGTAGCCTGTAGCTTCTCTGTAACATCCAAGAGTGCAGTCTCTGTAGAATTGTGCTTTGAAGCCACAGATTGATTAGGGTCAAAGGGGTTATTCTGCAAAAGATAGAAAGATAATTGGTTATAAATAGTGTGTTCAAGAATTTTAGAAAGGAAAGAAGTGGTACTCGTCTGTGGTTGCTGATGTCTGGTGGATCCAGAGAGGGTTTCTTTCAGACTGATAGAACCCTGGTTCTTTTGAATGCTGTAGGTGCATGACCAGATGATATGAAGTTATTCATGATAGTAGATGTAAAGGGAAGAAAGTCTTGAGAGATAATCTGGGGTATTGAAGAAGAAATTGTATCCAGTGGGCAGGTGGTAGGATTGCATGATTAGATGACTTCCTGGATGTCTTCATTTGTGAGATTTGAAAACTGTGCAAGGGAAGAGGAAACGGAAGCTACGCTGTGTAGTCTCGGATTTGCAGTGGGAGGTGCCAGGCGTAGCAGCTTAACAAATTAAATTGATCCAGTAGGTAGAGTTTTCGAAATGTAACAGTTATATGCACTGTATGGAACCATCCACTGTAGCATCTTCATTAAGAATGAAAATAAAGACTTTGATCTTGAGAAAAGGTTTGAATAATCGGTGCACTTCCTGCAACAAATCATTAACCACATGACAAATTCTATAGCATTAAATCAACTTCAATTGATTTCCAGTTTCAATGCTATAGTCCTAATGTACTACTTTCTAAGGTGTTCGTAATACAACTCGGATGCGGAATCAAAATTAACAATCCCTTGTTATAAATCAACTCCTATTAACAGCAGACCAACAGTTTCCTAACTCTGAAGCAGATATAAGTCTCCACCACGATAGAGCAGATGGTCTGTATTTTCTGTTGCTAAAAAAGTGGGACACAAAGACATATACGTAAATACATCCGACTTAAAAATACACATTCTGACTAATGCGCACACTACAACCGAATTAATACTAATTTCAGTGAAAATATATCAGAATAGATATGGTATACATAAAAAGAACTTGTTTGTAGGTGCTCCTCTAATAATGTCAACATAACTGTCATAATATAAATGGAAATGTCAGAGCAGTTACTCACCGGTCTGCTGTTAGATTCTACCCGAACAACTACATTTGTTTTTCAGTAAAAGGGCAATCCAATCTTAAGGGAAAATAAGATCACTAATGCTCAGGAAAAAAATAAAAAATTAATTAGTTGTTTCCGTGTAAGGGCAGAATGGTGGTTTAGTGGTTAGCATATTTGTCTCATAGTAAGAAGGTCCTGGCTTCAAGTCCTAGGCTTGGCTGTAATCTGTCTAAAGTTTGCATGCTCGCCCCGTGTTTGTGTGAGTTTACTCCAGTTTCCTTCAACAGACCAAAGACATGCACATTATGCTAACTGGCTGTACCAAATTTGGCCCCAGGTGTGATTTAGAATGGATGTGTGCATGCTGCATGGCAGTGATCTGGAACTTCTTCAGGTTGTACCCCATTTTCACTCTGTGTTGGCTGAGATGGGCCAAAGATATATGCGATCCTAGTGGGATTATCTTGTTTGGCAAATGAGTGTTTCAGTGTTTTGCATGGACAGTAATATAGTATTGATCAGTGGTCCCCAACTTTTTTATCACCGCGGACCGGTCAACGCTTGACAATTTTACCGCGGACCAGGGGGCATAGATTGTTAATTTATTATTATTATTATTATTATTATTATTATTATTAATGAACACTGCATGAATGTTATTTTTCAACAGTTAAATAAAGTTGGTTGGAACTCGAACTCTTCTTCTTTTTCAAAACACACCTCTGTTCACACGCTGTCCCCTTGGGGGTTACATGTTAGCGGTCAAATAACTGACGTGTAACCGAGAGAATCCGGTCATTTTTCAAAATAAAAGATCATTCAGACTCAGATAATAAATAAAACGGAAATAATTAATAATAATGTCCTGTGTCCTGTGTGTCTGGGTCCTGTGTGACCCGGTGCCAATCGATCCACAGACCGTTACCAGTCCGCGGCCCGGATGTTGGGGACCACTGGCACAGATAGATAGTGATAGAATCCCCATATTTTTGCTGATATTAGCAAATCAAAAAGAAACAAGAAACCCCTTACAGTTATTATGGTAGAACAATTATTTTCCTTCTGCGCTACAGCTACAAACCACATGTTGCATCACAGACCCTCCCCAACTTACGTTTTTGTTGGGTTCTGGACGGCCGAACGCAAGTTGAAAAAAAAAAACCCCTAAGTTATTACTGTATGTTCCGGTGACGTATGATGCCCTTACTGTAACTATACTTCCATAAATACCATTACCGTATCTCATAAACACCCCTAAATCAATTATTATAAACATAACATTGTAAAATAATATCAACATTAATTTCAAATAAATTAAATTCAAAAAAAAAAAAATTCAAATAGATACATTTTAATCAAATTCACTCATCAAATATCAAATACAGTATCAAATATAACCTTTGACATTCTCTATGATGTGATCTTTCTGCTTGTAAATGGTTCCGATGGTCGACGGAGCCATTTGGAAGAAACGTGCAACATTCACATGTTTTTCACCAGAATCAATTTTCTTGATAATAGCCATCTTTGTTTCTAATGAGATGGCTTGCCGCTTTTTCTGATTCCCACTATCACTAGTAGGCCTACGCTTCTGACCAACCATACTTGCTTAGGGATACAAAAGTCCGCAAAACGGTGTAAATACAAAGATCACAGAGACGATGTCTTAACACAAGGGTAACACGTAGTAAACTGGGAAGAAGGAGGGGCACGTTCAGTCTGTCATTTGTAAACAATGAATGCAGCATCATTAGGTCATTGCATCATTACATCAGCGTACTACGTAGGTACGTCTTGTACTACAGAGAGCACGCTAAACTCAAAATTTGACTTTTTTTTTTTTTTAAACGTAAAATACGTAAAACGAATGAACGTAAGTCGGAGAGTGTCTGTATATTATAGAAAGAGAAATAAAGAAATAAACCTATACATATAATAGGGCACACTTAGTAAATGCTGGTGTATTGTTCTTTCCATTACTGCTTTATTCTATGTTTATTCTATTACTCATTTGTTGTGTTTTCACCCCAGGTGAACATTCCCTCATCTGGTATCTCGCTCTGTCATCACTGAATGACGGTTTCTTGTACTGTATTGAGGAATATTGTACACACTTTGTTATTTTCAGGTCATATGTCTTGGCGGCCTAGTGGTAGGATTCCAGATTACTAATCCCAAGGTTGGGGGTTCAAGCCCCACTCGGGTTGTTACTGCTGAAAGTGTGCAACTAACTGTGCATTCAAAGGTTGGCATGTTCACATGAGAGGCATGTAAAAGAACCAGTGCTGATTTTTGTCAAGAGTAGGCTGTAAAGCTGTAAGCCTGTTTCTGGCCTGCGATGGCCTCGCGAGCTGTACTCTGCCCTCGCCCAGAGTCGGCTGAGATGGGCGCCAGCCTCCCCATGATTAGGATTAAGTGGTTCTGAAAATTAATGAATGGAATGGAATGAATGTCTGTCATGTCTACATGTTCTTCTCGTGTCCATTGGGTTTTTCCCCTCTATAAATGTCAGTCGGTTGATTGTCCATGTGAATGTGTCTGCTGGATATCCTGTAATGCTCTACTCACATCTCATACCCAGTGATTTGTGACCCTGTGATAGGCCATGCACCTAACTAGGATAAAACAATTATTGAATATGAATATTAATAATTAAATGCCGACAACAATAAACATACAACACAGTGGGAATTGGTGTGTGTGTGTGTGTGTGTGTGTGTGTGTGTGTGTGTGTGTGTGTGTGTGTGTGTGTGAGACGGAGAGCGAGAGAGAAAGTGAGCGAGAAAGAGAGATAGCAATAATCCTCATCAGGGTAAAGAGGATTTTTTCCAGTCAGCTGGTGAGTCAATCAAGAATGACAGACAAAAGACCCTGGATAGGCTTGATGTGCAGACTCATCAGGCAACTGACAGAGTGAGATGATTTAATGCCCCGGGGATTGTGTGAACCCTGGTGAACCTCCTCTCCTATTTCATTCTAGGGTTTACGCCAAGTTAAAAGTGTCACTGATTTATAGGCATATGTTACACTTGATAGACCACAAAGAGCTGTAATTCCGTGCCTCCTTCAGCCATAAAGAAAGTATATGCTCTGTATAGGGTGACCGAACAATCAAAACTGGCAGTCACACCACTCTGATGCCTGATGAGACCAGAAGACGCTTTAATACAGTGTTATATTTTCTACAGTTCTTACTCAATTATTTTCTGGAATCACAAATCAGCTGATAGTGTAGTATCCTGAAAATTTGTTTGAATCATTTAGTAGAGCACAATACATTTAATTAAGCAAACCGTGCTGGACCACAGTTAATTGACAATGACCGCCATAAATTGTGAGACTTTCAAAATATATGAAAGCTCCATGGCGGTTCTCAAAACAGTGTATCACTGTCTAGCTGCCTTGTAGCTGCTGCTTTGTTTTGTCACCTTTTGCAAATTTTCTGAATGGTGTCTGACACAACCTCATCAAAACCTATTCACATTGTGTTTTCATCTACTGCTCACAATTATTTTGCCACACTCGCATCATTTTTTGGTGGGCCCCTATGGCTTGGAACCACAACTGTCAAAACAGCCCATGCATGATGCCTGCTTTAGCATAAACTTCAAGAAATGTGTGTCCCAATGATAAACAAAGCAATATTCTGAGTGAGTTCCCCATGTAGTATACAGTGATTCCTCGCTACTTCATGATTCAGTTTCTGTGGCTTTAGTGCATCGCGGGTTTTTCAAAAAATATTCATCGAAAAATAAAGGAATAAGGAAATTAAGGAAAAATAGGGAAAAAGTTAAGGAAAATGCTGCAAAATGAGGCCAATTATGCAAAAAAAAAAAAAAAAAAAAAAAAAAAAAACCCAAACAAACACAAAAAACAAAACAAAAAACAACCCAAAACCTCCCATCAAAACTACTTACATTTTTCTGAGGTGCACATCTGAGTGCGTGCACGTGTACAATATCTGCGTGCGTGCCTGTATGTATGTGTATTTATATTTTATTTAACATCTTAGGCATTATTTTTGAATGCTTAATTGTTATTATAAGCATTTACAACAGTGGTTCTTAACCTGGGTTTGATTGAACCCTAGGGGTTCGGTGAGTCAGTCTCAGGGGTTCGGCGGAGGTCAAGACACACGCCCGACTCATACTCATGACGACACGGCCCGCTTGGCCATCACTAGCTGCAGGTGATCACGCTACATTGCTCGGCCAATTGATGTTGCAGGAAAATTGGTGTGCTCAGTAGTCGAATTGTGACACTTGTGGTGGTACATCGTGTGATTTCTTTAATGTTTTAATCCATATTATGTTGAGCAAAAAAAGAAAGTGGTCGGACGAATGTGTAAAACATGGATTCACATATATAACGGAACATGATGCGAGTCAGCGTCCTATATGCATGATTTGTGAAGTAGGATCAACACCCCCCCCCTCCCCCGACTGAGGTATACGTACATGTATGTGTGTATATAATATCAATAAGTACATATTCAATGCTGTAAATGCTTATAACAATTAAACATTCAAAAACAATGCATAAGATGTAAATAAAACAAATACACAAACATACAGATGCGCGTGCACACACTTAGATGCGCACCACACATAAAAATTGAAGTAGTTTTGATGGGGGGAGTTCATGCATTGTATTGATTTTGTTCTTTGAACACAGTGATGTTAATGCATGGTTCATTTTGGTGCCCCAGTAAAAACATGTCTTGAATTTGAAAAAAAAACATTTTTTTTTTCAATAAAGAAGGGCTCGGTGAATAAGCATATGAAACTGGTGGGGTTCAGTACCTCCAACAAGGTTAAGAACCACTGAGTTATAGCATTAAATATATATTTATTGATATTATGTACATATATCAGTGGTTCTCAAATAGTGGGGCGTGCCCCCTTGCGATGCCGGGGGGATTGACCCCAGGGAACATGCTTTTTTTTGCCTTACTGTATTAGGATAAAGTGTAATTCTACATCCACTACAGCAGGTGGCAGTGGCTTCCTCACTGCTAGAGTGTGCCCAGAGGTAAAATGAGAAGTGAAGTTAATAAACCCACCATGGAAATTTTTAACAGGGACGGAAAGAGAAGCGGAGAGAGACGGAGACAGTGACAGAAATGAAAGTCTCCCGAAAGCTAAGTCGAGGATGTATGAGGAACCGGATGTAGCACTCGGCTTCACTGTGCTGCGGTGAGAAACGAGGAAAGACCGCCGTGTTTACTGTGTCTGAAAACATTGGCAGCGGACAACATGAACCCAAATAAATTCAGATGTCACTTAAAGACATCACACCCCGATCACATGATGAGCCGCGTGAGTTTTTTCAGCAAAAACGTGCTGAGGTTTGCCAACAACCATCCCGCTTTGTGAACTGTTAGCATCAGATAAGGTGGCGTACCAAACTGCTCAGTGTAGAAACTCCCCGCAGCAGAGAAGAGGAATTGATCCTACCAGCAGCACACACGGTCTCTGTCATGCTGGATGACGTCACTGCTGAGAAAATAAGTGCAGGTCCCAGTTCAGCATTGAGCAGGAGCTGAGAGTTCAGTATCGGGCTTTAAACCCGGCTTCAAAAAGCTGTGCACTGAGAAATGTGCTCATTATAGCCATTAATCTGGACTTAATAATTTTGACAATAATAATAATAATAATAATAATAATAATACAATTTGTTTTATTCATTTTTTTTGTGGGTGAAAGTGTTTTATATATTGTGCTCCTGAGTTAATATTGCTGATCAATCTGAATTTATTATTATTTATTGATTTTATTTAATTTTATTTTTCAGTATCAAATGGTTCAAATTGTTGTCAAATATGTTTACAGTTTAAATAAAGGACACTTTTTTATTTCAGGCAAATTGCTGTACTTTAAAGACTAAAAAATTGTTAATAAAGTTATTCTTTGTTGGAAGTTGATCTATATTTCTTCATTTTTTTTTGTATTTCATAATGATAATAAGGATTTATTATGTCAAAAAGGATACAGTGTTGTGCAGAGGATTACTTATAACAATTTTTAGACAAATAACACTATTTATATTGTGGGCGCGCAAAATGTTTTCCTCTTCCTGGAGGGGCTCAACGGAAAATAATTGAGAAACACTGATGTACTTGTACTGTACGTATACGTCAGTCAGGGGGGAGTTGGGGGGGGGGGGGGGTTTGATCCTACATCGTGGAATTCGGTGGTCGCGGGGATCTCGGTCCCAATTAACCGCGGAAAGTGAGGAATCCCTGTACTTACATTTTTATGTGAGGTGCGCATCTGGGTGTGTGTGTATTTATTTTTTATTTGCACCGTATGCATTATTTTTGAAGTTCAATTGTTATTATAACCATTTATAGTGTTGAAGATGTTTAGTTCATTTTCTGTACCCGCTTAATCCTAACTTGGGTCGCGGGGAGGCTGGCGCCCATCCCAGCCAACTTCGGGCGAGGGCAGAGTACACCCTGGAGAGCTCGCCAGGCCATCGCAGGGCGGAAACACGCTGACGGCTTTGCAGCTACTCTTGTCGAAAGTCAGCAATGGTTCTTTTACATGCCTCACACCATAGACAGCGAGAGACATGGCCGGCCTTTGATAACCCAGTTAGCTCCACTGGGGGGGACAGTGACAACCTTGTGCAGAGTGGGACTCGAACCCCCAACCTTTGGATCAGCGATCCGGCGCCTTATACCACTAGACCACCACTGCCCTGTGTTGAAGATGTATTTATTGATATTATATACACATATACATGTATTTCTATGTCAGTCAGGGGGGTCGATCCTACTTTGCGGAAATAGGTGGTCGCGGGGGTCTTGGTCCCCATTAACCATAGAAAGTGAGGAATCCCTGTATACCAAAACAATTATATATCCGGTGCTTGTTGGATGTTCATTTTCTGTACCCGCTTAAGCCTAACTTGGGTCAAGGGGAGGCTGGCACCCATCCCAGCCAACTTCGGGCGAGGGCAGAGTACACCCTGGACAGCTCGCCAGGCCATCGCAGGGCGGAAACACGCTGACGGCTTTGCAGCCTACTCTTGTCGAAAGTCAGCAATGGTTCTTTTACATGCCTCACACCATAGACAGTGAGAGACATGGCCGGCCTTTGATAACCCAGTTAGCTGCACTGGGGGTTGTTGGCTGTAATTGAAGTAAATAGACTTTTTGGCACATAATTGTTTATTGTCATCATCCAGATATAGACCATAATCAAGGCCCATGAACAGTAGTTTAAGAGTATTATGACTAAATACCACATGATGGCATTAGTGGTACATTCACTCTATGCAGTGCACATCAGAAACACAATCTGTATGTTGAACGGATTACTCGTAAACATGTTGCAGTATATCCATCGACCTTAGAAAAGTAAGTAATTTAATTTCAAAATTAAAACTTAAAAATGTAACTTTTTACTTTACATGGAAACCCAAGTGACCTGGCCACATAGCAGCCACCAGTACTAATAAATACCTGCAGCTTTTCCACTTCCTGCTGAGGCTTAAAAAAGGCCTTTCATGTTCGATTTCTTGCAAGATTTTAAATTTAGAAATTTTAATTTCAATCTGTCTTTTTGTTCCTTGTTCTTAGGCCCTACCCATTTTTACTTATACGGTAATTATAAAACTGCTCAATATGTCAAAGAGCCAGATATATTGTTTGCAGTATTACCTGCTCTCAGATAAAACAGAGATTTCTAAAGATAAAGCGTAGATTAAAAAAAAAAAAGTGTTCCTCTGATCATTTGCCTTAATTATTTAAAATATGTGAAAATTAAATATTAGGCACACATTGGACTAAATTGCATGATGATAATCAGTAATTAAATAGGATCTAGAACATTCTGAATAATAATACATAGACAAGGCATAGTCTCCACATTTTTACTTGCAATCAAGCGTTGTTCCTGACTTGGCCTGTTTGTGCTCCATTAAATATATTACAGTATTTATTTTTATTTGGCCAATATACTGTCGGGGCAGCGGTAGCCTGGTGGTAAGCTGCTGGATCACTGATCCTTAGGTTGGGGGTTCAAGCCCCACTCTCTATGGGTTGTCACTGTTGCCCCCCCCCCCCCCCCCCCAGTGCAGCTAACTGGGTTATCAAAGGCCGGCCAAGTCTCTCACTGTCTATGGTGAGAGGCTGTAAAAGAACCATTGCTGACTTTCGACAAGAGAAGCTGCATTTGTGCCCTCCGATGGCCTGGTGAGCTGTCCAGGGTGTACTCTGCCCTCACTCAGAGTGGACTGAGATGGGCGCCAGCCTCCCCACGACCGTAATTAGGATTAATCAGTTCAGAAAATGAATAAATCTTATACTGTCATTGTGATACATCTAGTTTGAGTTTTAAAAAAAATCTTTCTATAGATAGGTGAATCCAAGTTTACCTGTGTACTAAAGGTCACACACACACACGCACACACGCAAACACGCGCACATACACACACACACACACACACACACACAAAAAACACACAGTAACACAGTCTGCACACTCATTTGATGTGACAATAATTCATCATCAGTAAATAGTAATCGAGGAACAGAAACATATTGTATTGATGCTCCTCTACTTGAGATAGGATAGCACAGTACAGTACTATTTCTTTTTTATATTAAAATTTTGAGATTGTTTTATTTTAAAATTATGTTTTTTACTGGAGCACTTTCCAGTTGAGTACTTTCATACAAACACCAACCCCCTTTCACAGTAAGTATAATATCATAGAAATCTCTTTTACCTTAATCGGTACATATCCTCTGATCTCCAAATCTGAACTGTACCACAGTGTGTTTTTATATCACATCGATCATCACGACAACCAGGGCACGTTCTTCATTCCAATTCCATTACACACTGGTCTCCAATTCCAGAGTTCTGTTCTGATCATGGACGGACACACACACACACACACACACACACACACACACACACACACACACACACACACACACACACACACACACACACACACCAGCTGTAGTAACACAACAGCACTACACTATGGTACCAGTGTCACACATCTGCCCTTTGACCCCTTATTTCATTTCTTAACCAGATTTCAACTTTAAAAAACACACGGAGAGAGAAAAGAAAGGAAAGAATCTTGATGCTTGATGTTTATGCTATATAAACACATTTTTAAATTATTGGGACACCTTATTATTGGGTTGCATTATTGGATTTCTGATTCAAGATTCTTTATTGTCATTATGTTCACACATAATGAAATTTCATACGAGGCTTTCAGCATTAAAAAGGTGCAAACGAGACAAAAAACGGCAATTAACGCTGTCAAGAGCAGAATATAAACACAAGTAATTCTGGACACTAAATTAAAAAAAAAAAAATATATATATATATATATATATATATATATATATATATATATATATATATATATATTTTAATTTAGTGTCCAGAATTACTATTACTAATTACTTATATATATATATATATATATATATTTTTTTTTTTTTTACATTTATTTATTTTATTTTTATATATATATAAAATAGAAATGTACACTCTGGAGCTATGAATGAGAACCGAACACTGAGAAATACAATATGTACATCGAGGCATTGTGGAATGGAATAAATAAATAAATAAATACGTAGTAGAAGCAAGGCAGATAGATTAGAATGTAAATGAGGTAAAGTGCAGCAGTGCAATAAAGTCATAGAGTTTGTGGATTTAATGTCTTACAGAGAACTGCTGTCTGTGTAAGAGAGAGAGTGAGAGAGAGAGAGAGAGAGAGAGAGTGTGTGTGTGTGTGTGTGTGTGTGTGTGTGAGAGTGAGTGAGTGAGTGAGAATGTGTCAGTGGAGGAGGGTTGCATGGGTGTGTGTAATTGCGAGGGGGTGGGGCGGGTGGAGGGATGACAGCTTTCACCTCTGTGGCGTAAAAGCTGTTTTTGAGTCTTATTGTGCTGGTCTTCATATTTCTGTACTGCTTTCTTGAAGGAAGTGGTACAAACAGTCCGTTTCCCGGGTGTGCGGGATCTGTTGTGATGCGGCTGGCTTCCTTCTGGACCTGGACAGCATTTATTGACTCCAGATCCCGGAGACAGAAGCCCATGATCCCCTGCGCAGTTCTCACCTCACGGGCCAAGTCGTTTCGGTCCTGAGCAGTGCAGCTACGGCACCACACCGTTGCACTGAGACAGAGAACACGTTCTAATGTAGCTCTGTGGAGGTTCTTGTGCAGCTGAGAGGAGAGTTCAGTACATTTCAGCTTCCTGAGGAAGAAAAGCCTTTGTTGGGTCTTCACCAGTGTGAGGTGTTAACAGACCAGGACAGGCCAGATGAAATGTGGATGGCCAGGAACTTAATACTGTCCACAAGCTCCACCACTGCCCCAGGAATGCAAAAAAATAGTGTGCTGGTCCTCCTATAGTCTACTGTGACCTCTGTGGTGTTCAGAATGAGGACATTAGTTGAGCACCATTTTATCAGGTATTGAATCTCCTCTCTGTCGTGGGTCTCATCATTGTCTGATTTGAGGCCTACCACGGTGGTGTCGTCTGCAAACTTCACAAGTGTGTTTGTGGAGTGCATAGCAAAGCATTCGTGTGTAAAGAGGCTGAAGAGAGCTAGACTGAGAACACAGCCTTTTGGTGTTTGCTATCCTCACCATCTGAGGCTGATTGATGAGAAAGTCCTTGATCCGACAACACAAAGTAGCTGAGATTCCCAAGCTGTAGAACTTCAGTACCAGCTTCTCTGGGAGAACAGTATTGAAAGCTGAACTGAAGTCCACAAATAGCATCATGACACAGGCGTTTGGCTGCTCCAGGTGAGTCATTGCTGTGTGGAGTGCCAGCGAGACAGCATCCTCCGTGGAGTGTTTATCCCTGTAGGTGAACAGAAGGCTATCCAGCCCTGCAGGGATAGTGTCCTTGAAATGGTGAAGGAGGTTCCTCCCAAAGTACCTCATGATTACCAGGGTCAGGGGCAACCAGTCGATAGTCATTGAGGCAGGTGGCGGTTGATTTTTTTTGGGCACAGGAACAATGATGGAGGACTTGAGGCAGACAGGGACCATAGCAAGCTGCAGGGACAGGTTAAAAATGTCCAGGAAAACTCCTGCCAGTTGGTCAGTGCACGATTTCACTTCTGAAAAAGCGTCTATATCTCAGAACCGTCATTAAAAATTCTTGTTTTTTTGTCAATTTGCCACTATACACTGGAACCTCACCATATGAAATGAATCCGTTCCAGAAGTGTTTTTGTAATCTGGATTTTTCGTAAATTGAGCCGCATTTTACATGTAAAAGGCCTGATTCGTTCCAAGGCCCCCAATACTACCCCCTAAACCCTTTAAAAATGATAAAATCATACTTTTTAAGGCCTCATTCTGCTTCAATATCATACTGATGGTAGACGAATTTGGCCATATTCCTTTTGGGATATCACTCGCACTGGGAATCACATGCGCGCGCGTGTGTGTGTGTGTGTGTGTTGACCATGTCTTCTTAGCAGAGTTATAATCTTACAAATGTTTATGCAAGGTTAAAAGCCTGAGCCAAAAAATAAAGTTGCAATGAGCACACTCGAAAAGCTCACCAAACAACAGTAACTCTGTCCTTTACACAAAAAGCATCATGGGTATTATGATGCAGCTCCATAATAGCCAATTGAAAGAAGCAGCGCATCATGGGAAATGGAGTTAACAGCCATGCCACACAAATAAAAAAATACACTATCTCTACTTATTTTTAATATTGTGATAAATAAATCCTTCCAACTTTAATATAACAAAAATCCATACATTTTCATTCAAACTTGAGTTGTTACGATCATAACCTGAGTGTAGTTGATAATAATGACAAAGTAAATATTTGATTTAAAACTACAATAGCCAGAATGCAGTTGGGTGGGCATCCCTACTATTAAACCTATTGAAATACCAAGGAGGATTCACCACTTCTATAGTCTATTATTTTATCAGCATACTGAAGGCATCACACACACACACACACACACACACACACACACACACACACACACACACACACACACACACGAGCCCCATCTACAGTAAGAGTATGCATTCTCTTATAATTTAAATACACATATAAAAAAAAAAATTAGTATTCCTATTCCGACAGGAAGCACAGTAGTGTGAGACAGCCAATGGGAGGCCAGCAGGGCGGGATGTTGGGAGGTAGCCAATGGGAGGCCAGTGTGGCGGGATGTTGGGAGACGGCCAATAGGAGAGCAACTCACGCATTGTTTGAATTTTTGAGATGGCGCTTTCAAAACTTGTATACATTGTTTCATATCCAGAGACAAAAATTTTAGGAAAATGCGTTTCGTAACCTGGATTTTTCATTTGTTGGGACTTTCGTAAGGTGAGTTGCCATTGTATTCTATATTTGGTGACTTACATTTATTCTATTTAAATAAACAAAGAAGATGGACCCTCTTCCATTGTCATTTTTCTGGAAAAAGTGATGCACGCTTGTTCACGTGCTCAAGAAATACAAAAAATATTACAGGAAAATTAATTTCTTTGTTCATTTTGATGCGAAAGAAGGCCATCTTAGAAAGAATGGCCACATATCAGTCCTCAGGACAGTTACTGTAACAGACATACAGTGCTACGAAAATCACATGTAGTAAGAACAGTCCTTCAAACCAACCAATGCAAATTTATCATTGTACCTTCTATTGGAAGCTCCATCCAGCTCATCTATTTAATTATAAGACATTTCTAACCACTAGTTGTTACTATTGCCCAAGTAAACCAAGTGTTTTTCAAAAGAATATCTTTAAAATGATGTTGTAAAGTACATGTTTATAGGGATGAAAATCTCATGTAAATAGTGCATCTCGAGTTTATATACTCCTCTTGTCATGGTTACTAGGCGTCAGAGTCTTGCTATCACAGGCTGTGGCATAACTCCAAGACTAAGAATTCATCAATACCAAAAAGGAATACTACACAAGCCTTGTTGTCAAGATGAAATGATTCAAACAGACCTGACCTGTATCTTTTGGTGTACTTCCCGGCTCCTGTACAATATCATCAGTTTTACACGATTGGAAAGGAGTCCGAGGTTATAGATATCTGGTACATTGCCATTTACCCATGGAGAGATAAACATGCTCCTCCTTCAGGTGGATATGCTAACCATGTGCCATCCTTGGTGCAATTGAATTTAAATGCTCAATTATTTTAGCGTCAGAGATGCCTCTGGTCACATGGTCTTGTTAATGTAAACAAACACAGAACCACAACAAGATGTAAAACAGCAGTCATTCTGTGCCAACTCATAAAAGGGTCCCCAGGTCGCCCCCTCAGAATAAATGGGTTTTTTTTTCATGTAGCCAAATATTGAATAAAATAACATGCATTGTCAGGTAGAGACAGATAGTCCTACATTTTGCCTTGTCTTCAGTAATGCAGATTACATCTGGGTCATTTATTTCCATGACAGACAGCAGTTCATATTTCTTTTTCAGTATTGAATCAGCAGTATGTTGTCTTCTTCTTTTCCTTTCGGCTGTTCCCTTTAGGGGTCGCCACAGCGAATCATCTGCCTTCATCTCACCCTATCCTCTGCATCTTCTTCTCTTACACCAACGACCTTCATGTCCTCCTTCACCACATCCATAAATCTTCTTTTGGTCTTCCTCTAGGCCTTCTGCCTGGTAGTTCCAACCTCAGCATCCTACTACCAATATACTCACTATCCCTCCTTTGTACATGTCCAAACCATCTCAATCTAGCCTCTCTGACTTTGTCTCCAAAACATCTTACATGTGCTGTCCCTCTGATGTACTCATTCCTGATTCTATCCATCCTCGTTCCTCCCAAAGAGAACCTCAACATTTTCATCTCTGCTACCTCCAGCTCTGCCTCCTGCCTTTTCCTCAGCGCCACTGTTTCTAAACCATACAACATCGCTGGCCTCAACACCGTCTTGTACACTTTTCCTTTCATTCTTGCCGATACCTTCCTATCACACATCACACCGGACACTTTTCTTCAACCATTCCAACCTGCCTGCACACGCTTCTTCACCTCTTTTCCACACTCTCCATTGCTCTGGATTGTTGAGCCTAAGTATCTAAAATCCTCCACCTTCCTTATCTCTTCTCCCTGGAACCTCACCGTTCCTCCTGGGTCCTTCTCATTCACACACATGTATTCTGTCTTACTGAGGGTAACAAATCAGAAATGTGTCTCAAATGAATTTCAATCTATCCCAAGTTCACACAATAAGGACGAATATATGTGATTTTGTAAAATAAGTGAGTGTACTTACCTGTTCCTCCAGCACAGTGCCAGTGCTGTTTTCTTGTGCACATGTACAGTGGTGTTGAATCGTCAGAATCTCATTTACATGTTCATACTTATTCAAGAGAAAAACGGAGAAGTTTACAGATATAATTAACTGTAAAACCACGGAGATGTTATCGGGAGGTGAAATCAGTGAAAAGCTAAAATTTTAAGTGTATTAAAAGTCTCTCAATTTAAAACTATCTATTCTTATTATGTGATACATAAGTGCTGTACAGTACCTTTAGAGTTTAGAGTCATATATGGACACCTGTCCAGACCACAACTCATTATCATGTGTGGAAAACCTTCTACGATAATAGCACCGGGCTAATGGAACTCTGGCAGTGGGACAGCAAAATTTGCTTTTAGGTTCTGGCTTAAAAACATCAGAAAAGACATAATTCATCCTTACCGTCTTGTGAAAATACCCAAAGATATCTGAGCACAAATTCTTAAAAGATTAGCACGATGAAATATGACCAACATTTCATTTACAATGAAATACTGACCAACATTTGCAGTTTCGGTGTGATGTGTGATAGGAAGGTATCGGCAAGAATGAAAGGAAAAGTGTACAAGACGGTGTTGAGGCCATCGATGTTGTATGGTTTAGAAACAGTGGCCCTGGGGGAAAGACAGGAGGCAGAGCTGGAGGTAGCGGAGATGAAAATGTTGAGGTTCTCTTTGGGAGTAACGAGGATGGATAGGATTAGGAATGAGCACATCAGAGGGACAGCACATGTAAGACGTTTTGGAGACAAAGTCAGAGAGGCTAGATTGAGATGGTTTGGACATGTACAGAGGAGGGATAGTGAGTATATTGGTAATAGGATGCTGAGGCTGGAACTACCAGGCAGAAGGCCTAGAGGAAGACCAAAGAGACGATTCATGGATGTGGTGAAGGAGGACATGAAGGTCGTTGGAGTAAGAGAAGAAGATGCAAAGGATAGGGTGAGATGGAGGCAGATGATTCGCTGTGGCGACCCCTGAAGGGAAAAGACGAAAGGAAAAGAAGAAGATTTGCAGTTTCGGTGTGATGATATTATGTGGCTTGGAGATGCTTTCTAAAGCACAGTCGCCATGTCCAAAATCCTTAAAGCTTGAAATTAATTCTGAGTTTGTGATCAGCCCTGCGATGGTCTTGGGAGCTGTCCAGGGTGTACCCCGCCTTCGCCTAGAGTCGGCTGAGATGGGCTCCAGCCTCTCCGCGACCCTAATTAGGATTAAGTGGTTCAGAAAATGAATAAATAACTTTGTGATCAGTAAAACATAAGAAGGCTGTGGTTCATATTAATACGGATATAAAAAAGTAGCAGCGGGTCAACCATGAACATTAATTAATTCATCTTTAGTACCTGCTTTATCGTGAGGTCACAACCTTAAAACACACCAAGTTTTTTTGGATGACTCAAAGAACGGAGCTGAACGCATACATTCACACTTTATCTAGTGTAAAGGTGTCATCATTTTCTTTATTAAACATTAAGCACTTAGACTGCAGAGGTGCATGCTGGGAATATGGACATTTGAGAGCTGGTGGTGTTATGAGTGATTCTCTGTGTGATGATGTAACAAACCTTCCTTCACCTTACGCTTGTAATCAACCCCCCCCCCCCACTCCTTACACATACACACACACACACACACACACACACACACACACACACACACACTTGTTTCAACAACATGGAACTTAAACTCATTAAATGGTTAAATAAACAAAAGAGAAAGGGTAGACAAGAACGTACATCGAAATCACCTACTGAGAAGCAGTTAACAAAAACTCATGATTAAACTTTCTTTTTCCAGTCTGAATTTGGGAAACACAGGGGAGGGGACTTATTTATTTATTAAAGGACCAGTGCTAGTCTTAGAACACCAACCTTGTACACCTATCAATAAAGACATATATTGATAACTCCGACTTTAGGTAATGCGTAAATCTATATACAGAGATCCCTCACTTTCCGCAGTTAATGGGGACCAACCCCCCCCCCCCCCCATTAACCCCCCCTAACATATTCAATGCTGTAAATGCTTACAATAACAATTAAACATTCAAAAATAATGCATAAGATGTAAATAAAATATAAATGCACACACATACAGATGCACACAGATGCACACCTCACGTAAAAATGGAAGTAGTTTTGTTGTTGGGTTTTATTTTGTTTGGGTTTTTTTTTTTGCATAATTGACCTTTTTTTGCGGTATTTTCCTTAACTTTTCCCCTATTTTTCCTTATTTTTTATTTTTTGAGGATTGATGAATATATTTGAAAAACTCGCAATGCACTGAAGCCGCAGACACTGAAGCTCGAAGTAGCGAGGGATCACTGTGTATGCGTATATATATATATATATATATATATATATATATATATATATATATATATATATAGTGGTACTTCACCTTATGAAAGTTCCAACAAATGAAAAATCCAGGTTATGAAATGCATTTACCTAAAATTTTTGTCTCTGGATACGAAAGAAGTTCACGTTACAAAAACGCCACCTCAAAAATTCAAACAATGCACGAGTTGCTCTCCTAAGTCCGCTGGCCTCCCATTGGCTAGGAGGGATGACGCAACTCCCTCCCATTGGCTATAATGGAGCTGCATCTCCATAATACCCATGATGCTTTTCGTGTAAAGAACAGAGTTAGTGTTGTTTCGTGAGTTTTTCGAGTGTGCTCATTGCAACTTTATATTTTGGCTCAGGCTTTTAACCTTCCATAAACATTTGTAAGATTATAACTCTGATAAGAAGACATGGTCAACACACGTGCACACACACACACACACGCACGCAGACACACACGCACGCACACATACACACACACAGACACGCGCACACACACACACACACACACACACACACACACACACACACACACACACACACACAGTAAGGTGAGGTACCAAGCTCTCTCTCTCTCTATTATATATATATACACACACACACATACACACACATACATATACTACATATACACACACAGTATATTACTATCTTGACTGA
>CM045737.1:16098725-16216225 GCA_024760905.1 Plotosus lineatus
AAGGAGGGGATATATATATATATATATATATATATATATATGTTTTGTGTTTGTTTGGGTTTTTTTTTTTTTTTTTTTTTTTTTTTGCATAATTGGCCTTGTGGTATGTGGCATTTCCTTCACTTTTCCCCCTATTCTTCCTTCATTTCCCTATTTTTTAAATAATTTTCAACATATTCAATGCTATAAATGCTTATAATAACAATTCAACATTAAAAAATAATGAACAAGATGTAAATAAAATATAAATACACACACATACAGACGCACACGCTCCTCACAACAATGTAACTATTTTTAATGGGAGATTTTGGGTTGTTTTTTTGTTTTGTGTTTGTTTGGGTTTTTTTTTTTTTTTTTTTTTTTTTTTTTGCATAATTGGCCTTGTGGTATGTGGCATTTCCTTCACTTTTCCCCCTATTCTTCCTTCATTTCCCTATTTTTTAAATCAATGAATATAAAAAATATATATATATATACATACATACACAGATATATATATATATATATATATATATATATATATATACATGTGTGTGTGTACACACAGTAATACTCCGCCACTTTGAATTTCCTACTGCTTCCCATAATATCGTGAATTTCCCATATGAATACATATTCAATGCTATAAATGCTTATAATAACAATTCAACATTAAAAAATAATGAACAAGATGTAAATAAAATATAAATACACACACATACAGACGCACACGCTCCTCACAACAATGTAACTATTTTTAATGGGAGATTTTGGGTTGTTTTTTGTTTTGTGTTTGTTTGGGTTTTTTTTTTTTTTTTTTTTTTTTTTTTTTTTGCATAATTGGCCTTGTGGTATGTGGCATTTCCTTCACTTTTCCCCCTATTCTTCCTTCATTTCCCTATTTTTTAAATCAATGAATATAAAAAATATATATATATATACATACATACACAGATATATATATATATATATATATATATATATATATATACATGTGTGTGTGTACACACAGTAATCCCCCGCCACTTTGCATTTCCTACTTCGCTTCCCCGCAATATCGTGAATTTCCCATATGAATACATATTCAATGCTATAAATGCTTATAATAACAATTCAACATTAAAAAATAATGAACAAGATGTAAATAAAATATAAATACACACACATACAGACGCACACGCTCCTCACAATGTAACTATTTTTAATGGGAGATTTTGGGTTGTTTTTTTGTTTTGTGTTTGTTTGGGTTTTTTTTTTTGCATAATTGGCCTTGTGGTATGTGGCATTTCCTTCACTTTTCCCCCTATTCTTTCTTCATTTCCCTATTTTTTAAATCAATGAATATAAAAAAAAAAAAACGCGATGCACTGAAGCCACATGAATTGAAGCGAAGTAGCAAGGGATTGCTGTGTGTGTGTGTGTGTGTGTGTGTGTGTGTGTGTATATTATATATATGTGTGTGTGTGTGTGTGTGTCAGCAGGTCCAGCTAGAGTATTTGCAAGGCTGTTGAAAGTTAGAAGCATGCGCATAGAGCTAGAAAACCTTTTCCAGCACATCTTCAACCTGAGTTTGGTATGAGGAGAGGTTCCTCATCTGTGGAAAAAGTCATGCATCATCCCGGTCCCAAAAAAGACCACATCCTGAGGAACGAAACAATTTCAGACCAGTTGCCCTGACGTCACACGTGATGAAGACAATGACGCGGCTACTACTTCACCACTTACAGCCACAGGTCTGTCATGCTCTCAACCTCCTGCAGTTTGCATACCAGGAGAAAGTGGGTGTGGACGATGTAATCATCTATCTGCTTCATCGATCCCTCTCTCACCTGGATGGGGCGGCGGTGCTGGAACATTCACATTTCTAGACTTCTCCAGTACCACGATCCAGCTTCTGCTCCTCAGTGAAAAAGTGACACAGATGGGAGTAGGCTCACACCTAGTGGACTAGATCGCTGATGAAATGACAGACAGACCTCAGTATGTGTGACTAAGGGACTGCGTGTCAGACACGGTAGTCATCAGCACAGGAGTGCTGCAGGGCCCCGTATTCTCCCCAGTCCTGTTTACTCCCTGCACCTTGAACCTCCAGTACAACTTGGTGTATTGCCATATGCAGAAGATTGCAGCCAACACTGCTATTGTAGGCTGTATCAAGAGTGGACAGGACGTGGAGTACAGGAATGTGATACAGGCCTTTGTTTCATGGTGTAACTCTAACCACCTATACCTCAACAGCACCAAAATGAAGGAAATGTTTGTGGACTTCAGTGGACTCAGGCTGCACCTGGAGCCAGTGCTAATCAGAGGGGAAAAGGTAGAGATTGTGCAGACGTACAAATACCTGAGCGTGCAGCTGAATGACAAACTGGATTGGACTGCGAACACTGACGAGCTGTGCAAAAAAAAAACAAAAAAAACAAAACAAAACAAAAAAAACACAGAGCCATCTACTAGCATCCTTCAACAACCGCAGCAGATTTTCTACCAGTCTGTGATGGGAAGTATCCTGCTTTATGCAGTGGTCTGCGGGGGGGGGGGCATTAAGAAGAAGGATGCCTCATGATTTGACAAATTGCTGAGGAAGGTGGGCTCAGTAATTGGGACAGAACAAGACAGTGTCACACAGGTAAAGCGCGAGTGTGGACTAGGCTCCTGTCAATTATAGACAATCCACTGCATTCACTATACAACGTAATCACCAGATAGAGGAGTAGCATCAGCGCTAGGCTGCTGTCATCAACCTACTCCACTGACAGACTGAGGAGGTCATTCCTTCCCCCTGTCATCAGATTTTTAACTCTAGCATGGGTGCGAGGGGATGACGTTAGCACAACACACAAACAGACACACATACACACACACACACACACACACACACACACACACACACACACACACACACATTTTGGCCTTACACTGCAGTACTCACTGCACACCACGCATCTTAACCTGGACAAACACCGTTGACTTTTTGAATTATTTGCTCTGGACAGCCAATTAGCACGTCAACAAAAGTCTCTGCACTGCACTACTACGTCTCACAGCACATCATGCACCTTAATCTGCACACGATTGTTTAACCCAGACTTTCGTTAATTTCTGCACAAGATGGCCAATCTGCCCCACTACAATATGATATACAATATACAATATGATTCTCATATTTTCAACAGGGAAGAGGTAGCCTGATGGTAAACATGCTGGATCACTGATCCTAAGGTTGGGGGTTCAAGCCCCATTCTCAACGGGTTGTCACCCCCCCCCCCACACCCCCCACCCCCAGTGTAGCTAACTGGGCTATCCCTCACTGTTTATGGTGTGAGGCATGTAAAACAACCATTGCTGACTTTCGACAAGAGTAGCTGCATAGCCGTCAATGTGTTTCTGCCCTGTGATGGCCTGGCAAGCTGTCCAGGGTGTACTCTGCCCTCGTCCATAGTCAGCTGGGATGGGCGCCAGCCTCCCTGCGACCCTTAATAGGTTTAAGCGGTTACAGAAAATAAATGAATATTTCATTTATATTCAACAATGTTGATATACAATGTTGATATATATCATAATATTCAACAATGTGCGCCTCAAGTTCCGTAAACTTTTCATTTTAACTATAGATGCCTCATCATAGACGTATTACACTATATACGGCTTACTATGTGTGTGTTCCAAGTATTTTCGCTATATAAGCCTTAATTTAATAAGTGTGTGCTGTTTTACTGCCTATACATCCATCCATCCATCCATCCATCCATCCATCCGAAATCATTCAGATGGTCTTTGGTCATTTGTGCATCTGAAAGTTGACTCTGTATATTTTTACATACCTATCATTTTAAACATACAGTACCATATCTGCAAAATGCATATAGTACTTTGTGATTTTTTTAATCCTCAGAGCACTCCACATTGTTTGGTCTTTGCATTGTGTAAATATTAATGACAGTAAAACTAATCCATTCTGATATCATCTCGTTCATTGATTTTTCTAATGCTCTCTTATTAGGCTGACTGAGAAAACTCAAAACTCAGCTGCTCACACACCAAATCATCTCAACAGCACGCCCATGCTTCACATGCCACATTGATTACCTCTCTTCTCCTATTAAGAACAATTTCTTTGGAATCAATTTCAACATCTTTCATGGATTCACCTCTCCTTATATTTATTTAATAAAAAATTTTAAATTTATTTACTGAGATGGAGGCAGATGATTCGCTGTGGTGACCCCTGAAGGGAACAGCCGAAAGGAAAAGAAGAAAGAAGATGTAAGTGCAGCCCGACCCCAAATAAAGCGGAGGAAGATGATTATGATGATGAATTTATTTATGTTTTATGACCATTTTCATCCCAGATTCATTCTTGCACACACACACACACACACACACACACACACACACACACACACACACACATACAAGCATACATGTACACGCACACACACACACACACACACACACACACACACACACACACACACACACACACACACACGCACGCATACACACTCAGGCGCACAGACATACACACACCCATGCACACACACACACACACACACACACACACACACACACACACACACACACACACACACACACACGGTGCACACACACACACACACACACACACACACACGTGCACGCATACACACACGTGCACGCATACACACACACGTGCACGCACGCATACACACACGGGCACGCACGCATACACACACACGGGCACGCACGCATACACACACGTGCACGCATATACACACACACACACACACACACACACATGCACGCACGCATACACACATGTGCACGCATACACACGCACACGTACGCACACATGTGCATGCACACATACACGCATACACACACGCACATGGGAATGCACGCACACGCACGCATGCACGCACACACACACACACGCACACGTGCACTCATGCGCACACACACACACACACACACACACGCGCGCGCGTCATTTAACAGAGGGTTTCTACAGCTTGGAAATTCTCAACAAGGTTGCACACTAGTACCTTGGCTGCAGTAAACACTTGCCCCGTGTGTATCCTCATGGATCTCAAAGCCTACAAAGCAAAAACTGTTAAATTCCCTGACATGAACAAATAGAATCCTTTTGTCAACAATAAAAAGATTTCAGTCAACATTCCCTTTTTAAATAGAGCAAATGGAAAAAGATTCCAAGCGCTTAGATCCAGCTGTTAAATATGATAATTTACACATAACTTACACTTGCAATTTGCAGTTTAGCTTCTCTTTTACCCAATCCACTGTCTCTGCAGACTCCTTCAGACATAGCCATAACCCTTTACCCCAGTCGCAGTGCATATCTCCTTAAATATGTCAAGTTAACACAAAATATATATTAAACAAGGCCTTTATGGTGAAAAACATCATCATTCTACTCATCCAGGTGAGATGGAAAATAACAAAATCAGTAAAATCTTGATCCTTGTAGGTCAGAACCTTCTCAAAGATGGAGAAAGTGTCATAAATGCCCTTGCTGTCAATTAACCTCTGGATTACTCTCTGAGACCACACGATGTGAATGGGTCACTCTACGAGTTCATTATCGAGCAATTCCACTGTTCCCTCAGCTGCAAGATCAAAATGAATTAAAGCAAATTAGTTACAAATAAGGAATCACCAACATACCAAGTGTCCCTTGATGGCTGCTGTTTATTGAGGCATTTTTGGTTAAGATGGGTACGAAAGGTTATGGGAGAAAAAAATGTTAATTACCTTAATCTGACATGGACACGGCTTAAAAAACCCAAACCAGTAATTGAAATATTTACTGTAAGGAAATGAATAAAATATGCCCTGCAATGGCCTAGCGAGCTGTCCAGGTTGTATTCTGCCCTCGGCCATATTTGGCTGAGATGAGCGCCAACCTCCCAGCGACCCTAATGAGTATGACGTGGTTTAGAAAATGAATGAATGAACGAATAAATGAAATGAAATAAAATAAAATACACATAAATTGGTATTTATATACCATATATAAATTATTTGATGAAGGAATTAATTGATTTGTGTTTCAGATATTATAATCACGATGATGTTTGTTTTTATAATTTCTTTGTATGCAAGTTAATTATGCCTCATTATCATTCAAATATATTAAACATACTTGAAATGGGCCAGCATGGTGGTGTAGTGGTTAGCACTTCCACCTCCCAACAAGAATGTCTGGCGAGGGCGTGACTGTGTGGAGTTTGCATTTTTTCCCCCTAGTGCTTGTGTCAATGTCCTCCCACAGTCTAAAGACATGCACATTAGTCTATTCTGGGATATTCTTGATTGCTCCTAAATGTGGATGTCAGCGTGAATGCTTGTCTGTCTGTGTTGGCGCTTCAATAATCTGTTGAACTGTTTAAGGTGTACCCTGCCTTTGTTCGAATTCAGCTGGGATGGGCTCCCTCCCCATGAATAATAATAAAGTTTGTGGAAAAATGAAATGAAAAATATTTAATTTCTATACTCTTCCACCCAGCCTTATATACACATTTATACACATTCATATCCAGGGATACTTGCATGTACTGTATATATACACTGAGCTTTGAAAATCATGAAAATTATGAACAAGACTGAAAATTTCACATTTCCACAAATGACAGCGTTTCTTAGTAATGGTACGTTTTACAATCTGCACTCAAGCTTGTGTAAAAAATGATTCATTAAAGTCAAATTCATTGGCGTGATGCTTGAATACAGGCATCAATAGAAGAAAATATGCACAAGGAAAATAGGATCTGTTGTAGAAAGTGCTAGCATGCTTAATATCACACATTTGCCAACACTGACATAATAAATAGAAATAGTGCAGAATCTTGAATAATAAATGTTCTCCAAATCAAAAATTTATTTTAGATTTAACTATTTAAACATTTTTCAAATATTCTTTAAAATATTCTAACAGCTTTTCAATGACTTTTCAGACTTTTGGGCCCCACTGTACTTGTTTATGCAGTATGTGTGGTTCATTTACAATTACCGCATATTCACCATCAAATTTCCATTGAAACATTAATGATTAAATTTAAAATTCAAACATGTTCAAAGATTCCCATGGCATAAAATACAGCTTATTAATGTTACTTACATTTCCTTTTCTCTGTGTTCCGAAATGCAATTATTCTGTATCTGGGAACACCATCACTGCACCCCTAACTCCCCACCTATCCTTGCATTATTCATATGTCATGTATAATTAAATAAATTTAGCTGAAAAGCCCATTTAATTAACTTAAAACATAATTGCATTGGCAATTTCACTGATGAATCATAACATTAAAAACATGAGCACTGACAGGTGAGGTGAAGGGCAGTGGTGGCTCAGTGTTAAAGGTTCCTGGTTAGTGATCCGAAGGTGGTGGTGGTGGTGGTGGTTGGGGGGGGGGGGGGGGGGGGGTAAGTCTGACTACTACGAGTCAACTACTATTGGGACCATGGGCGAGACCCTTAACCCTCAGTTGTAAATACAGGTATACCTCGGCTTAAGTCGTTTCGAGTTAAGTCATTCTCGATTATAAACGTCAGTTTTCAAAAAAGTATAGAAAAAAAAAAATTAAAAAAAAAATAAATAAAGTTTAATAAAATAGATCTTATTTGTTATGGTCTTGGCTGGCTGGAGGCGTTAACTCTTCCTTCATTCATTGCAAGCGCTGGTGAAGGGCATGGCTGCTACCTGCAGGCGAGGTCCAGACAGCGCACCGGTTTCCATTCAGCAATCAGCAATCAGCGAGCTATAAATGGGAGCGGTGCGCTTCCCTCCGACATCAGAAGATTGTCCGTTTAGTCTAGACAAGTAAATTTGGCGTAGCCTAGCCTAGGCTAACATAGAGACAAGCTAATTCGATTTCAGTCGTCTCTCCTGGAACCAATTAACGACGTAGGGTGAGGTATACCTGTACATAGATTTCTATGTATAACAATATAAGTTGCTCTGGATACTGGCTGTCAAATGTCATAAAAGTAAATGAAAGTGAATTAAATAATTGAAAATTATCTCATTAAAGTGACACCTGCAAAGGAGCTGGATGTATTAGGCTGAAACCTGTTAGTTCTTGAAGTTGGCTTGGTAATGGCTAAAAGATTGTATCTAGTTTTAATTTCATTTAAGTTTCCAAGCTGTTTATCTTTTTGTAGGGTTGCGTGGAGACTAAAGCCCATCCCAACCTACTCCATGAAAACATTTGGCACACCCTTGCCTGAACAACTCCTCAGCCCGCATTCACATTTACATTTACACGCATATCGGCGTTTTGGAATATCCAGCTCATCTAATGTGCATGCCACTGAACTGTAGGAGGAAACTAGAGTACCTCAAGGACACAGAAGATGCATGGAGAGAACATTCAAACTCCACTAAGAAATGCCCTCTTCACGAACCATTACACCAATGTGCCTTGACTGGGTCTATTCATCTCCAGAACAGCAGATCTCGTAGGGTGTTATTGATATGATGCAATATTTACCAAATGTGGTCCAAAGATGGATAATCAGTGAACTGGCAAGAGTGTGATCAGTGCTCAGTGATGTACATGGAGATCAAAGACTAGTCTGTCTGGTCCGATCCTCCAGAGGAGCAACTGTAGCACAAATTACTGACAAGGTGTCAGAACACAGTGCATATCGCCGCTAGCTGTATAGGAGTCTCTGAGCTACAGATCAATCAGATAGTGTCAATGTTATGGCTGATCGGTGTATAGTTTCCTGAATGTTTTGCATGAGAGCAGATAAAAGCAAGTAGTGTACCTCTTGACAAGCAGAAATAGTGCAAAGTGATCTAAAACAAAAGCAGGAACATAATGTGCTATTTTAACCCTAAGAGTCCCTGCAGCTATCCGGAGGACTGCAAGAGAAAAGTGGACCAAAAAATGCATAGCATATTATTTAGTAAGTTATTAGTCATTACTTAATCTGATACGGAACAAGGCACAGAGACAAGCATTTGTACCCTTTTAGGTATGCGTTGGTACCTCCTTCCTAAAGAGTGAACATTGTACAGCTCTACTGGGTTATATCTTGTTTGCAGTGCAACAACTACGCGGCAGATATTTGAGCGAATAACAATCTATCTATCTAGTACCTGAGTCGTAGGACGACTATTGGCGACCCGCCATGAAGGATAACGCCCTGGGTATCATCTTCATGGAGGTTTTCTTGGCAGGATTAGTGCAGTGGTTTGCCATTGTCTTCTGCACAATGCGAACCTACGGGCAATTTAGGACAGCCAATTAACCTACTGTACATGTCTTTGGATCGTGGGAGGAAACCTACGCAAGCACGGGGAGAACATTCAAACTCCACACAGAAACACCCAGGCAGGGAATCGAACCCAGGCCTTCTTGCTGTGAGGCGGACGTGCTAACCATCACGCCACCGTGCCACCGAATAACAATAAATCTGGCAAATTGCTTAGTAGGGAATAACAAGCATCATGCTTACATAATTTATTTTTCCAACAAAATACTGATGGAAAAATGTAATAAAAAGAACATGGCTTACAGCTTATATAAAATACAATATGAGCATAGAAAAAGGGCCACCAAAAACTCACTATAATAAATTGCTGGCATGTGAGTAGCTTGAACTGGATGTGCCAGGCTCTGGGCTGGGGTCCAGTGTGAGAAAGGACATGGCAGTCATGAAGCATGACTTTTCTGAATTAGCAAAAACAAATTAAATGGTGAATTGTGAACACTGCTGCTTGATCGGAGGTTTCTTTTTTGGAATGTTTCTGTGATGTAACAGTCACACAACTGCAGTTATTAGGCAAATCACTATTAATTACACTTTAAATTCAATAATGTATGATTAATAATAGTATGATTTTTATACAATTAGCTGTTCTAACATACTATGAAATGCTAGTCTTCATTTCCTGGAATATATTGGACAAAATCTTGAACATTGACTTTGTCATTTTTAGCATTTTCAATGGTCAGTCAGCAAATTTATTAAAGTTACACATTTTATTTAACTGGGATTCCCACTCGTCTCTTTTGTTTCCTCTTTCGTCTATGAATTATTCAGCCATGGAGAGGTTAAGAAATGCAGTGGCACCTTGAGTTACGAATTTAAGGTAAGCTTGTAAGCCAAAAAGTTCATTAGATGGAACAATTATTCCCATAAGAAGTAACAGAAAACCAATTAATCCGTTTCGACCACCTGCCAAACTCATAACCTGCCACAAACACATATATTTGACATAATATATTAAAGATAAACATGCAAAAACAATACTTATTATTATTATTAATTATTATTAACGTTAATGTACATGTATTATTATTATTATTATTATTATTAATAATAATAATAATAATAATAATAATACAATATACACATATACAATAAGTCAACTAACCCTTCTGATCATCTACTGCGGCGAAGATGTCACGAGGGGAGGCATGAGGTGGTGCGTAACAGAGGAGAATTTTGTACATGTGCACGCTATGAATGCTTGTGGTGAGCTCCCACAGGAAGGAACATGCTTTTTTGCCATACTGTACTAAAATTAAGTGTAATTGCACATCCACTACAGTAGTTGGCAGTGCAGTTTTCATCATTGTTGCGCTATGGTTTAAGGAAAAGCACCAAGCAAACGATACGAAGTGCAGTAAACACTATTTGTAGTCGTGCACGGGGTGCTGAAATGCTTATTTTTCTTCCTATAGGAGGCGTCACAGAAAATAATTGAGAAGCACTGCACAAGGCATTCTCGGCACGTAGAGGAATACACGCGGAAGAATATGAAGATAATTGGCCCGGAAAAGCCATTTCCCCAGCAGAGGTCGTAAATCAAAATTTTGCTTTTTGGATGGGGTATATATTTGTAAGGATTTAAGCTCGTATCATGGAAAATTCATAATAAAAGACACTCGTAAGTCAAGATATCACTATATTGGTAAAACTTAATTATATAGCAGTTCAAGAGTCTAAAATACAAGATACTTCCCAAGAAAATACACCTCTGGTATTTATGCTGATGCTCCATGACTGCCTGGTTTAGGTTTTTTGAGAGAAAGAATTATTATTTGGCCTAAATTGTATGAATGTGAACAGGACGTTCTGGTATTGCATGGTATAATTATTTCACATGGAGTTGCTGTTTTGTGTTTACTTGTGTATCACTTTATGCTTTCATTTCAATGACTTTGTTTGTGTGTGATTGATATTTCTTGATTTTTTGATAAGTTCTTGATATTTTGAGAGTCTGTTTCACTGAATGTTTCCTTTTGTCTAACATTGAAATGCCAAGCAATGGCAATGCGATGTGCGGTGGTGGCTTTGTAATTGACATAATCCCACTGAGCAGCAGGGAGCAACGATGTAAAGCTGTAACCTTTTATTGGTAAACAATTTCTTCAAACAAGTTCTTCGAGGAGAAAGTTTTAGAGTTTTTGCCAAAAACTGATGTCCAGTTTATCGAAATCCACAGCAGTCCATTCTACACAAAGGATCCCTTTAGAAAAGCACAGTTTTCTCAATTTGAATGCATGCTCTTATTGATTTCTTTTCCTCACTGCATTATGACTAATGTGAGGCATAGGTTACATCTGAACTGAATTACTTTGTATACAGTTCCCAGTTTTGCTCTCTGCTATCTTTTATATACAACAATATGGGCAGGCACGCAATGTAGAGTTTAGATAACAATTTAATGCTGTAGCCATAAATGCTTGATTTTAAACCCTTCACATTTCAAATATGACTATTTTTTTTTGTAATTCAGTTCTGCAGCATCTAATAAAAATGAATTTATGTACTTTATTGATGATATATGTGTATCTTAATTAGTGCAACCTTTTAACCTGGGCTTTGATATGTGGATATATTAACTGATATGCATTTACAATATTGGGTAGCACAGTGGCATAGTGGTTAGCACGACCGCCTCACAGCAAAAAAGTTCTGGGCATTTCTTTGTAGTTTTCATGTTCTCTGCATGCTTGTGTGGGTTTCCTCTACGTACTCTAATTTCCTTCCACAGTCCAACTTCATAAAGATTAAACTAAATGGCTGTTTCAAATTGCCCATGGATGTGGATGTGAGTGTGTACGGTTGTATGTGTTGGCCCTGCCACGGTCTAGCAAGCTGTTCACGGTAGACCCAGGTTTTGCCCGGTGTCAGCTGAGATAGGCACAGATTCTTCATGATCCTAGCAGTAGGGTTAAGCATTTCGTCAAATAATTGATTGCTTGATTTACAATATCAGTCTGGGCTGGGTTTATTCCTTGTATTTGGATTAAATGACTTTGTGGTTCTGTAAGAACAACTGTTGTAAATCAAGTTGTGATTTTTCACCCACGTAGAGCTATGAGGCGAGTGAGTTCATGTGCTCAGTTGTTCATGCTGCTAATGGGTGAGGAATGCACAAATTATTGGAGCTTAGATATTAGGAATGTGAATTTAACCATGCATATGTGTAATTAAGTTCAAGTATAATAGTACAGACGCTCCCCGACGGCCGAACGTAAGTTGAAAGTGAGCGCAAGTTGTTACAGTGACGTATGACACTCATACTGTACTATACATCCATAAATACCATTACCGTATCTCATAAAACACTCCTAAATCAATTATTATGAATATAACATTGTAAAATAATATCAAATATATCAAACATTATCAACATTAATTTCAAATAAATTAAATTCAAGCAAAATAATTTCAAATAGATACATTTTAATCAAATTCACTCATCAAATATCAAATACAGTATCAAATATAACCTTTAACATTCTCTATGATGCGATCTTTCTGTTTGTAAATGGTTCCGATGGTCGACAGATGGTCACTTTACATGAAGCTGAGTCGAGTCACATTCCATGAAGCTTAAAACAGCCAATCAACGCTTACAATATGTGAGGTGCTCAACACCGAAAGTAGTTTACTTTTTGTGCTTGAGACGGCGCGGGTTATACGGACTTCTGGTGTTTTAAGTGAACAAGGGTGCCATTGAATACTGGTTTAGTACTCAGCCTGCACTGATGTGAATCACCAACAGAACGGAGAGTTCTCTTTCTTTTCTGGATTCAGGTTTTCATTCATTTTACAACTCTCTTTGCTTAACTGAGTATGTATGGTAGATTGTGCTGATCCGAGCAGATAGTTAATTCATCTCTGTGTATGAGACTTGCATCCATGCTAGTAGGCTTACGCTTCTGACCAACCATATTTGCTTATGGTTACAAAAGTCCGCAAAAACAGTGTAAACACAAAGATCACAGAGACGACGTCTTAACACAAGGGTAACATGCTATATAACTTAGTTTTATATATATATATATATATATATCTGTCTGTCTTCCTTTCAGCATTTTCCCTTTTTACTCAGAAATCGCCACAGCGAATCATCTGATTCGCACATTTGATTTGGCAGAGGTTTTTTACGTCGGATGCCCTTCCTGTCACAACCCTTTTTAGCAAGGGACAGAAACACGCTGACGACTTTGCAGCCTACTCTTTACGAAAGTCAGCAACGGTTCTTTTACATGCCTCTCACCATAGACAGTGAGAGACATGGCCCGCCTTTGTTAACCCAGTTAGCTGCAATGGGGGACATATATATATATATATATATATATATATATATATATATATATATATATATATATATATATATATATATACATATTATATAAACTATGTATATAAAACTGAATTGGGAAGAAGGAGGGGCACGTTCAGTCTGTCGTTTGCAAACAATGGACGCAGCGTCATTACGTCATTGCATCATTACATCAGCGTAAAAAAAAACCCCATAAAATCGAAAAAACGTAAATTGGATGAACCCAAGTTGGAGAGCGTCTGTAATCTGTAATTATATTGAATTTTTGGTGTACATAATATATGCACATGAGCTTGACAGATCTGACTGTGGGCTTTATTTCTGAGAGATGCTTTTTCAGTGAAGGTGGATGAATCTCTGTGGATGGAAAGGATGATGAGTCAGTTATGCCTGTTTTCTTTATGTATTTCTTGCCTAAATAATTCTCAAAAATAGCATCCATGATGTAATTCACTGTTTCATGTTTGCACACTGATTCATTTTTCTTTGGATTGTGTGGCACCGAGGGTCTGCTTTTTTCTGTCCTTTTCGTAAGACAAGGAAAATTATATTGATTATCTGAGAGGATTTATGTGAGAGGTTCGTGTTATTTGCAGTTGTGAATTTGAAAAGAATTCTAACAAACAGATAAACATTATTCAGTATTCAGCAACTGTTTAGGCCAACCTAATTATAAAAACAATCATGTAGCCACCCGAATTATAATAAGACCTTAATATTAACCAATAATACCAGAAACCACCATATATTACTCTTCAATAAATGTGAGAGCCAAATTTTAAACATATGAATGAAAGATTGGTGGCATGGTGGCATAGTGGTCACCTGCCTTTCAGTAAGAAAGTCCTGAGTCCTGGGTATTTCGCTATGGAGTTTGTATGTTCTTCATGTGTTTGCATGGGTTTCCTCCAGGTACTCGAGGTTTCCTCACACAGTCCGAATACATGAACATTACACAAATTGACTGTTCTGAATGTTCTCCATAAGTGAGTGTGAGTGCGAATTTTTGTGTGTGTTGTTCCTGGGATGGACTGGTGGGCTGTTCAGTATGTACCTGCCTTCATCCCAAGCCCGCTAGAATATGTTCCAGCCTCCCCTTGATCCTAGGATAAAGATCGTCAAATGAATAAATGTACGATGTATAAATGAATGAATGAAAGATCTTATACTGTGTGCACGGTTTCTATTAATTAATTTGAACTGTTTCGAAGGACATGATCACTCTTAATCAAGTGGATCTAATTAGCACCAGCACATTGCACAGTATTATTTGTGTGAGGACCTCACTGTATGTGCTCTGTATTTTTTGCTTCTGTTTAGAACGGCAACACAAATTATAGATGTGGTGTGAAATGGGGTTTGCTAGTGTTGGTCAAATAATTTATAGTTTATTGCCATGGTGAGAATGATAGGAATTGGAGTTCTGGAGGTTTTTTTTTTTGGATGATTACAAATGTAGATGTGCCATAAAGAAAGCAAAAAACAATTTCTTGTGCCATTTTGACAAATTATAGAACGGTTGTTAATGGCTGTTGCCATGAAATCAGTCTGACCCTCAGTTATTTAATGTCCTTGGCTTCATTCATACATACATACATACACACACACACACATACACACACACACTCTCACATACTCACACACACATACACACACACACACACACACACACACACACACACACACACACATCCATCCACACACACATACACACACACACACACACATACATACAAACAGGGATGCCTCACTTTCTGCGGTTAATTAGAACCGAGACCCCCTGCAACCGCCAAATTCCACAAAGTAGGATTAACCCCAACCCCTTGACTGACATATACATGCATGTATGTGTGTATATAATATCAATAATTACACATTCAACACTATAAAGGCGTATAATAAACATTCAAAAATAATGCATAAGATGTAAAAAAGATATAAATACACACATAAACATACACGCGCACATATATATGAGTGTGGACCTCACATAAAAATGTAAGTAGTTTTGATGGGGGTTTTGGGTTGGGGTTTTTTTTGTTTGTTTGTTTGAGGTTTTCTGCATAATTGGCATTGTTTTATGGCACTTTCCTTAAATTTTCCCCAATTGTTCCTTACTTGCCTTATTTTTTAATTCAATGAATATTTAAAAAAAAAAAAAAGCATGATGTACTGAAGCCGCATGAATTGAAGCACGAAGTAGTGTGGAATCTCTGTACAGTATTTTATATATATACACACGTCACGAAAGCGCCATCTCAAAAATTCAAACAATGTGAAAAAGTTGCTCTCCCATTGGCTATCTCCCAACATCCTGCCTCGCTGGCCTCCCATTGGCTAGGAGGGAGCTGTATCTCCATAATACCCATGATGCAGCTCTCTCCCATTGGCTATTATCGAGCTGCATCTCCAAAATATCCTTGATGCTTTTCGATCCATTGTTCTTTCACGGAGTTCTAACACGCGCAAAGGACAGAGTTACTGTTGTTTCGTGAGTTTTTCAAGTGTGCTCATTGCAACTTTATTTTTTGGCTCAGGCTTTTAACCTTGCATAAACATTTGTAAGATTATAACTCTGCTAAGAAGACATGGTCAACACACGCACACATACACACACACACGTGCACACACACACATGCGCGCACGCGCAGACACACCCACACACATACACACACACACACACACACACACACACACACACACACACACGTGCACACACGCATGTGATTCCCGGTGCGAGTGAAAAGAAGAAGCGGGCTCGTGGCATGTGGTTGAGTGATATCGCAAAGGAATATGGCCAAACCTGTCTACCATCGGTACGATATTGAAGCAAAAGGAGGCCTTGAAAGGTATACTTTTATAATTTTTAAATGGTTTAGGGGTAGTATTAGGGGCCATGGAACGAATCAGGCCTTTTACATGTAAAATGCGGTTCAACTTGCGAAAAAAAATCAGGTTACGAAACCACTTCTGGAGCGGATTAATTTTGTAAAGTGAGGTATCACGGTGTGACTATATACACACACACACACACACACACACACACACACACACACACATACATACACACACACACACACACACACACACACACACACACAGGGATCCCTCACTTTCCACAGTTAATTAGGACCGAGACCCCCCACGACCAGTAAATTCTGCGAAGTAGGATCAACCCCCCGACTGACGTATACGTAAATGTATATAATATCAATAAATACATTTTAAATGCCATAAATGCTTACAATAACAACATTTAAAAATAATGCAGAAGATGTAAATAAAATATAAATACACACATACAGACACGCGTGCACGTACTCAGATGCGCACCTCACAAAAATGTAAGTAGTTTTGATGGGAGGTTTTGGGTTGTTTTTTGTTTGTTTGGGTTTTTTTTTTTGCATAATTGGCCTTGTTTTTGCGGCATTTTCCTTAACTTTCCCCCTATGCACTGAAGCCACATGAATTGAAGCACGAAGTAGTGAGCGATCCCTCTATATATTATATTATATTAATTTATATATATATATATATATATATATATATATATATATATATATATATATATATACACACACACACACACACACACACACACAATATAATATATATATATATATATATATATGTATATGTGTGTGTGTGTGTGTGTGTATGTGTATGCATACGTATATAGGTCAGGTAAAGTCCGTGGGCTTTTTACACCCAAGCCATAGTGCTTATCCGTGGTTTCTGTAGCGTGAAGAAACTAGGAGTTCAACTCCTCCTGGATGGGATGCTAGTCCATCGAAGGTTACCTACCCAGTATATTTTCACTGGTACCCATTTATAGTGCTGGGTGAATAGAGGCACACGTGTGGTTAAGACCTTGCCCAAGGGTCTTAGCACAGTGAGGATCTCAGTGGGATTTGAACTCACAACCTCCCGATCATGACCGCAGCACCCCCTAACCACTACACCACTGGCCCTGGGTGTGTGTGTGTGTATATTATATATATATATATATATATATATATATATATATATATATATATATATATATAAAATGTGTGTGTGTGTGCGATGTCCGTGTGTTTTCCTTTAATTTAAACTTAATGTGTGATTTAGAAGTACATACATAGTATTGTTAAATATAGGCTCTGCAATGGTCGACGAGTAATTCAGGGTGTACCCCATCTTCGTGCATTGTCAAGTGAGATTGGTTTCAAGCCTGCCTACTACCGTAGTAGGGTTAAGCAGTTTGCCGATTTTCTGGGCCACCCAGTAAATGCTAATATTTCAATTTTCTTTACCTGTTAAGATTCCTATAAAATATTTATGCTTACAATTTTGTGCTGTTGTTTGTTATCGAGTCGTCCTTATTTTCCTCCTCACTGCATGCTAACTCCATTATCTGCAGTTGTGCTCTACTGTGTCATCCCTCACAATGATTCACTGCAGCTTGCCTTTTTTGGAGCACATATCAGTGAGTATTCGATCCACAGCTATGTGTTATTCAAATTACATATTGATTGATTCTTAAAAATGGTCTGCACTTCCAGTTCCAGATCTATTCGAGCCTGAGATCACATTCTCTTCTCTTCATTTCTTGTTTCCTACACACTTGCTATTAACGTCTGATTGCTGACTTTACTATTTACAGTGTACTGCCAAAAGACAGAAGCAATACATAATGCGGACAAAAACTAAATGTTATAATGGTTCACGAACGGCGGAGCTCCCCGGCTGGGAGTCCCGCTTCTAAAAAGTTTTTCCGATAGAAAAATTTCAAACTTTAACTGAAAATTTAGCAGCGTGATTGCTGAAGTTTCCAGGACCATGGGTGGAAAGTTTTCGGTGGACGAATTTACGTCAACAGCACGGACGATGGCCATTTAACAGTGAATGGAATGGTTGCTTCCTAGACGGCGATGTCGCAGAGTTCTCGGAGTCAAATTGTTTCTTTGTCCGTTTTAAATGTTGTTTTTGTTTGTTTGTTTTTTTTGTTTTTTTTTTGCACTATGCTCGTCTATGACCGTGCGACCCTACTACAGCTATGAGAACACAGTCCTTTTGGACATTTAGAACTGAGCATGCTCATCTCCTATCCTGAGCTAATATGTTACCGCAGCTCAATGCTAGCTGCACCCCGGATAACAATAAACCCAGGTGGAGACGCGGTAGGCGAGGAGGGGCTGAACGAAGACTCCGGCGCTTGGTTAGCAGTGGAAGGTTAGCACTCTCGGTCATACTGCTGGAAAATGTTCAGTCTCTGAGAAACAAGATGGACGAGCTTCATGCTCAGATTGCAGCGCAGAGGGATGTACAGGACTGCTCCATGCTGTTTCTGTAAAACATGGCTTGAGGAGAGTTCACCCGATGAGGTGACTACACCAGCCGGCTACACAGCCTTCAGAGAGGACCAGAGCGCAGTGGCTAGCAACAAGAATTGCAGTGGAAGAACGGAGGATTCTCATTAAATAAACCTGGTGTACTGACTGACTGTAGATTATCTCTAAACCTTGCTCTGAGAATGGCGATCATCTAACTTTGAAGTTGCGGCCATTTTGATTACCCAGAAAACTGTTCATTTTTTTCCCCCAACAAAACAATGGGTACAGTGCAATATAAACATAATTATAATATAATATCATATAATCGAGTGCAATTTCGTTTATTGCGGTTATCTACTGATTTATTTATTGTATTATTATTATTATTATTATTATTATTATCATCATAATTTTATTTTTATTACTTTTGTTGTTATTATTGTATTGTTTGCTGGGTCTGTGTAAGGTCCTTTTAGCTATAGAATTTTTGTGTGTTTATTTTATAGCAGTTTGTGTGTTGTTGGTTTGAGCCTTCTTTTCTGTTTGTAACTTGACTCCTTGAACAACCGCACAAGAATTCGTGTGTGTGTGTAAAAAACACAAATGGCTATTAAAAATCCTGAATCCTGAATCCTGGCTTGAGCATATATCCACATTTATTCATCTCGCTCATGGCTGTGGAGAATCTGTAGTCTCTCCCAGGTTCCTTAAATGTGAGGCATTGATACACTGTGGCTGAGACACCCATCTATCACGAAGCACCATGCTCATATTCTTTGGATCTCTGTTTGACACGAGCTTGGTTTATCATGGTTATATCAGAATCAGCACTGAACACAAGCACAGATCACTACATGTGGTTATGTTCACAGTCAATCAGTTACTAACTGTATCCGTCTGGACTCATTCATCTCCACATTTAAAAGCACCCTCACCACACTGCACACGGTATTTGTTTAACCTGACATACCAAGCCTTCTGTTTTTAATCATAGCACAATTCATATTCTCTTCATTTTTACTTCCTTTGTCAATATGTTTTAGATGTAATATGTACTTTGCATTTGATCTTCTGTTCTTTTCGGTTGTTCCTTTTTTCTCAGGGGTTGCGACAGCGAATTGATGGTCTGCAACAAGTATTCGATTTGGCATAGGTTTTTACGTCAAATGCCCTTCTTGACACAACCCTTTAGAAAGGGACAGAAACACGCTGATGGCTTTGCAGCTACTGTTGTCGAAAGTCAGCAATGGTTCTTTTACATGCCTCTCACCATAGACAGTGAGACACATGGCCCGCCTTTGATAACCCAGTTAGCTGCACTGGGGAAACAGTGACAACCTTGTGGAGAGCGGGACTCGAACCCCCAACCTTACGATCAGCGATCCAGCACCTTATACCACTTTACAAAGTACTTTACATTTGACATTGCTGGTTATTTTTAATTTAAAAAGGAAGAAAGGAAACAAAGAATTGTATGCACACTCCATATTTAAAAAAAAATAGACAGTACCAGCCAAAATTTTGGACACATCTACTTCAGTTATAACGAGTCGGTGTCCAGATTTTTGATGGCACGGTATGTTAGAACAGTTGTTATAAACAGCTGTTCCCTCACCAGGCTCAGGTTTTTTCCTTCTGCTCAAATTATTCAATAATCCACTGTTCCTATAACCCTGGTATAATTTCTGCTATCAAAGCTGTGATGTGAGTGCAGTGGGACAGTCATTCAACTTGGAATTTAAGAAAACAGGAACTTGGGAAACATACAACTTGTCTTATGTTATTCCAATAATAAATAAATTATTATAAATAGCACATGTCGTTGGTGGCGGCGGCACCCGTACGTCTCGAGAGACGATGGTGTAGCGCTATGGTAGGCATTTGTGGGAGTGACTGTAAAGGCCCACCCTAGAGTGACAGTTTCTTAAACATTTACTGCATACAAAAGGGCTCTGAGGTGCCTTGGAGGCTGCCCTTTCTTTCCTCTTTGCTCTTTTCTCAATTAGCTTGTTAATTCTGTTGCTTTCAGCTTTGTTGACCGATTCGTTGACAGTGGTCTTCCAGAGTTGTCGTGTTTCAGCAGTGCCTTCCCAGGTGTTGATGTCGATGCCAGATAATTTCATGTCCCGCTTGCACACGTCCTTGTACCGAAGCTGTGGTCTTCCTGTGCGGCGGGAGCCCTCACTCAGCTCTACATATAACATGTCTTTAGGGATGCGCTCCTCATCCATTCGCCGTACGTGACCCAACCACCTAAGTCGTCTCTGGCTAAGCAGTAGGAGCAGACTTGGCATGCCAGCATGCTGTAGCACCTTGGTGTTGGTTACTTTGTCTTGCCATTTTATATGAAATAGATGCCTGAGACAGCAGAGGTGGAAGCTGTTGAGCTGCTTTTCCTGACCAGCGTACGTGGACCAGGCCTCACTGCCATAAAGGAGTGTGCCGAGTACGCAGGCCTGGTAGACAGGTAGCTTGGTGTTCTCCGTTAGCTGGGTGTTACTCCATACACGCTTGTTCAGCTTGAACATTACTGCGGCGGCTTTCCCGATTCTGCATGAGATCTCTGTGTCAAGAGAGAGAGTGTTGGTGATGGTGGATCCTAGGTAGATAAAGGAGTCCACGACCTCAAGCTGCGTGTTATTTATGTTGATGTTCAGGACTGTGTTTGTGCCCTGGGCCAGGAAGATCGTCTTCTTCAGGCTGATGGTCAGTCCGAAATCATTACAGGCATGAGACAGGCGATTGACTAGCTCTTGAAGACCAGCGTGAACCAGACCAGACCTGGTCAAACCAAACCAGACCAGAATCAGTGTGGGACATCAATACAGCGTCATCCGCGAACAGCATCTCGCGGATGAAGACCTGCCTCATCTTCGTCTTAGCGCGCAGTCGAGCTATGTTAAACAATTTTCCATCTGATCTGGTGTGGATATGGATCGCTTCCTCAGTGTCAGAGAAGGCATACTGAAGAAGCATCGAGAAGAATATCCAAAAGAGTGTTGGCGCTAGGACGCAGCCTTGCTTCACACCACTGCTCACTGGGAAGGCTTCAGAAGTCCCACCATTGAAACAGACTGTGCTGTGCATGTCCTCGTGAAAGGCGGTCACGATTTGGAGTAACCTTTGAGGACATCCAATCTTCTGCAGGAGGCTGAAGAGTCCGCTTCTGCTGACCAGGTCGAATACTTTAGTCGGGTCTATGAAGGCAATGGACAGGGGCTTCTGCTGCTCCCGACACTTCCTTGCAGTTGACAAAGTGAGATCATATCGACTGTGGATCGGCCTGCCCTGAAACCACACTGCGATTCTGGGTCCACCCGGGAAGCAAGAATCTGAAGGTGAGTAAGGATGACACAAGCAAAGACTTTCCCTATGATGCTAAGGAGGGAGATGCCATGGTAGCTGTTACAGTCCCTGCAGTCGCCCTTGTTTTTGTAGAGGGTTACAATGTTTGCATCGCGCATGTCCTGGGGGATGAACCCTTCCTCCCAGCATAAGCACAGCAGCTCATGGAGGTGCTGCAGGAGTGCTGGCTTGCCACTCTTCAAGACTTCAGGAGGGATGCCATCCTTTCCAGGGGCTTTTCCACAGGACAGACAATTAATGGCTTTGCCCAGTTCGTGCACTGAAGGCAGGTAAGTCAGATCCTTCATGACAGGTAAATTTGGCAGGGCATTTAATGCTGCATCGGTCACCACATTCTTGGTTGTGTACAGTTCCAGGTAATGTTCCACCCAGCGTTCAAGCTGCTTGCCTTGGTCCGTGATCACCTCCCCGGTCTTGGTCTTGAGGGGTGCAGTCTTAATTGTAGTTGGGCCAGTAGCTGTCTTGATGCAATTGTACATGGCCATTGCATTGCCAGTGTCAGCTGCCATCTGGATCTTGCTGCAGACGTTCAGCCAGAAGTCGTTAGCACAACAGTGGGCTGTTTGCTGGGCCTTGTTTCGTGCAGCTTTGAGGGTGTTGTGAGTACTGGGACTGGGGTTTTGCTTGTAGGCTAGGAGGGCCTCCCTCTTGGCTTCTGTCACAGGCAGCATCTCCTCCCAGTGAGCCTCGTACTAGTCTACACTCCAACGCTCTTTTTTCCCGAATGCGGTGAGGGCTGTTGTGTAGATAGTATCTCTCAAGAAGCTCCACTTGCTGTTGATGTCTTTGCCAGGAGTCTGCAAAGCCAACTTCTCCTTGACTGTGTCATGAAACAGTTGGATTCTCTGGGGATTCCTTAAGGAGCAGGTGTTGATGCGTGGGAGGCCTTTAGTTTTGGAGTGATGGATCCTCTTTGTTGTCAACCTTATCCTGCTTCCAACGAGGGTGTGGTCTGTGTCGTAGTCTGTGTTATGGAAACTTCTATGTGGAGAACGCTGCCCAGATCCCTGCGCCTGGTGAGGATAAGGTCCATCTGGTACCAGTGGCAAGATCTGGGGCGTCTCCAAGATACTTTGTGACGGTCTTTGCACTTGAAGTATGTATTTGTTACACACAGGCCATGATGGCAGCACAGTTCCAACAACCTCTGTCCATTCTCATTCATCCTGCCTATGCCGTGGGACCAAGGCAGGAAGGCCAGGTGTTACAGTCGGCACCCACTCTAGCATTGAAGTCTCCTAGTAGGTAAAGTCCTTCAGTGCTGGGGATCCTGGAAATTGCATCACCCAGAGCCTCGTAAAACTGGTTCTTGGACTCTGGGGTGGAACGGAGTGTTGGTGCATAGATGCTGAGGAGGTTTACAAAGCCTGCAGATGTAGAGAGGCATAAAGCGAGGATTCCCTATGATCCACTGGTTGGAGGTTCAATGGCCGTAGTCAACGAGTTCTTCACAGCGAAACCTACACCATGCAGTCTCGGGTCGTCTTGTGGCAGGCCCTGCCAGTAGAAGGTGTAGTTGGCCTCTTTGATAGTACCATTGTCAGCCAGGCGTGTTTCCTGTAGACAAGCAATGTTGATATTCAGACGTGTCAGTTCATGGTCGATGACTGCAGTCTTGCGGGCATCGTCAATTTGGTGAAGATCACTTGTCAGTCCAGGACACATAGTCCGTACGTACCAGCTTGCTATTCAAAGAGCTGGAGTCTTCGTATTTATCCGTTTCTGTCTGCCTGGTGCGGAATTTACAGCTTGCTTGTCGGGATGGTCAGTCCCTAAGCCCTATGCACCCAGCAAAACAGGTGAGCTGTGGCGGGACAGCACCTTACTGGCTGGGGGCTGCCCAGCTTGGAGTGGGTGGTAGATGTCCAGTGAGACACAATGGTCTCTCCTACTGTCGGAAGTAGCCCCAGGCGCCCATATCCTACGCCAATCGGAATGAGCTTTTAACTGGTAACTGCTACTTCCCGTGTTGAGCCGAAGTCTTGCGTCAATGCTGGAGTGTCTTGTCCAGTGCGCTACGAGCCTGGGTGGGAAATATGGAAAATTGGGCTGCCCAGACGTCAAGTCCCCCCTCTCGGCCTTGCTGATAGCATCCAAAGGAAAGGAAGATCCAGTACGATTTGGTACCAGCGCAGCTGCAGGAGTTGTCAGAAGGTAGGAGAATCCTCAGACCAACTGCCTTAGGGGCTCCACTCCGGATTTCTGTCGGGTTTACTCCTTAGCCTTCTCCCAACCAAGGGAATCCACAAGGCAGTGGAACTATTTAACCCATAGTTTGGGGGTTTGGATCATGGGCATCAGGGTGTGTCCACGTACCAGTGGGCCTGCATGCCACATGTCTGGGGGCCAAACCTCCTCTGAGTCCCCTGTGGGTCAGCCTGAGTCCGCAAGGTACTCAGTTACCATGTGTCGCCGCGAGGAGGCACTACATGGGGCTTGATGGTGTAGAGGCTATGTACTGGCAGGGAGAGACTTATTTACTCAGCTCCCCTTTTCACAGGCAAGCTGCTAGCCAGCGGTGTTAGTTGAAAACGAGAGGTGACAAGCACTACTACTACGACCACAACTACCACACTTTGCGCATCACAACACCCATTTGACACCTATATATATATGGATCCCTCGCTACTTCGCACTTCAATTCATGTAGCTTCAGTGCATCGTGTTTCTTCTTCTAAATATTCATTAAATAAAAATGAAGGAAATTAAGGGAAAATAGAGGAAAAAGTTAAGTAAAATGCCACACAACAAGGCCAATTATTAAAAAACAAAACAAAACAAAACCATAAACAAACAAAACAACCCAAAACCTCACATCAAAACTACTTATGTTTTTGTGAGGTGCGCACCTGAGTGTCTGCATCTGTATGTCTGTATATTTATATTTTATTTACATCTTATGCATTATTTTTTAATGTTTAATTGTTATTATAAGCATTTATAGCATTGAATATGTATTTTTTGATATTATATACAAATAAACGTCAGTCGGGGGGGGGGGGGGGTGTTGATCCTACTTTGCGGAATTCGTTAGTCGCAGGGAGATATTGGTCCCAATTAACCACGGAAAGTGAGGGATCCCTGTATGTACTTCCCTAATGACCAAAGAAGACATTTGCATAATAACTTTGAAAGCAACCACTGTTCGCTATATCATTGCACTGCCTGTAGTGAGAGAAGTGAGAGAGAGCGGGCGGGCAGGTAGGGAGAGATAGAACTTATCAGAGCTTAGTGCAATAGCAGGTCTTCGCAGTGACCTATGTTGTTATATAATGAGTTTTTCATCTACAGTTAGCATTTTACAATCTGCAATACAATGAATGTCCATAAATTTGCACATTACATCTCCAGTAACTTTAAGAAAAAAGGATTGGATCTTTCAAAAGATGTTTGACAAACTTAGTTCCCAAGTAACTTCTTCCACAAACTAAGAAATGAAGCATGTCAGAGATGCATTGTCAGGGATAATGGATCTGCCCTCAGGATGTTCCAGAATCTATTGTATCTTGGGTAACATGTAAATTCGAAGTTCTTCATTTATTGTGAAGGCAGTTTAATAGGATTTGATTTTACACAGAACTTCATCAGAATTCACTTCAGTTTCTCTTAATAGACTTTGTTACCTGGATTTCTCTGAACCTCATCAATGTCCCAGAGCATCACTGCACTTTGTTCAGCAAGCATTATGATAATTTGCTAATTTCTTGCTAGAGCAGTTAAGGTGTATTGATTACTGTGCTACAGATCTGACATTATTCAAAGTACATGCCAGTGTGCAACACACACACACACACACATACACACACACTCAAACACTCAAAAAAAAAAAAAAAAAAAAAAAAAAATCAATGAACGCATGTGTTTGCTCCACCAATCACTGTAGCACTGGGGCTGTTTGTTTATGATAATAATATTCATAATAATTATAATGCTTGGGCAGTGGTGGCCTGGTCGTAAAGGTGCTGGATCACTGATCCTAAGGTTGTCACTGTCCTCCTAGTGCAGCTAACTGGGTTATCAAAGGCTGGCCATGTCTCTCACTGTCTCTGTTGAGAGGTTCAGGTAAAAGAACCATTCCTGACTTTTGACATGAGTAGGCTACATAGCCATCAGCATGTTTTCACCTTGCGATGGCCTGGAAAGCTGTCCAGGATGTACTCTGCCCTAGCCCGGAGTTGACTGGGATGGGCGCCAGCCTCCCCGCAACCCTAATTAGGATTAAGTGGTGACAGAAAATAAACAAATGAATAGATGAATCATAATGATGATGATGAAAATGATCACGAGGATTATCATTATCCTTAGACTTTGCAAGTTTCTAGTTTGTGACACTACCAATAAATTTAAATAGAGAACAAATATAAAGAAGATTAATTAAAGTGACTTAGTAAGGCATTGAGCTACAACAAACCTACAAAACAGGTTAGGTACCAAATGCATTCTTATTATATATACACACAGTGGTACCTCACCTTACAAAAGTCCCAACAAACAAAAAATTCAGGTTACAAAAAACATTTTCCAAAATTTTTTGTCTCTGTATACAAAACAAGTTCTCCTTATGAAACGCGCCAAATGCACCATTCAAATATTCAAATGCGCCATTCTCACATTGACTATCTTCCAACATCCCACCCCGCTGGCCTCCCATTGGCTAGGAGGGATGACGCAGATCTCTTCCATTGGCTATCTTCGAACATCCCGCCACGCTGGCCTCCCATTGGCTAGGTGGGATGACGCCACTTCCTCCCATTAGTTATTACGGAAATCATCAGTATTACAATGGTATGAAAAAGTATCTGAATCTTTTGGAATTTCTCACATTTCTGCATAAAATCACCATCAAATGTGATCTGATCTTTGTCAAAATTACACGGATGAAAAAACAGTGTCTGCTTTAACTAAAACCACCCAAACATTTATAGGTTTTCATATTTTAATGAGGATAGCATGCAAACAATGACATAAGGGGGAGGAATAAGTAACTGAACCATCACATTTAATATTTTGTGCCCCCCCCCCCCCCCTTTGGCAGCAATAACTTCAACCAGACGCTTCCTGTAGCTGCAGATCAGTCTGGAATATCGATCAAGACTAATTTTGGCCCATTCTTCTTTACAAAACTGCTGTAGTTCAGTCAGATTCCTGGGATGGGGATGTCTCGCATGAATCGCTGTGTTGAGGTCATGCCACAGCATCTCAATGGGGTTCAAGTCTGGACTTTGACTTGGCCACTCCAGAACGTGCATTTTGTTCTTCTGACACCATTCTGAAGTTGATTTACTTCTGTGTTTTGGATCATTGTCTTGTTGCAGCATCCATCCTCTCTTTAGCTTCAACTGTCTGACAGACGGCCTCAGGTTTTCCTGCAAAACATCCTGATAAACTTTTGAATTCATTTTTCCATTAATGATTGCAAGTTTTCCAGGCCCCAAGGCAGCAAAACAGCCCCAAACCATGATGCACCCTCCACCATGCTTCACGGTGGGGATGAGGTGTTGATGTTGGTGAGCTGTTCCATTTTTCCTCCACACATGACGTTGTGTGTTCCTCCCAAACAATTCAACTTTGGTTTCATCAGTCCACAAAATATTTTGCCAAAACTTCTGTGGAGTGTCCAAGTGCCTTTTTGTGAACATTAAACGAGCAACAATGTTTTTTTAGACAGCAGTGGCTTCCTCCTTGGAGTCCTCCCATGAACACCATTCTTGGCCATTGTTTTACATATAGTTGATGTGTGCACAGAGATATTGGACTGTGCCAGTAATTTCTGTAAGTCTTTAGCAGACGCTCTAGGGTTTTTTTTTTTTACCTCTCTGAGTATTCTGCGCTGAACTCTTGGTGTCATCTTTGGTGGACGGCCACTCCTTGGGAGAGAAGCAACAGTGCCAAACTCTCTCCATTTGTAGACAAATTCTCTGACTGTCGATTGATGAACATCCAGACTTTTAGAGATGGTTTTGTATCCTTTCCCAGATTTATACAAATCAACAATTCTTGATCGCAAGTCTTCAGACAGCTCTTTTGAGCGAGCCATGGTGCACATCAGACAATGCTTCTCATCAAGACAATTCTTAACAGGTGTGTTTTTTATAGTGGGCAGGGCAGCTTTAAGCCACTCATCAGTGATTGGGCACACACCTGACTTAAATTGTTTGGTAAAAATTGGTTTCAATTGCTCTTTAAGTCTCTCTAGGCAGTGGGTTCAGTTACTTATTCCTCCCCCTTCTGTCATTGTTTGCATGCTATCCTCATTAAAATATGAAAACTTATAAATATTTGGGTGGTTTTAGTTAAAGCAGACACTGTTTTTTCATCTGTGTGATTTTGACAAAGATCAGATCACATTTGATGGTGATTTTATGCAGAAATGTGAGAAATTCCAAAAGGTTCAGATACTTTTTCATACCACTGTAAAACAATAAAAGACCTGAAATATTTCACTTGGTGTGCAATGAATCTAAAATATATGAGAGTTTAATTTTTATCAGTACATTACAGAAAATAATTAACTTTTCACAATATGCTAATTTTTTGAGAAGGACTAGTATATTATATACTATATACACGTATGTGTGTGTGTGTGGGGGGATTTATTCAGTTTATGGTTTGATAATGGAAGTGAAGAGCCCTTAATTTTGTTGTGATTTGGCAAGTGTAAAGGTCACACACTACTTTACTTTGTTTTTTTACTTTCATCAGGTTAAAATAGTCTTTAAAAACATTAGTAAACATAGAATAAATACAGAATAATTATAGCTTGATTTGTGATTACTTTTCTCTGAAAAGAGCTCAACTGACCTGACCATGATGAAAAAGATCTCACATCAGAGTCATGGTTTTCTCCTTTACATTAAAATGTTTGCATTCCTTTCTTAGTGAAGACAGACTCCAGGTTCCTTTAATAAGTCACAAATACAACTCTTAAGAGTCCAAAGTAAGAATGTGTACATGAAACAAACTCTATGCGATCAGCCTTTAACTTGATGATGGCAGCGAGTACCATGCAGCCCGATAATTGAACTGACCGACAGCTTGCAACAGTAAAACTGAATGTTGCTCCACAAAAATTACTCTGCCGAATGACCCAGGCCAGATGGTAATTACCACCACAGCTCTTTTGCTCTGCTACTGAACAAATGGTACTTGTTCAAGGAGCATCTGGCCCCATTATGAGACTGCATACACACACACATACACACACACACACACACACACACACACACACACACACACACACACACACACACACACACACACACACACCCATCAAAGACACACTCTTCCTATTCAGTTTATGCAAGCATATTGTGCAGACAGTAATGCCACCAACACAATACTTTCTTCTTTTTTTGAACAATTCCAAACTTTAAGATTGGGCAGCATAGTGGTGAATTGGTTATCATGTCCGCCATCAGCAATCTCGAGACATGGGCTCAGTCATTTCTGTGTGGAGTTTCTATGTTATCCTTGTGCTTGTATAGGTTTCATCCAGGTTCTCCAGATTCCACAGTGAAAAGATGTGCACAATAGGCTTACTGGCTGTTCCAAATTGTTCCTAGTTGAAAGTGTGAATGGTTGTGTATGTTAACACATTGTGGCTGGAGAGTTGTTCATTGTTTACATTCACCCAGTATCAGCTGATGAAGCAGTAAGGAAAATAATGAGTAAGAGTTTGTAATTTTTTTTTTTTTAAATTATTGAAGTCGGAGTGCTGGAGAGCAGAGATCTCAGAGAAATGAGAGATTTATTTCTTCATGAGAAAATCCAATATATACATGGTTAAATAAATGAAATAGAAAAACAGAGTTAAATAAAGAATAAAAGAGTAATGAATGCAAATCGAATTAATCTGAAAATGATGGATTGATCAGTGTTTCACGACCTATAGAAAACGAGTGTCTGTACTATGGTTACATAACGGGCCTCCTGTCAGGCAAAGCCATTGCCACCTCTGGGTCCTGCAGTCGCCCCAGTTGCCAGGCAACCGCCAGTGGTGCAATCAGTGCAAAAGCACCACACCTGTTCCTGCTACTTTAAAGGCATGCTGCGGACAAGTCAGTGTCTTATACACAGGTATTAATTTTTGTCTGGTTATGTTACTGTCTGTTTAAAAAAATGGTTCTGGAACAGAAAAAAAGAACATTATATTTCTGGAAAGAAACAATAAATGAATTTTTAAAAGATAGACATTTTTTGAAATGCAGCCGTGAGGGGGGGCACAATCCAGTGTTCATCCTAACGCCAGTCCCAAGCCTGGATAAATGCAGAGGGTTGTGTCAGGAAGAGAATCCGTTGTAAAATATGTGAGGCGCTCCATCGAAAGTAGGCGCTTGTCACAAGTGACACACAGAGCTTGCGAGACGAAGCACGGCTTATCCGGACTTCCGATCTTTCATGTAAGCAGGTGATGGTTAAGTACTAAACAAGTATTCAACGTGCACTTGTTCACTTGAAAGATCGGAAGTCTGGATAAGCCGTGCTTTGTCTCACAAGCTCCGTGTGTCACTTGCGACAAGCGTCTACTTTCGGTGGAGCACGTCACATATGTGCCAAGAATTACTATGTGAGTCACAAAAACGAATTTCATACCGGATCAGTCGAGGCCCGGGTTAACAACGACCGCCATCAGTGATGTAAATCAACAGGGTGCTGGTGGAAACTAGACTACTGTTGGTCGAAGAAGGGGAGGCAGGAGGCATATCCGTAGACAGAGAGAGAAGAGGAAAAGCATGAGTCTAGGACTGAGAGTAGGGACTTTGAATGTTGGAACTATGACAGGAAAAGGTACAGAGCTGGCTGACATGATGCAGAGGAGGAAGGTGGACATACTGTGTGTTCAGGAGACCAGGTGGAAAGGTAGCAAGGCTAGAAGCTTCGGAGCAGGGTTTAAGTTGTTTTATTATGGTGTGGATGGGAAGAGAAATGGAGTAGGAGTCATCTTGAAGGAGAGGTTTGTCAGGAATGTTCTAGAAGTGAAAAGAGTGTCAGACAAAGTGATGAGTGAGTCTCAAGTTAGAAATTGAAGGTGTGATGTTCAATGTTGTCAGTGCTTATGCCCCACAGGCAGGATGTGAGCTATAACAGAAGGAGAGATTCTGGAGTGAGTTAGATGAAGTGATGCAGAGTACCCTCAGAGGTGAAAGAGTGGTCATTGGTGCAGACTTCAATGGGCATGTTGGTGCAGGCAACAGAAGGGACGAGGAAGTGATGGGTGGGTTTGGTATCCAGGACAGGAACACAGAAGGGCAGATGTTGATAGATTTTGAAAAAAGGACGAAATGGCTGTGGTGAATACTTTCTTCCAGAAGAGACAGGAGCATAGGGTGTCGTATAAGAGTGAAGGTACGAGCACACAGGTTACATCTTGTGCAGGCAATCTAATTTGAAGGAAGTAGTGACTGCACTATGTAAATGCATCTACTCATGCGACTGGACACATTATCAGTGATATTCTCAGAATCATTGGGTGTTTCGGGTCTTTCAACATCATACACGCTCATTGGCACACTGGCTACCACGACTCCATGGTTCTCCTCTCTTGAGCCACAGCCATCTTGAGGCCTTCTCTGCCGCTTTGGTGGTATTGCGGATGGCTTTTCTCCTCTGTTGCCCAACGATGCCTAGACAACCCAGAGCTTTGGCGAAGGTCCGAACCGCAAAGCCTCTGAATCCACACCCCTTCAGCCATTCGCCATTGCTCTGGGATCTTCCCCTTTCTCCAGAAGACTCTCAGTATTTTCCACAGACGCAGTAGTAGTTTGTGACAGTTCTTGTACACTTTATACGAAGTGCCACTTGGTCCTGAAGCAGAGCATGCTCTGGCTTTATGAACAGCCTCTTTGATTTCCCTTAGCTTCAGCTCTGACATATCAAACTGCACCTCAGGCTCAGGGGGATCATCACTCTCCTTATGAGGTGGATCTTCTTTGCTCTGTGGTTCTTTGTATAGGATGTTCCTGAGCTTTTCTTCTCCTCTTCGCCAAACTGCTTCGCTGCCAACCCAATAATGATTGCCGTCATGGCTTGCTGCTTCCGGTCCGCCTCACCCTTTGACGCTGATTCCAAAATCTGGTCCACGTCATCATCAAATTGCTTCCACAATGAAGTCATGGTAGCTGCCAGCCACTTAATCCGCCTCCGCTTTGATTGGGTGCTCGAGGAGCACAATGACAACAATTGGAGGTTTCGAGCACTGTGGGGTGACTCCGGGCAAGGCCCCTCTTGCATCTCATCAGGTGTAACACCTGTGAGTTGTGTTGCTCCTGCTCCCCCCAAACACTTCATCTTTGCTTGGTGGATTTTCATGCAGGTTTTTGCAAACTTTTCCACAAATACACTGTGAGCTCATAGTCGATTGTCCATTGCCTTGGTGTATTACCATTGTAGCCGTCCAGTTGGGTTGCTCATCCTCCCCCCCCCCCCCTCTCGGGCACCCCTGGGGGTATCTCTCCATTGAGTTCATCGTAGCTTGTTTGGATGTCCTCCTCACGGTGAACACAGATTGGGTTGCCAGCCTGCTGTGCTCCGGTTGCTGTCTCTCCGAGCCGTCACTGTCTCTCCAGTAGTCACCACACTATTCCTGGTTGTCATCCAGACTTTCCTGGCTGTCACTGATGTCTTAGGGTACTCGCTATGTAAATACATCTACTCATGCGACTGGACACATCATCAGTGATGTTCCTGGAATCATTGGGTGTTTCGGGTCTTTCAACATCATACAAAGTAGTAGTGGGTGAGAGTGTTACCAAACAGCATAGGATGGTGGTGTGCAGGATGACGCTGATAGTGAGGAAGGTGAAGACGACAAAGGCAGAGCAGAAGACAAAGTAGTGGAAGCTGAAAAAGGAATAGTGTTGTGTTGTCTTCAAGGAGGAGTTGAAACAGGTGGTCAGGAAGTGCTTCCAGGTGACTGGACAACTACACTTAATGTGATCAGGGAGACAGGTAGGAGAGTACTTGGTGTGTCCTCTGGAAGGAACGTAGACAAGGGGACTTGGTAGTGGAATGAGGAAGAGCAGGAGTGTGTACAAAGGAATAGTTCAGCTAAGAAGAAGTGGGATATTGAGCGCACTGAAGAGAGTAAACAGAAATACAGGGATACACAGCGTAAGGCGAAGATAGCGGTGTCAAAGGCCAAACTGAGAGCGTATAATGACTTGTATGCTAGGTTGGACAGTAAGGAGGGAGAAAATAAGCTTTGCAGGTTGGCACAGCAGAGAGATGGGAAGGATGTGCAGCAAGTTAGAGTGATTAAAGACAGAGTGGGAAATGTATTGACTGATGACATAAGTGTGCTGGGAAGATGGAAAGAGTACTTTGAAGAGCTGATCAATGAGGAAAATGAGAGAGAAAAAAGAAAAAAGAGTAGAAAAGGTGACCGTTGAGGACTAAGAAGTAGCAAAGATTAGTAAGGGTGAAGTGAGGAGGGCATTGAAGAGGATGAAGAGTGGAAAGGCAGTTGGTCCTGATGACATACCTGTGGATGTATGGATGTGTCTAGGAGAGATAGCAGTAGATTTTCTGACAAGAACATTCAACAAGGTCATAGAGAGTGAGAGGATGCTGGAGAAATGGAGGAGAAGTGTGCTGGTGCCCATTTTAAAGAACAAGGGAGACGTACAGAGCTGTGGCAACTACAGAGGGATAAAGTTGATGAGCCATACAATGAAGTTATGGGAAAGAATAGTGGAAGCTAAACTAAGGGCAGAGGTCAGCATTTGTGAACAAAAGTTTGGTTTCATGCCTGGAAAGAGCACCACAGATGCAGTGTTTGCTTTGAGGATGTTAATAGAGAAGTACAGAGAAGGTCAGAGGGAGCTGCATTGTGCCTTTGTGGACCTGGAGAAAGCATAGGATAGGGTGCCGAGAGAGGAACTGTGGTATTGCATGAGGAAGTCTGGAGTGGCAGAGAAGTATGTTAGAGTGGTGCAGGACATTTATGAAAGATGTAAGACAGTGGTGAGGAGTGCTGTCGGCATGACAGAAGAGTTCAAGGTGGAGGTAGAACTACATCAAGGGACAGCTCTGAGCCCCTTCTTGTTTGCTATAGTGATGGACAGGCTGACAGATGTGGTTAGACAAGAATCCCCATGGACTGTGATGTTTGCAGATGACATTGTGATCTGTAGTGAGAACAGAGAACAAGTGCAGGAAAATCTAGAGAGGAGGAGGTATGCCCTGGAAAGGAGAGGAATGAAGCTTAGCCTCAGTAAGACAGTATACATGTGTGTGTGAATGAGAAGGACCCAAAAGGAACAGTGAGGTTAAAGGGAATCAGAGATAAAGAAGGTGGAGGATTTTAAGTACTTAGGCTCAACAATGCAGAGCAATGGAGAGTGTGGAAAAGAGGTGAAGAAGCGTGTGCAGGCAGGTTGGAATGGTTGGAGAAAAGTGTCCTGTGTGATGTGTGATAGGAAAGTATCATCAAGAATGAAAGGAAAAGTGTACAAGACGGTGTTGAGGCCAGCGGTGTTGTATGGTTTAGAAACAGTGGCACTAAGGAAAAGACAGGAGGCAGAGCTGGAGGTAGCAGAGATGAAAATGTTGAGGTTCTCTTTGGGAGTAACGAGGATGGATAGGATCAGGAATGAGTACATCAGAGGGACACCACATGTAAGATGTTTTGGAGACAAAGTCAGACAGGCTAGATTGAGATGGTTTGGACATGTACAAAGGAGGGATAGAGAGTATATTGGTAGTAGGATGCTGAGGTTGGAACTGCCAGGCAAAAGGCCTAGAGGAAGACCAAAGAGAAGATTTATGGATATTGTGAAGGAGGACATGAAGGTAGTTGGTGTAAGAGAAGAAGATGCGGAGGATAGGGTGAGATGGAGGCAGATGATTCGCTGGGGTGACCCCTGAAGGGAACAGCCGAAAGGAAGAGAAGAAGACATTTTTTGAAATATATAGGCTGCAGCCTATCTCAGCTGACAAGTGAAGGGTGAAGGTGAGGTACTCTGAACAGCTCATTAGACCATTGCAGGGTATATAAATACACACCATTGGGCAATTTATAAGAATCAATTCACCTTATTATATGTCTTTGGACTTTGAGAGGAAACCAAAGCACCTCGAGGAAGCTCTTAAAATCATGGGGAGAACGTACAAACAGTAAAATAATGGACACCATAAGTTAGATAATGGACAGGAACCCTCAAGCACAATGTGTGCTATGGAAAATCCTTATTACTGCATAGCCTTGGAAATATGCGAGCAAATAATGAAACGGTTCACATCTTGCTTCAAGACATCAAAGCAGCAGCTTGAATGATTAAATGTACACCATTTGTAGGCCCTGCTATACCTGAACCAATACATCAGTGCTGCTCCACTTACACTGAAGCTGATTTTGAAACTGTGTGATGACATTGGTGTGGCTTTTTCATGGCAGGGCGATACATCTTTTCAGTTTATTCTATTTTCAACATGGAATAATTCTGCAAAAATATTCTTTGTTGTGTTTAAAGTTCTAAATTTTTTTAAATTCTTAATTTCCCTATTTTCCCTTTGTGTTAAGTGCCTTAAGCACACTTGATTAGAAACCAATTTCATACAATATGCACAGAGCTGTAAAATAAGCCAATTATCAAATTTCCATCTAAGCAAAAATGAGGTCAATTAGGATATGAAGCCAAATTTTCTATCAAAACTCCCACAAACTAAATAGCACCATATGCCGCACCAAAGTGACCTAAAAGTTGTAATGTCTAAGCAGGTGTAGACAACTTTGAAATAGAGACGATCATTGATCATTAAATAAGTATATACAAGTACTTAATTATCCTTTTTGTAATGGAACAGGCAGGTCGTACATGTTAACTAAATTATATATGCACTAAGGGATACTACATCATAACTAATGATCAGTGTTTCAGTGCATCTGATTTGTTTCCTCTTGATCAAACATTAGGAGTTAAAACATTCTTTGCTTTTCAAATGATTGGTTTTCCAAATTACTTTTTCCCTTTTAGTGTCAAGGAGATGCCAAAAACTTTCCATTTTTTAACAAGCAAGTAATTAATGAAAGATTAAACAAAAACAACTCAAGTGCCAAATAGCTGCTTTCTTAAGATAACAATTACAGTTTAGAAGTGCCAGCTAAAATGTTTGTACATTTTCAGTGCCATGGTCTCAAGTCGAGATAGATTTAAAGGTGATTATCTTATTTATTTATTACTTATTTAATATTTATGAACAAATTATTGAATCCAGCTCTTCCGTTGCACAATCATTAATGGTGTACAAGCACACACACACACACACACACACACACACACACACACACACACACACACACACACACACACTCGTATTTCCTTTCATACAACTACAGTAAACCATACATAATGCTGCTTTTAAGTCATGTTGAAAGTGTCATACCTCTCCTTGAATCACCACCTTATTGTGGTGGAAGGGTTTTCGTGTCCTAAGGACCCTAGGAGCAATGTTGGGGGCATTATGCCCCTGGTACAGTCACGCAAGGAAAACAGGTCCGAGGTGAATACCCAGACAAAGCATGGTTCAAAAGAACCCTATGAAGAAAAGCACAAGGACACAGTTTCCCTTGTTTGAACGAGGGTCACTAGGGTCCTCCTGGAGCCAGGCCTGGGGGAGGGGCATCGAAGGTAAGTGACTGGAGGGCGGGCTTCTGCCCCTGGAGCCCAGCCCGAAGAGTAGACATGCAGCCGCCCTCCCATGGACCCACCACCTGTAGGAAGGGCTATAGAGGTAGGGTGCAGTGTGAGTTGGGTGGAAACCGAAAGCATGGGTTCTGTCGGACCAGTCCTCAGCTACTGACTCTGAGACTCGGGACATGGAATGTCACCTCTCTGGTGAGGAAGGAGCCTGAGTTGATGCGTGAGGTAGAGAGATACAGTCTAGATAGTCGTTGGACTCATTTCAATGCATAGCCTGGGCTCTGGAACCACCCATCTCGAGAAAGGCTGAACCTTATTCCATTCTGGAATTGCTCATGGGGAGTGGCGGTGAGCTGGTGTGGACATCCTTGTTGCCCCCATCTCGGTGCCCACATGATGAGGTTCTCCCCAGTTGATGAACGGATAGCTTCCCTCCACCTTCGGGTAGGGAGATGGGTTGTGACTGTTGTTTGTGCTTATGCACCAAATGATAGTTCAGAGTATCCACCCTTCTTGGAGTCTTTAGGGGGTGTGTTGGAGAATGCCCCCCCCAGTGGACTCACTTGTTGTCCTGCAAGACTTCAATGCTCATGTGGGAAATGGTAGTGTGATCTGGAAGGGTGTGCTCAGTAAGTACGGCCTCTCCAGTCTGAACCCAAATGATGTTTCTTTGTTGGAGTTCTATGCTTGTCATGGTTTGTCCATCACAAACACCATGTTTGAACAGAAGGGTGTCCATAAGTGCACTTGGCACCAGGACACTGTAGGCTGCAGTTCCATGATTGACTCTATAGTTGTGTCACTGGACTTATGGCCACATGTTCTGGACACTACGGTGAAGAGAGAAGCTGAGTAATCAACCGATCACCACCTGGTGGTGAGATGGCTCCGATGGCAGGGAAGGTTGCCTTCCAGATCTGGCAGGCCCACGCGTGTAGTTAATGTTTTTTGGGAACTTCTGTCAGAGTCTCTTATGAGAGGGCCTTTAACTCCCAACTCTGGCAGAGCTACAACCATGTCCCAAAGGAGGTGGGTGACATGGAATCCAAATGACCATGTTTTGTTCCTCCATTGCTGAGGCGGCAGCCCATAGCTGTTTCCGGAAGGTCATCGGTGCCTGTCGTGGAGGTAACCCTCGAACCTGGTGGTGGACAAGTGCGGTGAAGGGTGGAATTTCCAAGGCAACAGACAGGTACTGACAGGCCAAACGTGCTGCAGCCTGAGCTGTTGTCGATGCAAAACCTCATGCATGAAAGAAGTTTGGTTAGAGCCTGGAGAGCAATTATCGGTTGGCCTCAAAAAGGTTTTGGCCCACCTTCTGACGTTTCAGGAGTGGGAAGCAGTTCTCCACAAATACTGTATACAGTACAGTATCATACTGTTTACAGGGAGGTAGAAGGAATACCTCAAGGACTTCCTCAATCCCACCAACATGCCTTCCATGGAGGAGGAAGACCCTGGTGGTTTGGTTGAGGGTCTGCCCATCACTGGAGCCGAGGTTGCTGAGGTAGTCAAAAAGCTTCTTGGTGGTCGGGCTCCAGGGGTGGATGAGACTCGGCCCAAATATTTCAGGTTCTGGATGTTGTAGGACTCTCTTGGCTGACACATCTCTGCAGCAGCGTGCAATCAGGGGATATACCTCTGGATTGGAAAATCAGGGTGGTAGTCTGTCTTTTTAAAAAGGGAGACTGGAGGGTGTGTTCCAATTATCATGGAATCACACTCATCAGCATACCTGGGAAAGTCTATACAGGGGTACTGGAGAGGCGGATCGGACCGATAGTTGAACCTCGGATTCAAGAGGAACAATGTGGTTTTCGTCCTGGCTGTGGCACTTTCGACCAACTCGATACATGCTACAGGATCCTGGAAGGAACATGGGAGTTTGCCCATTTTGTCCACATGTGTCTTGTGGCGTATGGTCTGGGAGTACAGCATTCTGGATCTGTTGTTACAGACAGGGGTTCTGGTTTGGTGGCCATGGGATCTTATCTCTGATTTTTGCGAATGATGTTTTTCTTTTTTTGCTTCATCAATCCAGGACCTCCAGCTCTCATTGGAGTGATTCACATTTGGGTACGAAACGGTCAGGATGAGAATCAGCACTTCCAAGTCTAGGTCATAGTTCTCAGTCAGAAAAGGGTGGAATACACCTTCCGGGTTGGGAATGAGGTCCTGCCCCAAGTGGAGGCTTTCAAGTATCTCGGGGTCTTGTTCACGAGTGAGGGAAGGATGGAGTGGGAAATTGACGGGCAGATTGCTGCAGCCTCTGCTGTAAAGCGGAATCATGGTGAAGAGGAAGCAGAGCCCAAGGCAAAGTTCTCAGTTTACCAGCTGATATACATTCCAAGCCTCACTTATGGTCATGAGCTTTGGGTAGTAACAAAGAACAAGATTGCGGATACAAACGGCTGAAGTGAGCTTCCTTCGCCAGGTGGCGGGGCTCTCTCTTAGCAATAGGGTGAGAAGTTCAGCCATCCGGAAGGAGCTCAGGGTAGAACTGCTGCTCCTTCACAGTGAGAGGAGCCAGTTAAGGTGGCTCGGGCATCTGGTTAGAATACCTCCCGAACGCCTCCCTGGTATGGAGTTTGGGGCATTTCCAACTTTGAAGAGACCCCGGGGGGTCAATCTAAAACATGCTGGAGGGATTATGTCTCTGGGCTGATCTGGGAATGCCTCTGTGTTCCCCCAGAAGAGCTGGAGGAAGTGACTGAGGAGAGGGACGTCTGGACCTTAGGCTGCTACCCCTGTGACCCGACCCCAGATTAAGCAGAGGAAGATAATGATGATGAAGTATCATAATTATGAGGTTAATGCACTTCATTTAATTAAAGTTATACAAGATGTAGTTTTGTTATAAAAGTTACAAAGATTATTTAATCAATATTAGAACTTGCGCATAATTACACAGTTGAGGTCATTCGCATAACAAAGATATTTGAATATATAATGAATACCATATTTAATATTTGAGTCAGAAAAAAAAAGAAGTTATTTTCTTAACCCCTCCTAAAATTAGTCACATGATATTATTTTTGGATTATTAACAACAATGAATATGAAAAGAAAGCCAAGTATCTCAGCCAGCACCAGAGAATTTACTGAATCTGAAGAAAACAGTGAGAAACAACAGAGAAAGATATTCATTGGCAAGTTGAACTTGTTGATATGAAGTTCTGATTTTGAGCTCCTCCAGCTGCAACACTGCACCTTCTGCTTCCGTTATTTTTGGACAAAATGTTATTTTTTAATTCACAGATTTCCTGTTTTACTTTGGCATTGTTATTACCACATCTCCAGAAAGACTTTAGAGTAGTCCACATCATCACAAATTTTTGATTCATACCCTCTGTGTGCTTCTCAGATAGTAATAGCCAAGTTCCATAAAGACCTGAATTTCTCATAAACTTAATCCAAGACACTACGTACATTTGTACTTTCTCCAAGCTGCCTTTTTTCCTTAACAGTTTTTCTAGTTTCTGATGATATGCATCGATTGTTTTAAACATATTCATTGAAGAAAGGGATTGTGCACAAGTTATCCAACTTAGTGAAGCCTTCTCTGCATGCAGGGAAGAAACACACTGACAGCTATGCAACCTACTCTACAGTGTATATGCATCGGTATACACTGACATCCTTAAAACCGTTCATTCATTCTTTTTTATTTTATGAACCATTTAAACCTAATTAGGGCAGTGGGGAGGCTGGGGCCCATCTCAGCTGACTCTGGGCAAGGGCAGCGTACACCCTGGACAACTCGTCAGGCCATCGCAGGGTAGAAACACGCTGATGGCTATGCAGCCGACTCCTTACAAAAGTCAGCAATGGTTCTTTTATGGACAGTGAGAGATATGACTGGCCTGAGATAAACCACTTAGCTGCACTGGGGGGGGGGGGGGGGGGCTGTGACAACCATTGAGAATGGGGCTTGAACCTCCAATCTTGGGATCAGTGATCCAGCCCCTTCCCATCCTTAAAACCAGACAACTGATAAAACCAACCAACCAACCACTCACTCCCTCCCTCCCTCCCTCCCGCCCTATCTATTTATTGCAGGTTGCAGTGCACTCTGTAAGAGAATCAAGTTTGTTCCATTCATATAAAATCTGACCACAAGGTTCTTATCACGTTCTCAATTTCTGAAGTATGTTATGAAATAAAAGAGTACATCAAAAATCCATAGGATGACGGCAGTCTGGTTTTTTTTTTTTTTCTTTTTTTCATGAAAACAGCATTGTTCCCCTATTCAGGCCTTTATATTACCCGAAAAAAATTTTGTTTTCTTTTTCCCTCCTGCTCAGAAAAATACAATACAGTGATAAGACTTATAAGATTAGGTTATGTTTATTTGATAGACACAAGGAAAGAAATGTAAGTTGGTGAGGGGGAGAGAAAGACAGAGAGAGAGAGAGAGAGAGAGAGAGAGAGAGAGAGAGAGAGAAAATGAGAGCGAATGAACGTGGAGGGGTGGTGGTGAGATGAGGCGGGGGTTGTTGTCAGTAGAGAATAAGGCAATCTCAGGTGACACTTAGTTTTGTCATCTATCACATCCCAAAGCCAGACAGGAAACCACAGAGCCATCTTCATCTGTCTTCCAATAACAGATTCTGCTTTTTTTCAGCACCAATCTCATTTGTTTCTCTCTCCAATTCATTCCATGCATGCCCACTGCACTCAGTAAGATGACACCTGGTTGTCACCTTGAACGTGTTTATTTATGCTCATTCTTGAAACTCTACAGTGCAAATGCATTCAGAACTCAAAATGTTCTCTGTATTCCACATCTGGCTCACACTGAGAAGAGAATGGTTTCAATGTGAAATGAATCGGTCATGCTCAATTTATGCACAGCTTCCATATTACACAAAATGTAGTTGTGTATTTCCATCGCCAGTTTTAGTACACGCCAGAAACATGCGCTGCTTGAATTAATCACACAGTCTATCTTGCCTATTGCAGGGTTGACAACATGTTTTGGTTAAAAAGTATTAAAGCAACTGACAGTGGCATGGTCTCAGCTTTGCTAGCAATACCGAAGCAGTAAAAGACGACAGACATAATTTAACTGAAACATCAACAGTTAACATGTCCTAATTTCCATGTGACAGTAAATACACTTTACAGCAAATGGCAGCACCTGTAAATGTTCAGTTCATCAGTTCATTTTCTGTAACCGCTTAATCCTAACTTGGGTCGCGGGGAGGCTGGCGCCCAGACCAGCCAACTTCGGGCGAGGGCAGAGTACACCCTGGACAGCTCGCCAGGCCATCGCAGGGCGGAAACACGCCGACGGCTTTGCAGCCTACTCTTGTCGAAAGTCAGCGATGGTTCTTTACATGCCTCTCATTATAGACAGTGAGAGACATGGCCCGCCTTTGATAACCCAGTTAGCTGCACTGGGGGGGACAGTGACAACCTTGTGCAGAGTGGGACTCGAACCCCCAACCTTTGGATCAGCGATCCAGCGCCCTATATCACTAGACCACCACTGCCCCACCTGTAAATGAGTGCAATCAATTATATCAACAAGTGTATCACTCACTCACTCACTCACTCACTCACTCGCTTGCAGAACTGTTTAGCCCTGTTGAGGTGGTGTGGAGATTTGAGCCTATCTCATCCTGCTCTAGGTTCAGGTGGGGTGCACTCTGAACAGCTTGCCAGACCACTGCAGGGCCTATACACACGGCCAGTAAACCTAATGTGCCTCTTTATACCCAAAATCTTTGGGGTGTAGAAGGCAACCAAAGCACCTGGAGGAAACCCATGCAAGCATGGTGAGAATATGTAAACTCCACACCGAAATGCCTGAGGCCGGAACTTAAACCCAGGACCTTCTTTCAACGAGGCAGATGTACTAACCATGCTTCCATGCTACTCATGCCCCATACAGTGTTTTTATCATGAATTATTCAGTAAATATATTCATATTTATAAACTATAATTTGCAGTTTGCATGGAAACTGTATTTTAGAAGTTTACAAATACAAACACAACAATGGGGCAGTGGCGGTCTAGTGGTATAGGGTGCTGGATCGCTGATCCTAAGGTTGGGGGTTCGAGTCCCACTCTCCACAGGGTTGTCACTGTCCCCCCCAGTGCAGCTAACTGGGTTATCAAAGGCGGGCCATGTCTCTCACTGTCTATGGTGAGAGGCATGTAAAAGAACCACTGCTGACTTTCGTAAAGAGTAGCTGCAAAGTCGTCAGCGTGTTTCTGTCCCTTGCTAAAAAAGGGTTGTGACAGGAAGGGCATCCGACGTAAAAACCTCTGCCAAATTAATCTGTTCCAGAGCCCCTTTCGCATTGCAGGGATTTCGTAAGTAGGGGTCGCATCTTACATGTTAAACGCCTGATTCGTTCCAAGTCTCCAGTCTTTGGATTGGACAAACCCCATAAACCCTTTAAAAATGATTAAAGTACATCAATTTTGTATGAAATATGTGTTAAAAGTAAAAGAAACTTATTTATTAAACCATTATTAAATATTTTTATTAACACACACACACACACACACACACACACACACACACACACACACACACACACACACCTCTCTCTCTTTCTCTCTCTATCTCACTCTATCTCTGTCGCACACGCTGTGGGCCACGCCCACAAGACGTGGAATTCAAAGCACATTCCCTGCTTGACAAACTCAACTTTAATTTAATTCCTTGAGGGATCGGAATTCCAGATAAGCTAAAATGCACCCACATTTATTAAACATTTACTGAATTAAACAACTTAAAAAACTAAAAACTAAAGCGTGATTCCTTCTCTCTCTCTCTCTCTCTCTCTTGCGCGCGCACGCTGCGGGCCACGCCCACAAGACGTGAATTCAAAGCGCATTCCCTGCTTGACCATTTACTGAATTAAAACAACTTAAACTAAAAACTAAAGAGTTTCTCTCTCTCTCTCTCTCTCTCTCTCTCTCTCTCACACGTGCTGTGGGCCACGCCCACAAGATGTGGAATTCAAAGTGCATTCCCTGCTTGACAAACTCAACTAATTTGATTCCTTGAGGGATCGGAATTCCAGATGAGCTCAAATGTGCCCACATTTATTAAACATTTACTGAATTAAAACAACTTAAAAAAACTAAACTAAAAACTAAAGAGTGAAGCTTCCTTCTGTCTCTGTCTGGGAGGCCAGCGGGGCGGGATGTTGAGAGACAGCCAATGAGAGAGAGAGCAACTCACGCGTCTGTGAAATTTTGATTGTCGCGTTTGGATTTCTTTTCGTAAGAGAGGGTTGTTTCGTATCTCGAGGACGGAAACGTAGGAAAATGTTTTTCGTAACCCGGGGCTTATATATATATATTTCTTTCTTCCTTTCGGATTTTTCTTCTTCTTGGAAGTCACCACAGCATCATCTGATTCGCACATTTGATTTGGCGTAGGTTTTTACATCAGATACCCTTCCTGACACAACCCTTTATCAAGGGACAGAAACACGCTGACGGCTTTGCAGATACTCTTGACGAAAGTCAGCAATGGTTCTTTTACATGAACCTCTCACCATAGACAGTGACAGACATGGCCCGCCTTTGATAACCCAGTTAGCTGCACTGGGGGGGTCAGTGACAACCTGTCATTAGCGAGTCAATGAGAGACATTGCCAGCCTTTGATAACCTGTTGAGAGTGGGTCTTGAACCCCCAACTTTGGAATCAGTGATCCAGCACCTTACCGCCAGGTGGTCTGCCCTACCTTAAGTCATTTCAAACTACTAGTCCTTCTCAAAAAATTAGCATATTGTGATAAAGTTCATTATTTTCTGTAATGTACTGATAAAAATGAAATTTCATATATTTTAGATTCATTACACACCAAGTGAAATATTTCAGGTCTTTTATTGTTTTAATTCTGATGATTTTGGCATACAGCTCATGAAAACCCAAAATTCCTATCTCAAAAAATTAGCATATCATGTTCAGGTAGTCTGAACGAGCTATTAATCTAATCATCTGAATCAACCAATTAACCCTAAACACCTGCAAAAGATTCCTGAGGCTTTTAAAAACTCCCAGCCTGCTTCATTACTCAAAACCACAATCATGGGTAAGACTGCCGACCTGACTGCTGTCCAGAAGGCCATCATTGACACCCTCAAGCAAGAGGGTAAGACACAGAAAGAAATCTCTGAGCGAATAGGCTGTTCCCAGAGTGCTGTATCAAGCCACCTCAGTGGGACGACTGTGGGAAGGAAAAAGTGTGGCAGAAAACGCTGCACAACCAGAAGAGGTGACCGGACCCTGAGGAAGATTGTGGAGAAGGGCCAATTCCAGACCTTGGGGGACCTGTGGAAGCAGTGGACTGGGCTACAGGTGCCGCATTCCCCGGGTCAAGCCACTTTTGAACCAGAAACAGCAGCAGAAGCGCCTGACCTGGGTTACAGAGAAGCAGCACTGGACTGTTGCTCAGTGGTCCAAAGTACTTTTTTCGGATGAAAGCAAATTTTGCATGTCATTCGGAAATCAAGGTGCCAGAGTCTGGAGGAAGACTGGGGAGAAGGAAATGCCAAAATGCCTGAAGTCCAGTGTCAAGTACCCACAGTCAGTGATGGTCTGGGGTGCCATGTCAGCTGCTGGTGTTGGTCCACTGTGTTTTATCAAGGGCAGAGTCAATGCAGCTAGCTATCAGGAGATTTTGGAGCACTTCATGCTTCCATCTGCTGAAAAGCTTTATGGAGATGAAGATTTTCATTTTTCAGCACGACCTGGCACCTGCTCACAGTGCCAAAACCACTGCTAAATGGTTTACTGACCATGGAATTACTGTGCTCAATTGGCCTGCCAACTCTCCTGACCTGAAGCCCACAGAGAATCTGTGGGATATTGTGAAGAGAAAGTTGATACACCAGACCCAACACTGTGGATGAGCTGAAGGCCGCTATCGAAGAATCCTGGGCCTCCGTAACACCTCAGCAGTGCCACAGGCTGATTGCCTCCATGCCACGCCGCATTGAAGCAGTCATTTCTGCAAAAGGATTCCCGACCAAGTATTGAGTGCAGAACTGAACAGAATTATTTGGTTTACTTTTTAATGTATTAAATGCACTTTTTTTATTGGTCGGATGAAATATGCTAATTTTTTGAGATAGGAATTTTGGGTTTTCATGAGCTGTTTGCCAAAATCATCAGTATTAAAACAATAAAAGACCTGAAATATTTCAGTTGGTGTGCAATGAATCTAAATATATGAAAGTTTTTTATTTTTTAGTTAATTTTTATCAGTACATTACAGAAAATAATGAACTTTATCACAATATGCAAATTTTTTGAGAAGGACTAGTATATTTGTCATCAAGAGTATCTGTTGTGTGTGTTTTACTGTAGAACTACTGTACGTACTGCAGAATTTTAAAATAAGGTTCATTATCAAACAACTGAAACCTGTTCATTCGTACCAATTGAATCGGTATATTTTTTTATACTGGCTCTGATTGGCTAATCTACTTCTTGGATATCAGCTCATAGCCTGTGACCTGAGAACTCAGTGAATCAATTGTGATCATTTTAAGTGAAATGATAATGTGAGCCATTTAAAAAAACAAAACAAAAAAAAAAACAAGACTGATTCCATGAAAAGGAATAGCATTATGTAAAAAAAGCAAAAATATTCTCAGTATTGAACTCCTCCAAAGTGAGCACACATTAACTCGGAGCCATGGGCCACCACACTGCATCATCCAGGGAATAGCTGGGACTTGGGTACCTTGCTCAAGGGCACTTCGGCTAGGAAGGTTGGCTGTGCGTGTCCACACAGTCGTATCTCTCTCTCTCTCTCTCTCTCTGTCTGTCTGTCCATCTTTTACACACCCTACATACATGCATAATAGCACAGATGTACCAAAAAGGCAAACACCTAGTTTTGTTTTGTTTTTTTTACTCCAGAAGTGAACATCATTGAGACTTTCTTTTATTGTCACATTTTAATTCTAATCTTGGAAAGGGAAACAGTCAACTTTTTTTCACATTCAAACCATGTGTGTCTGATCACTATTTAGTTATCTGAGCCAGTGCTAGCCTATAACCCTTTAGGTTCTCAGAGACCTCCATTCCTTTTACCCCCCCCCCCCCCCCCCACACACACACACACACGCACACACACATACTGTTCAGTTCATTTTCTTGTAACCGCTTAATCCTAATTAGGGTTCCGGGGAGGCTGGCGCCCATCCTAGTCAACTCCGGGTAAGGGCAGAGTACACGCTGGACAGGTCACCAGGCCATCACAGGGCAGAAACACGCTGACGGCTATGCAGCTATTCTTCTCGAAAGTCAGCAATGGTTCTTTTACATGAACTTCTCACCATAGACAGTGAGAGACATGGCCGGTCTTTGATAACCCAGTTTGCTGCACTGGGGGGGACAATGAAACTTTATGGAGAATGGGACTCGAACCCCTAACCTTAGGATCAGCAATCCAGCATCCTATACCACTAGGCCACCAATGCCTCCCCCCCCCCTACATCCTGCGTTTTCGGAAAAAGGCTTTTTGAAGGAGGTGTATAACAATTCACTGCAACACTGTATGGTGGATACACCATTCCCATCAGCCTTCAGTGCTATTGAACCTTCAGGTGGTGCTTAAATATCCATCAGTTCATTCCAATAGATAGACAGGCAATTATGAGTCTTCTTCTTTTCCTTTCGGCTTTTCCCTTCAGGGGTCGCCACAGCGAATCATCTGCCTCCATCTCACCCTATCCTTTGCATCTTCTTCTCTTACACCAACGACCTTCATGTCCTCCTTTACCACATCCATGAACCGTCTCTTTGGTCTTCCTCTAGGCCTTTTGCCTGGTAGTTCCAGCCTCAGCATCCTATTACCAATATACTCACTATCCCTCCTCTGTACATGTCCAAACCATCTCAATCTAGCCTCTCTGACTTTGTCTCCAAAACGTCTTACATGTGCTGTCCCTCTGACGTACTCATTCCTAATCCTATCCATCCTCGTTACTCCCAAAGAGAACCTCAACATTTTCATCTCTGCTACCTCCAACTCTGCCTCCTGTCTTTTCCCAGGGCCACTGTTTCTAACCCATACAGCATCGTTGGCCTCAACACCGCTTTTGTACACTTTTCCTTTCATTTTTGCCGATACCCTCCTATCACACATCACACGGACACTTTTCTCCAACCATTCCAACCTGCCTGCACACGCTTCTTGACCTCTTTTCCACACTCGCCATTGCTCTGGATTGTTGAGCCTAAGTACTTAAAATCCTCCACCTTTCTTATCTCTGCTCCCTGTAATCTCACCGTTCCTCTTTGGTCCTTGGCATTCATGCACATGTACTCTGTCTTACTGAGGCTAATCTTCATTCCCCTCCTTTCCAGGGCATACCTCCACCTCTCTAGATTTTCCTGCACTTGTTCTCTGCTCTCACTACAGATTACAATGTCATCTGCAAACATCATAGTCCATGGGGAATCTTGTCTAACCTCGTCTGTCAGCCTGTCCATCACCATAGCGAACAAGAAGGGGCTGAGAGCTGACCCTTGATGCAGTCCCACCTCCACCTTGAACTCTTCTGTCACACCGACAGCACACCTCACCACTGTCTTACATCTCTCATACATGTCCTGCACCACTCTAACATACTTCTCTGCCACTCCAGACTTCCTCATGCAATACCACAGTTCTTCTCTCGGCACCCTGTCATATGCTTTCTCCAGATCCACAAAGGCACAATGCAGCTCCGTCTGACCTTCTCTGTACTTCTCCATTAACATCCTCAAGGCAAACACTGCATCTGTGGTGCTCTTTCTGGGCATGAAACCAAACTGTTGTTCACAAATGCTGACTTCTGCCCTTAGTCTAGCTTCCACTATTCTTTCCCATAACTTCATCGTATGGCTCATCAACTTTATCCCTCTGTAGTTGCCACAACTCTGCACGCCTCCCTTGTTCTTAAAAATGGGCACCAGCACACTTCTCCTCCATTCCTCTGGCATCCTCTCACTCTCTAAGACCTTGTTAAATGTTCTTGTCAGAAAATCTACTGCTACCTCTCCTAGACACTTCCATACCTCCACCGGTATGTCATCAGGACCAACTGCCTTTCCATTCTTCATCCTCTTCAATGCCCTCCTCACTTCACCCTTACTAATCTTTGCTACTTCCTGGTCCTCAACAGTCACCTCTTCTACTCTTTTTCTCTCTCATTTTCCTCATTCATCAGCTCTTCAAAGTACTCTTTCCATCTTCCCAGCACACTTCTGTCATCAGTCAATACATTTCCCTCTCTGTCCTTTATCAATCTAACTTGTTGCACGTCCTTCCCATCTCTATTTCTCTGCTGTGCCAACCTGTATAAATCATTTTCTCCCTCCTTACTTTCCAGCCGAGCATACAAGTCATCAAACGCACTCTGTTTGGCCTTTGACACTGCTACCTTTGCCTTACGCTGTGTCTCCCTGTACTCCTGTTTACTCTCTTCGGTTTTGTCAATGTCCCACTTCTTCTTAGCTAATCTCTTCCTTTGTACACACTCCTGCACTTCCTCATTCCACCACCAAGTCTCCTTATCTACTTTCCTTCCAGATGACACACCAAATATTCTCCTACCTGTCTCCCTGATCACATTCGCTGTAGTTGTCCAGTCATCTGGAAGCACTTCCTGACCACCCAAAGCCTGTTTCAACTCCTCCTTGAAGACAACCCGACACTCTTCCTTTTTCAACTTCCACCACTTTGTCTTCTGCTCTGCCTTTGCCTTCTTCACCTTCCTCACCATCAGCATCATCCTGCACACCACCATCCTATGCTGTTTGGCAACACTCTCACCCGCTACTACTTTGCAGTCACTGACTTCCTTTAAATTACATCGCCTGCACAAGATGTAGTCTACCTGTGTGCTCCTACCTCCACTTTTATAAGTCACCCTATGCTCCTCTCTCTTCTGGAAGAAAGTATTCACCACAGCCATTTCCATCCTTTTTGCAAAATCTACCAACATCTGTCCTTCATGCGTTCCTGTCCTGGATACCAAACCTACCCATCACTTCCTCGTCCCCTCTGTTTCCTGCACCAACATGTCCATTGAAGTCTGCCCCAATGACCACTCTTTCACCTCTAGGGGTACTCTGCATCACTTCATCTAACTCCTCCAGAATCTCTCCTTCTCTTCTAGTTCACATCCTGTCTGTGGGGCATAAGCACTAACAACATTGACCATCACACCTTTAATTTCTAACTTGAGACTCATCACTCTGTCTGACACTCTTTTCACTTCTAGAACATTCCTGGCAAACTCCTCCTTCAAGATGACTCGACTCCATTTCTCTTCCCATCCACACCGTGATAAAACAGCTTAAACCCTGCTCCTATGCTTCTAGCCTTGCGACCTTTCCACCTGGTCTCCTGAACACACAGTATGTCCACCTTCCTCCTCTGCATCATGTCAGCCAGCTCTCTACCTTTTCCTGTCATAGTTCCAATATTCAAAGTCCCTACTTTCAGTCCTAGACTCATGCCTTTCCTCTTCTCTCTCTGGCAACGGACACGCCTCCCGCCTCTCCTTCTTCGACGTCTTCGACCAACAGTAGTCCAATTTCCATCAGCACCCTGTTGGTTGACGGCACTGATGGCGGTCGTTGTTAACCCGGGCCTCGACCGATCCGGTATGTCATTCTTTCTTGTGATTCGCATAGTTTATTTGGCATTTGTTTTACGCCGGATGCCCTTCCTGACGCAACCCTCTGCATTTATCCGGGCTTGGGACCGGCGTGAGGGAGAGACACTGGTTTGTGCCCCCCCCTCACGGCTGCATTAGACAGGCAATTATGAGTAAAAGTTATAAATAAAGTTCTTGCTTGTGTGTTTAAAATAAGTCACTGATGAACTTTAAATAGTTGAGTGAATTTCTATCCTCAGATCATTTATACATACATTTATACATTCATACATGATGACTTTAGCAGGCTCAACTTTTATTATTTACCCTGGAATTAATCATACTATTGATTGTCATGAATAAAATGGCACTAAAAGGCAACTATACAAGATGTGATCAATTCGTCACTATCCTGCAATAGAGCTAAATTTTTTTATGAGTGACGTACTGTGCCTTGTTTTTTTTTCCCTGACTGCATCATGATCATTTTGACCTGTTCCTGTACATCATGTTTAACCTGGACCTTGCTTATGGATTTGAAGTTAAATCCATTGACTTCGACTGGGGTTCTAGGTTATACAGTCGGCCCTCTACTTATGAAATTCATCCGTTCCAGTGCCTTTTTTGTAACCTGGAGTTTTCGTAAGTAGAGGCGCATTTTACGTGTAAAACGTGTGATTTGTTCCAAGGCTCCCAAGACTACCCCATAAACCCTTTACAAATGATAAAAGTAAACCGATTCTGTATGAAATGTGTTAAAAGTAAAAGCTTTTTCTCAAATTATTGCCTGCGTCATTGTATCTCCTGCAATTTCTTTCTCCTTTTTCCAAAGGAGTAACAGTCTCTCCATCTCGTCGTTCAGTGACGACCTCTTTTCGATATCACAGAGAGACCTTTCGAAGGGGTCGTCGCTTTTAAGGTCTCCTTCTGCTTCAGTATCGTTCTGATGGTAGAGAGGTTTCGGCCATACTCCTTTGTGATTTCGCTCAACCGCATCCCACTTTCATATTTTTTTATGATCTCCTGCTTCACTTTGATTGATAACGGAGCCCACTTCTTCTTTTCAGTGTCACTGGGAATCACTTTCTTGGGGTCCATGATGGATAACAAAATATAACGCCGCAATGATCACTCTCAAAAAAACTCACAAGCCAAAAGTTCAACTCTCCTTCACGTGTGTGACAAACAAGTAGTATGGGTACAGTAATGGGTACAGTTCAGTTCCCTCTGACCAATAGGAGGCCAGCGGGGCCGGATGTTGGGAGACAGCCAATGAGACAGCAACTCGCGCCTTGTTTGAATGGCCCGTTTGGCGCTTTTTGTAAGAAGTTGTTTCGTATACAGAGGACGAAGATGTAGGAAAATGTTTTTCGTAACCTGGATTTTTCGTATTCAGAGGTTTTCCTAAGTAGATGGCCGACTGTATTAATTATAATTAATTAAATAATTTATTTAGCAATTGCATCCTATCCCTACAGTGAGACATAATTATTTATTAAAATTCTTTAAAAAATTTTATGGCAATATAAATTTCAGCATTGCATCTTCTCAGTCAAAATCACTTTAGACTGAAAATGTTCCAGTCACCCCAATGCAGCGAACAGACCGGCCCTCACTGTCCATGGTAAAAGAACCATTGCTGATGCTTGTCAAGAGTAAACTGCATAGCCGTCAGCGTGTTTCGGCCCTGTAATGACCTGGCAAGCTGTTACAGGGTGTACTTTGCCCTCGCCCAGAGGCAGCTGAGATGGACGTCCGTCTCCCCACAGCCAAAATTAGGAATAAGTGGTTCAGAAAATGAATGAATGCCTGTTCAACCTGGCCACTTTACAATAAAATAAGCTCCTCTCCTAAATCCTTATGCACACAGCTCTGGTCCATCAGCAGGTGATGACTAAGCTTCAAGCTCTCCAAAAAAAAGTCAACACTTTCCTCACATAAACAGTCTGGAATTCTCTCTATAGGCTCAGCGATGGAGCGATATCATAATGAATTGGCATTGGGCATCACTGGGGGATGGTCCCTAATTAACAAGAGTGCAGTGCATGAACAGCATTCTAAAGGATAAAAAGAAAGGAATGAATCTATAAAAGCTAACGATACCAAGGCACTCCAGAAGTCTGACTGCTTGATAGCAACATTTTAATATCGTAATAACATCACAGAGATAGAAAAATAAACACTGAACCACATCAAGCCTTTAATCACACTATAGGGATTGACTGCATTAGAGATATTGGAAAGCAATTGGAAAAACATGAAGTAATTTAAAATGTCTTTCTAAAATAATCAGAGTTTATTTATGCACAGTTAAAAATAAACAATAAAATTGTGCACATCTGTAATCAAACCTCAGATACCTGTGATCTACTCACATATGGGAGCTGGAATTTGTTGTACACAAAGAGTGGTAAAAGTCAATCTATTTTTATTTTCTTGAGATTTACTTGATTGTAAATAATTTGATATCAGTTTCTAAGAGCAAATCTCCTGGAAAAAAAAAAACATACAAGTATTTTATTATATTTATTATTGCTGTTTAAAGCTGAATTCATTAAAATTCTTGCAGGGGATTCCATTGTCATCAGAGCTGTATGAAATATACTTCACAGGATACATTTCACTATACAGTTCTACTCATTTTATTTAAAGTTAGATTAGTGCAGCATGTTTTTTTTTTTTTAATTATTAATTTATTATTATTCATTCAAGGCAGAAACATGGCGACAGCTATGCAGCTGCTCTTGTTGCATGTCAGCAATGGTTCTTTTACATGAACCTTTCACCATCGACAGTGACAGACATGGCAGGCCTTTGATAACCAGGTCGTTGCACTGGGGGGGGTACAGTGACAACCAGTTGAAAGTGAGGCTTGAACCCCCAACCTTATACCCCCATTTCACAGGAGCGCGGAATGCAATGATCGTGGCGGAAAGACGCGGAACGCACTCTACGGAGGAGCGTCGGCATTTTTACACGGAAAATGGGTCAAAAACCTGCGGAAAATTGTTCCTTCTGAACATTTTCGGAACATTCACGGAATGTGCGGAAAAGACACGGAAACACCGTGGTACAATGTCAGAATACATGCGTAAAAGCGCTTGGATCACCTTCAGAACCAGTACAGATTGCAAAGGAAGACCTTCGGATAATTCATGGAACGTTCACGAAAAGCAAGGAACACTCAAGGAACGACTACGGCACTACTCCATTTTAGAAGGAAGAGCAACGGAATGAAGGCGGAACATTCATGTTCAACACGGAATGATTAAGGAATGACTGAGGAATACCCGGCGTAGCCACGTTTCAACGAGGAAAAATCGGCAAAGATCAAAGGATTTGCTCCTGATTCAACCAAGGAAGCTCATTCATACTTTATCTTTATAATTTATAATGTGTTTATAATGTACAATAAATTTAAAATTTAACATATGTTTGTAATTTACAATATGTTTATAATTTACAATCTGCTTATTGTGTACAATAAACTTAAAATGTAACATGTTAATATGTTTAATATCAATAATGTCAATACTGTATGTTCCTTTTATTTGCACCTTCAATAAATCATTCCAGGCTAAAAACCATGCACCAAAGTCCAAACCACATGATTATAATTTTAAAACTTGATTACATGGACAGGAAAACAGAAAAAATAAAGTGAATGAACTGGAATAATTTATAGTTTAAGTCACTTCTGTGAGTGTTCCGCAAATCTTCCATGTTATCCGCAACCATTCTGCAAAAGTTCCGCATGTATTCCGCAAACCTTCTGTGAGTATTCCTTGGTGATCCGTAGATGAGCGCAAATGTTCCGTGGCCGCTTTTGACCATCCAGAGGGGGTGGGGGTGGGAGGAGGGCTCGTGGCATGATCAAGGAACACTGGCGGAATAAAAGGAATGATCACAGAAAGTTTGAGGAAATGACAGAACGTTTGCAGAAGGACTGCGGAACCAAAGGGAACACTGTCGGAAGATTTTTCTGTGAACGTGCTTTTAAAAATGTTCAAAAGCACGTTCACGGAAGATTTTGGCCTGCCAGAAACGGAGGAATACATTTGAAATCATACGGAAGGACACGGAAGATGACGGAACGACTGAGGAACTTTGGAGGATGGCGACATTTTTGCTTCCGCGAGTCTGTCGCTCTCCAGTGAAATGGGGGTTAGGATCAGTGATCCAGCACCTTACCACCAGGCCACTACTGCCCTATGACAGAAAATATTATGGGATTTAATTGATACATGAATTAATTACACAAAGAATTCCTCAAGTCAGTCTTTAGGAGCAGGAACCAACATTGTGGAACACCACGCTACAAAAACTCAGCGGGCAATGTAAAATCAATGCCAGCAAAAATACTCTTTATGCCCCTGTCCCTGCAATAGCAGGGTTGAAGACAATGTTTTAAGATTATTTGTCTAATCATTCTTGTGAATATGATATGGGGGACTGTAGGTTAAAGGTTAAGCTCATTGCTGCCTCATCTCTACTCTGCGTCTACATCCAATCACGAGGAATGGACATCGATCCTTGAAGCTTGGATGATGCTCAAACAGGGATTGTCATGGCCATGATCACAATGAGCTACCATAAGGTTCGCCAGGCCACATACGGACTCACTCACACCTACGGGCAATTTGGAACATCCAATTAACCTACTGTGCATGTTTTTGGACTGTGGGAGGAAATCGGAGTACCCGGAGAAAACCCATGCAAGCACGGGGAGAACATGCAAACTCCACACAGAAACATCCAAGCCGGGAATCAAACCCAGGCCTTTTTGCTGTGAAGCGGACGTGCTAACCACTACGCTCCCGTGCCGCCCCTGCATTGCTGCCTCATATTCACTCCTTGATTGTGAATTTAGTTCAAAGAATGGCTTGAAAGTTTTTACAAATTTGGTAAAATATGATGTGGTCTAGTGGTGGTCTAGTGGTATAGGGCGCTGGATTGCTGATCCAAAGGTTGGGGGTTCGAGTCCCACTCTGCACAAGGTTGTCACTGTCCCCCCCCAGTGGAGCTAACTGGGTTATCAAAGGCCGGCCATGTCTCTCACTGTCTATGGTGTGAGGCATGTAAAAGAACCATTGCTGACTTTCGACAAGAGTAGCTGCAAAGCCGTCAGCGTGTTTCCGCCCTGCGATGGCCTGGTGAGCTGTCCAGGGTGTACTCTGCCCTCGCCCGAAGTTGGCTGGGATGGGCACCAGCCTCCCTGTGACCCAAATTAGGATTAAGCAGGTACAGAAAATTAACTGAACTGTAAAATATGAACTTGGAATCAAGGATAAATTGATTTAAATTTGAGGTCAAAGGGCAAGGCCATTGCAGCTTTATCTTCATCCCTTGATAATGAACGCTTTGTATCCCTTGCAGAGGCATAAAAGCACCAGATGGAAATTATAGTTCTAAAGAGCAGAGAAGGAGAAACAAAATACTGAACTTATACACCAATATTGGGAATGATAAACTTAAAAATGTTGCCGTTCCTCTGCACACGGTTGAGTCTGTTCTCTCTTTCCTGCTGGTGAGCCCCAGCGGTAATCATTACGACCTTCGAGTTGGCAGTCACGCTGTAGTCTTTTGTCAGCCACAATTTTATGAGTCTTGAGGAGGAGACTACCATGCTGCAGGTTCATAGCCTCACATTGCAATCCTCTCCCCCAGCCCTGGTTCCGGAAGGTGGGGTGTGTGTGTGTGTGTGTGTGTGTGTGTGTGTGTGTGTGGGGGGGGGGTGACGGGACACACAACCCCATTAACTGACATCCAGGAAAGGGAAACTGTGTCCTTGAAGTATTATTATTCATAGAGATCTTCTGAACCATTAACATTGTTCAGAACTGTACATTGTAATTACACTTAATTTAGCAAATTACCTGCATTAAATTTACATTACCTTTACTTATTTTTCCTAGAAAGTGGTGCTAGTCTGTAATGAGTAGTGTAAACATGGAAACTGAGACAGTTATTAGTTTTCAATGGTATAAATGTGACTGGATGAGACATCATGTATAAGGTATGGGTGACCTTTTATCCGTAAAAGTAATTTGGGAGAGTAATTAAGACAACTATTATCTAATGGATTACATGCACCCGAGTTTCAACCCATGAAGTAATCAATAGCGTGACTAAAGCAGTCATCTCTTCAGGACAGGTAGTTTATTACATGCACTCCCACTCTCTGACTTTTCACTTTATTTATGAATCTAGAGATTGATGAGAGGATGTTAATAGAGAAGTACAAAGAAGGTCAGGGGGAGCTGCATTGTGCCTTTGTGGAACTGGAGAAAGCATATCAGAGGGTGCCGAGAGAGGAACTGTGGTATTGCGTGAGGAAGTCTGGAGTGGCAGAGACGTATGTTCGAGTGGTGCAGGACATGTATGAGAGATGTAAGACAGTGGTAAGGTGTGCTGTCGGCATGACTAAAGAGTTCAAGGTGGAGGTAGAACTGCATCAAGGAACAGCTCTGAGCCCCTTCTTGTTTGCTATGGTGATGGACAGGCTGACAGACGAGGTTAGATAAGAATCCCCATGGACTATGATGTTTGCCGATGACATTGTGATTTGTAGTGAGAGCAGAGAACAAGTGCAGGAAAATCTAGAGAGGTGGAGGTATGGCCGGGAAAGGAGAGGAATGAAGGTTAGCCTCAGTAAAACAGAATACATGTGTGTGAATGAGAAGGACCCAAAAGGAACAGGTGAGGTTACAGGGAGCAGAAATAAAGAAGGTGGAGGATTTTAAGTACTTAGGCTCAACAATCCAGAGCAATGGAGTGTGTGGAAAAGAGGTGAAGAAGCGTGTGCAGGCAGGTTGGAATGGTTGAAGAAAAGTGTCCGGTGTGATGTGTGATAGGAAGGTATCAGCAGGAATGAAAGGAAAAAGTGTACAAGACGGTGTTGCAGCCAGCAATGTTGTATGGTTTAGAAACAGTGGCCCTGGGGAAAAGACAGGAGGCAGAGCTGGAGGTAGCAGAGATGAAAATGTTGAGGTTCTCTTTGAGAGTAACGAGGATGGACAGGATCAGGAATGAGTACATCAGAAGGACAGCACATGTAAAACATTTTGGAGACAAAGTCGGAGAGGCTAGATTGAGATGGTTTGGACATGTACAGAGGAGGGATAGTGAGTATATTGGTAGTAGAATGCTGATGTTGGAACTACCAGGCAGAAGGCCTAGAGGAAGACCATAGAGGAGATTTATGGATGTGGTGAAGGAGGACATGAAGGTAATTGGTGTAAGAGAAGATACAGAGAATAGGGTGAGATGGAGGCAGATGGTTCGCTGTGGTGACCCCTGAAGGGAACAGCTGAAAGGAAAATAAGAAGAGAGAGATTGATGAGGATAGTAGTGTAGAACTTTCGTCCTGATGTCCTTTGATTTCAAAGTTTTAGTTTTATATACTTCAAAACACCTTTGATGATTTGGTGCAGGAATTTATAAAATGCATGAATTATGTGACATGCATGAGACGTGCATGCATCATTCATACATGATACAGTTTATCCAGAATAAACCGATTTAGCTACTCATGCCATCTTTATCCATGATGCTTTATTATACTTTCAACAACGCTATGAGATGCACCTTGGTGTTCGCCTTGTCAACAATTCCTTCTTTGATACCAATCAATGACTTTTTAAATCAATGAAGTTTTAAAATCCTAAATGAAGACAAAATTCTGTTGTTTTTGGTTACAATCTTGTGTAGAGTTTTTAGAATTTAAATCTTAGGAAACACATTATGTCCTATAATAAATAAAGCCTTGGCCAACCACCAGACAGAATAAGTAAGGCTAGATGTTAAAATATATGGTATACAGTGATCCCTCGCTACTGCATGCTTCAGTTTCTGCGGCTTCAGTGCATCGCGAGTTTTTCAAAAATATTCATCGAAAAATAAAAAAATACGGAAATTAAGGAAAAATAGGGGGGGAAATTAAGGAAAATGCTGCAAAACAAGGCCAATTGTGCAAAAAAAAACAAAAAAAAAAAACAAAAAACAAAAACCCAAACAAACAAAAACAAAAAACAAAAAACAAAACCCCCCAACAAAACTACTTACATTTTTATGTGAAGTGTGCATCTGTGTGTGTACTTATATTTTATTTACATCGTATGCATTATTTTTGAATGTTTAATTGTTATTATAAGCATTTATAGCATTGAATATGTATTTATTGATATTATATTCACATTATACATGTATGTATACGTCAGTCAGGGGGGTCGAGCCTACTTCACGGAAATCAGCGATTGTGTGTGTGTGTGTGTGGGGGGGGGGTCTCAGTCCCCATTAAACGTGAAAAGTGAGGGATCCCTGTAATGGAACAATGTCTTGTGCATGCTGAACATTTTTAATCACAAATATTTAACGGCATCAATGTGATGTGAATGACTGAATGAGCTCACAGATGGCCATGGATTGGCTGGTGATGCTATCAGTGACAGGAGAACATATACCTGCTGTGAGAACTCAGCCAACTATCTCCCAGACTCACTTGGTCTCTGAAGGCTACGACATCAACCTGAATTCAAACTTGCAATCTCCAGGTTAATAATCACACACCTTGTTGATGCACCACCTCGGATCAAACAAAATTAAATTTAAACTTACTTAATACAAAGATTAAAAATTATTTTTATATTTTTTTTATTAAGCTTTGATTTTTTTTAATTAATAATCCAGTTACTGGTTATTGGAGTGGAGCCGGTGGTGTAGTGGTTAGAGTGTTGGGCTCATGATCGGGAGGTTGTGAGTTCAAATCCCACTGAGACCCTCACTGTGCTAAGACCCCTGGGCAAGGTCTCAACCACAAGTGTGCCTCTGTTCACCCAGCAGTATAAATGGGTACCAGTAAAAATATACTGGGAAGGTAACCTGCGATGGACTAGCGTCCCATCCAGGAGGAGTTCAACTCCTGATTTCTTCACGCTACGGAAACCAGGGATAAGCACCGGCCTGATGAGCCGCTAGGCTCGGGTATAAAAACCCAAACAATTAATCAAAAATCAATCATGTAACTGAACGTTTTAAGATGAAGGCTTGTGTGTGAAAAGTAAATACTGTATTATCCTGAAGGTTTATCGTGATAATTTTGCTGCCGATATCTGTTTTCTCACACTGGGCTCTTGTTGAGGACTTCAGTCATCCTGTCATGTATCTCTATTAAATCTGGACTCCTACCAGCATTGGTCTTGTAGCTTCTGTTTGCCAGTTAACCAGTAATTCTACCTTGAATAGCACTCGTTCACCAGTGAATAGTCTGTAAATGTGTTTTATCTCCAATTAACCATTAATTTTTGTTAAATACACAGACCAATTTGAAAAAGTGGGAAAAATGCAAGTTGCATTTGTAAGACATAAAAGAAGACAGTTGAGGTGGCTCAGGCCTCTGATTAGAATGTCTCCTAAAAGCCTCCATGGTGTGGTGTTTCGGATATATCCAACCGTAAGAGACCCTAGGGATGACCGAGAACACGCTAGAGGGACTGTGTTTCACGGCTGGTCTGGGATTCCTCAGTGTCCCCTAGGAAGAGCTGGAGGAAATGGCTGTGGAGCGGGATGTCAGAACCTCACTGCTTGGGCTGCTGCCACCACGACCTGTCTCCGGATCAAGCAGATGAAGAAGAATGCATAGGATTTAAAAAAAAAAAAAATTAAAAAGTTTATTAGTATCATTCCACCTGTTGAAGAGGTCATTGACACTCATATACTGTGGAGTAACCCCCAGTGCAGCTAACTGGGTTATCAAAGGCTGGCCATGTCGCTCACTGTCTATGGTGAGAGGTTCATGTAAAAGAACCATTGCTGACTTTTGACAAGATTAGGCTGCAAAGCCGTCAGCGTGTTTGTGCCCTGCGATGGCCTGGCGAGCCGTTCAGGGTGTACTCTGCCCTCGCCCAAAGTCGGCTGGGATGGGCACCAGCCTCCCCGTGATCATAATTAGGATCAAGCGATTACAAAAAATGAACGATGATACAGGAGTAAACAAATTCATAAAGACATTGTGGTCGAGTTTAATGATTTTATTTTGAAGAGATATCACTGAGCAGCACGGTGGTGTAGTGATTAAGATAAGATAAGATAAGATACAGCTTTATTAATCTCACAATGGAGAAATTCACTGTTACAGGCTCTTGAGGTACTATCAGTAGGGGGTGCAAAAATAGATACAAGTACGAACATACACACATACATATATTATATAAGTAAATAAATAAATAGATACATAAATAGTATAAATTACTAAACAATAAAAGAAAAGAATGGAGCAACTTTATAGATTGGCCTATATTAAAGTGTAATGTATCTGAGTGCAGAGTAGATGGGTTGATATGGTTGATATGGTTCATAGTCAGTGGGGTAGATGTGGTTGATTAAAGTGCACGGGGTTTTTATTGCACATAACCGGTATTTTCACAGACAGTTACAAAGTGGCGTTGTACAGTCTGATAGCGGTGGGAATGAACGACCTGCGGTAGCGCTCCTTCCTGCACTGAGGATGCCTCAGTCGTACACTGAAGGAGCTGCTTAGCTCCTCGACAGTCTGGTGCAGTGGGTGAGAGCTGTTGGACAGGATGGATGTGAGCTTTGCTACCATCCTCCTCTCACTCACCTCCTCCACAGAGTCCAGTGGGCAGCCGAGGACAGAGCTGGCCCTCCTGACCAGCTTGTTCAGTCTCTTTCTGTCCCGCTCTGTGCTGCCCGGGGCCCAGCAGATGGCAGCGTAGAGGATTGCAGAGGCTACCACAGAGTCATAAAATGTCCTGAGCAGAGGTCTGCATATGCCGAAGGACCTGAGTCTCCTCAGAAGGTGGAGGCGACTCTGGCCCTTCTTGTACAGGGCGTTGGTGTTGTGGGACCAGTCCAGTTTATTGTTAAGGTGAACACCCAGGTACTTGAAACTGTCCACTGTCTCAATGTCCTGTCCCTGGATGTTCACTAGTAAATGTGTGTGTGTGTGTGTTTGAGTGCTTCTCCTGAAGTCGACCACCATCTCCTTCGTCTTCCTAGTGTTCAAGCACAGGTGGTTGCGCTCACACCAGTCCACGAAGTCGACGATGACCGACCGGTACTCCAGCTCGTTCCCCTCTGACACACGGCCCACGATGGCGGAGTCGCCCGAGAACTTCTGGAGGTGGCAGCTGTTTGTGTTATATATGAAGTCCGAGGTATAGATGTTAAAAAGGAAGGGTGAGAGGACGGTGCCCTGCGGTGACCCCGTGCTACAGACTACCACCTTTGACTTACAGCCGCCAAGAGCCGCACGCACTGTGGACGGTTAGTAAGGTAGTCAATAATCCAGGCAGCAAGATGCCCGTCCACTCCCACGTCCTCCAGCTTCCCCCGCAGGCGCGCTGGCCTGATGGTGTTGAAGGCGCTGGAGAAGTCAAAGAACATGACCCTCACAGCACTGCCGGCGATCTCCAGGTGGGCGAGTGCCCGCTGCAGATGGTAGATGACGGCGTCTTCTACTCCGATGTTGGGCCTGTAGGCAAACTGCAGCGGGTCTAGGGTGGGGCTCACCATAGAGCGGAGGTGTTCAAGGAGGAGCCTTTCCATGATCTTAATGAGGTGGGAGGTCAGGGCGACAGGTCTGTAGTGGGCTGGTTCCTTCGCTTGTGCTGTTTTGGGAACCGGAACCACACAGGAGGTCTTCAGAGGACTGGAACCTTCTCCAGGCTGAGGCTCAGGTTGTACAGGTAGCATAGTACCACACAGAGCTGGTCTGCGCAGGTCCTCAGCAGCCTGGGACTGATGCCATCAGGTCCTTCAGATTTCCTCTGATTTAGTCGCCTCAGCTGTCTCCTCACCTGGTCTGATGTGAGGGAGAGGGGGCTGGGGTGGGCTGCAGAGGGAGGGGATGTGTCTGTCGGGCTGTAGCAGTCAAGTGAAGTTGGCCTGGGGAGGGGAGGTGTCAGCTGGTCTGGAGACGTGTGAAGAGGGGAGGAACGGGAGGGGTGCAGAGGGGAGGGGAGAATCAAACCTGTTGAAGTAGCAGTTTAGTTCATCCGCCCAGCGCTGGTCACCATCAGCTGTCCCTCTGACACTCTGCCCAAATCCAGACATGGTCTTTAGTCCTCTCCAGACGTCCCGACGTTGTTCTGAGCCAGCTTCTCCTCCATCTTCTTCCCATAGTCCTTCTTTGCCCTCCTGATCCTCCACTGGAGCTCACGCTGGACCTTCTTCTGCTCCTCTCTGTCCCCGAGATGAAAGCCCTCTTTTTCTGGTTCAGGAGGACTTTGAGCTCAGGGGTGACCCATGGGTGGTTGTTGGAGAAGCACCGTACTCTCCGTGTTGGCACGGTGCTGTCCACGCAGAAGTTCATGTAGTCGGTGATACAGTGTGTGAGGCCGTCGATGTCATCACCAAAGGAGTTACAGAGCATGCTCCAGTCTGTGGTCTGGAAACAGTCCCTAAGCCTCTCGTTGGTCTCCTCGGTCCACACTTTCACAGACCTCTTCTGTGCAGGTTCCTTTCGCACCCTGGGTGTGTATTGGGGGAGCAGGTAGACCAGGTTGTGGTCTGATCGTCCCAGTGGGGAGGGGGAGGAGCTGTAGCGTCCTTCACATTTGCATACAGTAAGTCCAGTGTTTTATTGTCTCTTGTGGCGCACTTCACGTATTGCGTGAACGTCGGAAGAGAGGCGGAGAGAGGGGCGTGGTTAAAGTCCCGCTGATCAGAATCATGGCGCGGGGTGACGAGTCTGTGTCTGATTAACGGCGCTGTGTAGACGCTCACGCGCCGCCGCATCAGCCGAGGCGGAATGTACACGCATAAAAACACAATCACGTGTGAAAACTCCCTCGGTAGATAATATGGCGCGCGCTTAACGCGAGCAGCTCTAGGTCCCGCGTGCACAGCTGCTCCTTCACGTGCACGTTTGCCGGGTGGCACCATCGTTCATTCACATAGACCGCCACACCCCTCCTTTCTTCTTACCGCTCTCCGTTACACTCCGATCTGCACGCCGCGAGTGTAAATCCGTTAAGAGAAACCACAGAGTCGGTGTGAGTTCATTCAGCCACGTCTCCGAGAAACACATGAGGCTGCAGTCCCGGTACTGCCTCTGCTGCCGGGTCAGCGCCGCCAGCTCCTCCGTCTTGTTGGCGATCGCGCGGACATTTCCCATGATGACAGAGGGAACACATGTCCTCCGCGTCTTTCGTCCCCCTCTGCAGCCTCTCCTTTTCCTCCGTATTTCCAAAGGAACAACGGGCTTTTCCGCGTGAAGGAGGGCGGGGCGCGCAGGCCGAGGAGGGTCTCACGTGTGTAAGACCTGCGTTGCTCAGAGCCGTCGGTGAATGAGTTTCCTGACGCCGATCCAAAAAGTGAAAATAAAAGTGCACAGAAGAACAAAAGCATCATGAAAGTATGTTTTCCAGATGCAGGATTGAAGAAAGAAAAAGAAAATTTGAAAAAAGATAAAGAAACACGCCTATATACAATAGAAAAGAGAAAAAAAAGAAAAAAAAACTGAAGAGCTCCTGTAACTGGCTGCAGGTCACCCGGCGCCATCTTGAAAAAAAAAAAAAAAAAAAAAAAAAAAATGTCCGCCTCACTCACGACAAGAAAGTCCTGGTTTCAAATCCAGGCTTAGTGAAGGAATTTCTTTGTGATCTTTGCATGTTCTCACTTCTGTGGGTTTCCTTTGTGTACCCTGGTTTCATTCCAAAGTTCGAAGACATATTAGGCTAATAGACACAATTCGCATCTCGGTTCGCGCACGGCATCATGGGATCTGGACTACCAAATGTGGCGGAAGTAAACCTTGATGTGGATGAGAACTGCACTATCGATGAGTTTAATTTATGGAAAGTTCCCGACCTTCAGGCGTATTGTATACGTAGGGGTCTTCCCGGTTGTTCCCGCAAGCGTAAAGATTAACTTGTTGCGTTTGCATTTGCGGCGACGTTATTACAAAAACTGCTATATATATATACACACACACACACACACACACACACACACACACACACACATATATATATATATATATATATATATACATATACATATACATATAGTGGGGCAGTGGTGGTCTAGTGGTATAGGGCGCTGGATCGCTGATCCAAAGGTTGGGGGTTCGAGTCCCACTCTCCACAGGGTTGTCACTGTCCCCCCCAGTGCGGCTAACTGGGTTATCAAAGGCGGGCCATGTCTCTCACTGTCTATGGTGAGAGGCATGTAAAAGAACCATTGCTGACTTTCGTAAAGAGTAGCTGCAAAGTCGTCAGTGTGTTTCAGTCCCTTGCTAAAAGGGTTGTGACAGGAAGGGAATCCGATGTAAAAACCTCTGCCAAATCAAACGTGCGAATGTGCAAACAGTTGATTCGCTGTGGCGACTCCTGAGTAAAAAGGAAAAAAGCCGAAAGGAAGACAGACAGACATATATATATATACATATACATATATATATATATATATATATATATATATATACACACACACACACACACACACACACACACACCGACATAGTGGATTTTTTGATAACGAAGGACCAGGCACCCCTACTAGCATGACTTCGTAATGACTACAAAGAAGGTAAATACAAGTTTTACAGCTGCACCGAGTGATCTGACAGCACTTGTTAGTCTATTTTACACATTAACATAACAGTAATTTTCAAGATCTAAGTCTATGATGTGTGATGATAATTTACATATATAATTTGGCATCTCCGATTTTTATGGTAAATTAACAGGTAAATAAAAGGTATTAAAGTAGTCTATAGGGTCTATGAATTTGAATAAAGAACACTTTAATTATAAACTTACTGATTTAATCCAACATTTGCATCCCTCCGGATCCTTCAGCTCGGTGGGGAAGGTAAATAGTGTGAATGGCGGCAGACATGTACATGCGTTAGTCCAAAATTCGCAGGCATGTATACTGCAAACTAGCTTTTTCCAACGCGCTAGATGATACATGCCGTTCCCACAGTTCACCATGGCACGATGCGCACCTGGCATTTCTAATTTAAGGCTTAAGGCAGACTTTACGCGGCAGTTGTTCGAATGTGTTTCCATACAACAGCAAGTGGCTGCAATGAAATTTGGTAGCAGTGACCCTTGGATCAGCTGTTGGGTCACGTTCCCTGCACATGCGCAGTCGTAATGCGAATTGTGTCTCTTGGCTGTCCCAAATTCCTTCTAGGTGTGAGTATGAATGGTTATGAATGTGTTGACCCTATGATAGATTCGCAAGCTCTTCAGGGCGTACCCGCCTTTGCCCATAGCCAGCTAAGATAGGCTCTGGCTTCCCTGCAACCATAATAGGTTTAATTGGTTCCACAAACTAATTGAGCGCTAACATTGCATTTCGTGTTTATTTAATATGCCTGGTAAGTGAATGAACCCCTTTAAAATACTGCACAGAAAACATGACTACAGCGTTAACTAATCTGTTTATATTAGCTTTCTGTGTATACATTTTAAAAATGACTGCTAGTGAATGACTGATGTATCCAACAGCAGGCAAGTTGGCCAAACACTCATGCATAGTTTAATACAACCCATAGCATGACAAACAACTCTCTCATCTAATTTTAAAGCTTCTTTAAAGGGCATTTATGGTGGCCACATGAAGATTGATGCTCTGTGTGACACTCTCATTTTCTTTTATTCATTAATGATGTGAGCTTTAGCAAAACAGAAAAAACAGGATGACTTTTTTTTTTTTTTTTTTTGCTTAAAAAAATAAGGTATAAATCATATCGCAATCTTTAATATTCTCCCTGGCACCACCATTAAAATGTTGACAGAGTGTCACATGTGGTGATGAGAATGAATTGGACTGCTTAGATGTCTCTGTGTAGCCATCAGGAAAGTAAAGGAAAGACTTCAGTACATGATCCATAAACATTTGCATATAAACATCATAAATAAGCAGGGAAGCGGTCATTGTTTGATTAAACTTAAACTTTAACTCATTTGTCAGTGTTAACATTTGTGCATTATTAAAAATGGGTGTAGTAGACGGATGAATATTCCGGTGGCCATCTCAAACAGGCCCATTTATTGTGGAATATTGCAGGAGGCAGATTTGTAGCACATTTAACTGTGCCCTCGATCACTCCCTCTTAAGGCTTTATCGTAACCAACACAGCCATTTCTTGACAGACTTCAGGACTTTGCCTATCTGTCTTTGTAGTCTTTGGATCAAAACCATCCTCTGCTAGCAATTTGGGGACAGCCTTAGCCTAATGGTTAGAGAAGTGGCTTTGGGACCAAAAGGTTGCGGGTTTTATTAGTGAACCAGCGGGGAAAAAATGTGCAGGAATGAGCTGCATCGTTTCTTCCTCCACCTTCATGGCTGAAGTGCCCTTGAGTAAGGGACCTAACCCCCAGCTGCTCTCCAGATACAATATATTCAAATAATAAAAGATAAAATTTATTTGTATTGGCAAATTGTTAGTGCTTCTTGGTTTGTACCTGATTAGGATTAAGGGTTTCAGAACATGGATGAATGCGCTAATATGCAATAATCCCCCCCCCCCCAGAAATTGCAGTTCAAAGAAATAATTGAAAAGACATAGTGATTCGTTGGCATTCTTATACAGGGATCCCTTGCTACTTCGTGCTGCAATTCATGCGGCTTCAGTGCATCGCGTTTTTAAAATATTAATAATAAATAAATATTCAGCAAATTAAATTAAGGAAATTAAGGAAAAATAGGGGGGAAAGTTAAGGAAAATGCCACAAAAACAAGGCCAATTATGTAAAAAAAAAATAAAAAATCTCGCATCAAAACTACTTAGATTGTTGCATCTGTGTGTGCATGCACGCGTATGTATGTGAGTCGTCTTATTCTCATGCAATACCATCTGTATGTGTGTGTATTTATATTTTATTTACATCTTATGTTATTTTTTTAATGTTCAATTGCTAGGATAAGCATTTATAGCATTGAATATGTATTTATTGATATTATACACATATACATGTACGTATATGTCGGGGGGGGGGGGGTGATCCTACTTCGCGGATTTCGATGGTCGCATGGGGATCTCAGTCCCGATTAACTGTGTAAAGTGAGGGATCCCTGTACTTTAAATAATAAACCTTGGTGATAAATATACAATGCAATAATTATGAAATGGTCATTCTATAATTTACAAAAAAAAAAAAAAAAATTATGACTTGAAAATACTACTGGTAAAACCTGGAAAAATAGCACCAGTGCCCTATTGTTTGGATGCTGGTACAGAGCACAGCAAAAATTAGTAAGGTACAGTATATGAGAGGACAGTGCGTAATGCTTGCCAGCAAAAAATGTGGTGCCAACAATCAGCGTAATGGAGCTCGAGTACGTCCAAGGTGCAGACCCTCCTCTTCCAGCCATTAGTCCAGCAATCTCCCAGAGTGCTGGCTGAAAGGGATTCAGTCCGCATATAAACACTACTAATTAACCTTAGCTAATTAAATGCTATAACACTCTTCAGATCCCAGAACACCTCACATAATTCTTTATTGTTTTAATATTCTGCCAGTCCTTTAATTTAACACTAATGCATGGAAGAAAGCGCAAAAGACTGTAGACTACAAACGTACAGATTATGTTATCCATCTAAAATTTGCCATATTTTACATTGCAGTACATTGTAAAATTAACATTTTTATATTTAACCACAAACATAACGTCTACATATCAGGGGTAAGAGAACCCGTGTAAGGATATGACCTCAATGGGGGATCACAATGGGACAAAGTGTTGAATCCCAAAGTATACCAGTCGAGAGTGTTCATGGAGCAGATGTAGATCCCTTCCATATCACCTTATATTACTGAATCAAAATTAATTCCACTGACTGCAATTTTCTGGAACCAGTGAATAGAGATATTTATACATCTGTCACTATGGAAGTGCAGCTGTCCCTCTGGGTTTTCAAATGCACTTATCTTTGCTCACATCAAATGAGACTGAAACACAGCAATGTTGTTATAGTTGAACAGCTGGGCTGGAGGGCTACCATGGCATTAACTATAAATGATTTATTATTTAGAGGCCTTTTACTTCCCTTATAGCATTACCATTCATTATTTTCAGTTTATGATCGACGAATTCTATAATTGTAAATTCCTTGTAAAATAACTGGGAATATCTTTATTTCATGTTCATTTGATATACTAGTATATTAGATTAGTAAGAATAGCAAAAAAAAAAAAAAACACCTTGTGGTGAAGTAACTTAATCTCACAGTGAACAAATTAGACAAAAACAACCTTTAATTTAAATTATTTAGAGAAAAACAAATGCTTCCGCGGGCTGTAGTAGCCTAGTGGTGCTGGATCACGGATCCTAAGGTTGGGGGTTCAAGCCCCACTCACCATAGGTTGTCTATCAGCCTATGGGTAATTAGTCCATATACGGAGTTTCACTTTTTGAACTGAATTCTTAAAATAAACATGTGGATGATATCGTCATTGCTTGTGATGTACAAGTTCATACACATACAAATTTCTAGGAATACTTGAGGAATTGTGACTAATCGTTTATTTTTGTTCGTGAATTCGTAGCATTTGAATTCACTGTCCTTATTTCACCAGTCATCGATGTCACTTGGTTGTAAATTTATTCGGAGACATATCAGCCAGGTCAAAGTAATTTGTACTCCCAAGAGTAGCTGCAAAGCCATCATCGTGTTTCCACCTTGCGAAGGCCTGGCGAGCTGTCCAGGGTGTACTCTGCCCTTGACCGGAGTCGGCAGGGATGGGCGCCAGCCTCCTGCGACCCTAATTAGGATTAAGCGGTTACAGAAAATGAACGAACAAATGCTTCCTAAAGGAATAATTATTTTAAATAACACACATTTGTCCCTACTGCAGTGCTTCAATTATTTTCTGTGGTGACCCCCCTAGGAACAAAAAAAAAAAAAAAAATCACACACACCCCGCCCCGGGCAACTGTAAATAGTATTATTTGTCTATAAATGTGTTATTAGTACACCTCTGCATAATATTGTATCTTTATAAACATTAAAAACTAAAAAAAAAGAAAGAAATATAGCTCAGCTTACAATAAAATAAAAACTTCATTAACATTATTTTTTAATCTGTAATAGAAAAGATTTAAAGTGCACTAATGTGCCTGAAATTGAAAAAAATACATCCTTCTTTAAACTCATTCAACTTATTTATGTCTTAATATCTCTGTCTCTCTCCACTTTTCTCTTTGTTACTGTTAGAAATTTCTCTGTGTTGTTTCTTGAGGGGTTGTTTACTGCACTTCATATCGTTTGCTCGTACGAAAAACCGCGAACACAATTCCAGAAAAGCATGTTCCCCAGGGTCATTACCCCCCCCCGGAATCACACCGCGCCCTCCGAGGGGGGGGGGGGGGGGGCATCCCCCACTATTTGAGAAGCACTGCCCTACTGGCACCCCTACATTAAATACTTTGTACAAAATCACTCACTCTTTTGTCAAACCCTAAGGAGGAGGCTGGACCAAAGACTGCACAAAGGCAGGGTACACCCTGAACAGCACGCCAAACTCACACTGACATCTAGAGGGAATAATGAACAGCCAATTAGCTTACTGTGCATGTCTTTGGACTGTGTGTGAACCAGAGTGCCCTGAGGAAACACACACTAGCATAGGGAGCACATGCAGACTCCATACCAACGCCTGAAATGTAGGAATTTCTTGCTGTGAGACAGACTTGCAAACCACTACACCACCATGCTGCCAGAGCAAAAAAAGAGAAGTAATTCTTTGCCTATAACACTTCATTAGTTTGGACAATACAGAGCAAGTCCTGTGAGATTACTGGGTTTTACAGGATCTCTACAGATTATCCAGTCTGATCCGACTCCGTCTGTTGTGCACTGTATTTTTCACTTTAGAAGACCTTACCCATGCAAGGGACCGACATTGCCATGACAGAAGCCTGATTCTGCAGTGCGATAATCTACTTTGAGTTATTGTCCATCTTTAAAAATGTTGAATATATTTAGTGCAGGGATCCCTCACTTTTCCACCGTTAATTGGGACTGAGATCCCCATGCGACCATTGAACTCCGCGAAGTAGGATCACCCCGCCAACCCCCCCCCAAATCCCCCAACTGACGTATACGTGCATGTATATGTGTATATAATATCAATAAATACATATCCAATGCTATAAATGCTTATAATAACGATTAAACATTAAAAATAATGCATAAGATGGAAACAAAATAAAAATAAACACACATACAGACACATGTGCACGCGCAAAGATGCGTGTGCACACACCGAGATGCGCACCTCACAACAATGTAACTAGTTTTAATGGGAGATTTTGGATTGTTTTTTTGTTTGTTTTGGGTTTTTATTTTTTTGCATAATTGGCCTTGTTTTGGTGGCATTTTCCTTAATGGGGAAAAAAACCTATTCTTCCTTCATTTCCTTATTTTTTAATTTAATGAATATTAAAAAAAAAAAAAAAAAAAAAAAAGATGCACTGAAGTCGCATGAATTGCAGCACGAAGTAGCGAGGGATCCCTGTATTGTCTAGTACTTCATGGGTCCACAATTCTTTAAGCTCTAACAGGTTTTTCAAGGTCTTTTAAGGAAAAATAGCCCCACATCATAAAACCACCACCATATAACAGATGTGATCAGGTTCTTTTCAATATAGCCCTTTTTCATTCTACATTAATTCAACCTTTATGATTTATTCACAAATGTCTGTTTTTAATTCCAGCTGCTTATAATTACATAGGATTGGTATCTGGTGGTAATTTTGGTGACTTATTAGTCCCAACAGTTTACTTGTTATACCGGAGGGTGTGTTCCAATTATCGGGGAATTACACTCCTCAGCCTACCTGGGAAAGTCTATGCAGGGGTACTAGAGAGGAGGATCCGACCGATAGTCGAACCTCGGATTCAGGAGGAACAATGTGGTTTTCGTCCTGGCCGCAGCACTCTTGACCAACTCTATACACTCCACAGGATTCTGGAGGGGGCATAGGAGTTTGCCCAATCTGTCCACATGTGCTTTGTGGATTTGGAGAAGGCTTTCGACCGTGTCCCTCGAAAGATCTTGTGGGGCGTGCTCCGAGAATACGGCGTTCCGGATCCGTTGCTACGAGCGATTCGGTCGCTGTATCACCGGAGCCAGAGTTTGGTCCGTATTGGTAACAGCAGGTCGGATTCGTTTCCAGTGGGAGTTGGAGTCCGCCAAGGCTGTCCTTTGTCACCGATTCTGTTCATAATTTTTATGGACAGAATTTCTAGGCGCAGTCGAGGCGATGAGGGGTTCTGGTTTGGTGGCCATCGGATATCGTCTCTGCTTTTTGCGGATGATGTTGTCCTTTTGGCTTCATCAAGTCGTCCCTCCAGCTCTCATTGGAGCGATTCGCAGCTGAGTGCGAAGCAGCCGGGATGAAGATCAGTACCTCCGAGTCCGAGGCCATGGTTCTCAGTCCCCTCCGGGTCGGGAATGAGGTCCTGCCCCAAGTGGAGGAGTTTAAGTATCTTGGGGTCTTGTTTACGAGTGAGGGAAGGATGGAGCGAGAGATCGACAGATGGATCGCTGCAGCCTCTGCTGTTAAGCGGTGCCTGTACCGGTCCGTTGTGGTGAAAAAGGAGCTGAGCCGCAAGGCAAAGCTCTCAATTTACCAGTCGATTTACGTTCCAACCCTCACCTATGGTCACGAGCTTTGGGTAATGACCGAAAGAACAAGATCACGGATACAAGCGGCTGAAATGAGCTTTCTTCGCCGGGTGGCGGGGTTCTCCCTTAGAGATAGGGTGAGAAGCTCCGCCATCCGGGGAGAGCTCGGAGTAGATCCGCTGCTCCTCCGCATTGAGAGGGGCCAGTTGAGGTGGCTCGGGCATCTGGTCAGAATGCCCCCCGGACGCCTTTCTGGTGTGGTGTTTCGGGCATGTCCAACCGGGAAGAGACCCCGGGGTCGACCTAGAACACGCTGGAGGGACTATGTCTCTCGGCTTGTCTGGGACCGCCTCGGTGTCCCCCCGGGAGAGTTGGAGGAAGTAGCTCGGGAGAGGGATGTCTGGACCTCTTTGCTAAGGTTGCTGCCCCCGCGACCCGACCCTGGACTAAGCGGAAGAAGATGATGATGATGATGATGATGATGATGAGTTTACTTGTTTCTTCTAATTTTGTATTTTGTGTTTTTTTTTCCTTTCTTACCACCCTCCTCAGTGTGTGGGGGCACATCAGTAAATTCGGGTCTTCTTCCAGGTAATTTGTAATAGCTCCCATTAATATTTACCGTTTCATTAATGCTATAACTGTAGGATTAGGTATTTTCAAGGGAGTAGCTATTTAAAAAAAAAACATTCCCCGAGTTATAGTATAAAGGTAATCTGTGTGTTCTTTTCCCATCCCCAGGTTGATGAACGCCGAAGGCATTTTGGCCTCTGTGTCACCTCATATTAGTACTTAAGTTAATCCGAAAGTTCGGATTACATCCTGAAGGTATCCACACTCCAATTAACTCGAGTGTGCAGTTTAAGTGGAAAACGTCCCTCAGTTACAACCGTGTTCACTATAACTTACACGAGTGCTAACAATCATGGCATCTGTGTTTTTGATTAAAATAATTATTTCGTGATGAGGAATTTGTTTTTCCTCTGAGTAAATTTATTTAATTTAAAAGTGGAATTGTTTTCATTTGTCAGTGGGAAATGAAGCAACTTCAGCAAATGGATTTTTTTCCCTCTCTCTTTTTACCAACCTTTACAAGAGGTGGCAATAATCAGTGAGGACATTCATTCATTTTCTAAGCTGCTTAATCCTAATTAGTGTCACCCCAAGGCTGGCGCCCATCATGAAGCCCGGTGTATATAAATATTTACGTATATGATTTGCAGAAGCCTGGCTTATATGCCAGTATTCTGCACCACTGCACACATGGTTCTTATATTAAAGCCAAGCAGTTCCCTCTTTCATACAATGTGTTTTTGAAGATGCTTTGAAGGAAGCCCGTTTACATTTGGCAGTAGAATGACAGAATTTAATAATTTTGTGACCTTCATACTATAATAAGGCACACTACACTATATATTATACCATCTTCCTTTTCTACACTACTGAAAATGATAACTCTCCAAAAGGATAAGTGTAGATAAGTGTAATGGCTGATCCTCCATTGCAAGTGGGTCATTCCTTTTTCCGTCATATGTATCACACATATTTTATGAACTAAAATGTTTCACAAATTAAATTATAGCTCAGTAAGATGTCATCAAGGCTTTTTAGAAGAATTAATCAGCTATAGAAGCAGAGAGAGAGAACCCGGAGTGCATTTCATGGATTGGTTCTATACAATACCTTCTACGTGGGTACACCATAATTTTTAACCATCAGTGATAAAGTCAAAGAGATTTATATCTAAATATATTTATAATGCCCGAACCACTCACTCTGAAATAATAACTACTTGCTGAATTACTGTGTAGAATTTGCATGTTCTTCCCGTTCTTGCATAGGTTTCCTCCAGGTACTCCAGTTTCCAATTAAAATACAGACACATTAGGCTAAGTGGCAGTTTAAACTGCATCTAGGGATGAGGAAGATTGGTTTTGTGTGTGTGTGTGTATGTGTTTGTGTGTGTGCGTGTGTGTGCGTGTGTGTGTGTGTGTGTGTGTGTGTGTGTGTGTGTGTGTGCTGGCCCTGCACTGGTCTGGCAAACTGTTTAGGGAGTATATCACCTTTTGCCTTTGCAAAATCAGCTGAGATAGGCTACATCCTCCCTGCAACCCTATAGTAGTACGGGGATCCCTCGTTACTTCGTGGTTCAATTCATGCAGCTTCGGTGCATCGCATTTTTAAAAAAATATTAATTGAATTTAAAAATAAGGAAAGGAAGGAAGAATGGGGGGAAAAGTTAATGAAAATGCTGCAATGCAAGGCCAATTATGCAAAAACCCCATAACAAACAAAAACAAAAAACCTCCCATCATGGCAATCATGGGTAAGACTGCCGACCTGACTGCTGTCCAGAAGGCCATCATTGACACCCTCAAGCAAGAGGTTAAGACAGAAAGAAATCTCTGAGCGAATATTCTGTTCCCAGAGTGCTCTATCAAGCCACCTCAGTGGGATGTCTGTGGGAAGGAAAAAGTGTGGCAGAAAACGCTGCACAACCAGAAGAGGTGACCGGACCCTGAGGAAGATTGTGGAGAAGGGCCGATTCCAGACCTTTGGGGGACCTGTGGAAGCAGTGGACTGGGCTACAGGTGCTGCATTCCCCAAGTCAAGCAACTTTTGAACCAGAAACAACGGCAGAATCACCTGACCTGGACTACAGAGAAGCAGCACTGGACTGTTGCTCAGTGGTCCAAAGTACTTTTTTCGGATCAAAGCAAATTTTGCATTCTTCTTCTTTTCCTTTCGGCTGTTCCCTTCAGGGGTCGCCACAGCAAATGATCTGCCTCCATCTCTCCCTATCCTCTGCATCTTCTACTCCTACTCCAACGACTTTCATGTCCGCCTTCACTGCATCCATAAATCTTCTCTTTGGTCTTCCTCTGGGCCTTTTGCCTGGTAGTTCCAACCTCAGCATCCTACGACCAATATACTCACTATCCCTCCTCTGTACATGTCCAAACCATCTCAATCTAGCCTCTCTGACTAAAAATGCAAATGATCAAAGCAAATTTTGCATGTCATTCGGAAATCAAGGTGCCAGAGTCTGGAGGAAGACTGGGGAGAAGGAAATGCCAAAATGCCTGAAGTCCAGTGTCAAGTACCCACAGTCAGTGATGGTCTGGGGTGCCATGTCAGCTGCTGGTGTTGGTCCACTGTGTTTTATCAAGGGCAGGGACAATGCAGCTAGCCATCAGGAGATTTTGGAGCACTTCATGCTTCCATCTGCTGAAAAGCTTTATGGAGATGAAGATTTCATTTTTCAGCACGACCTGGCACCTGCTCACAGTGCCAAAACCACTGCTAAATGGTTTACTGACCATGGTATTACTGTGCTCAATTGGCCTGCCAACTCTCCTGACCTGAGCCCCATAGAGAATCTGTGGGATATTGTGAAGAGAAAGTTGAGAGACACCAGACCCAACACTGTGGATGAGCTTAAGGCCGCTATCGAAGCATCCTGGGCCTCCATAACACCTCAGCAGTGCCCCAGGCTGATTGCCTCCATGCCACGCCGCATTGAAGCAGTCATTTCTGCAAAAGGATTCCCAACCAAGTATTGAGCGCATAACTGTCTGTCTGTCTGTCTGTCTGTCTTCCTTTCGGCTTTTTCCCTTTTACTCAGGAGTCGCCACAGCGAATCATCTGATTCGCACATTTGATTTGGCAGAGGTTTTTACGTCGGATGCCCTTCCTGTCACAACCCTTTTAGCAAGGACAGAAACACGCTGACGACTTTGCAGCCTACTCTTTATGAAAGTCAGCAATGGTTCTTTTACATGCCTCTCACCATAGACAGTGAGCGACATGGCCCACCTTTGATAACCCAGTTCGCTGCACTGGGGGTATTGAGTGCATAACTGAACATAATTATTTGAAGGTTGACTTTTTTGTATTAAAAACACTTTTTTTTTTTTTTGGTCAAATGAAATATGCTAATTTTTTGAGATTGGAATTTTGTGTTTTCATGAGCTGTATGCAAAATTCATCAGAATTAAAACAATAAAAGACCTCAAATATTTCAGTTGGTGTGCAATGAATCTAAAATATATGAATATTTAATTTTTATCAGTACATTACAGAAAATAATGAACTTTATTACAATATGCTAATTTTTTGAGAAAGACTAGTATGTCAGTCGGGGGGTGGGGGGTGGGCTGTGTTATAAATTTTAGCCCTATGTGCAATGAAGTGGTGCATAGATCGTACATAGATAGTAGTGCTGATGCTCTAATACTTTTTGAAGGGCTTCAGTTTGGCTTTAATTATTAATCCTGTTGCCTTAAAATGGTCCTGCTGAGGATTTGTTCACCCCCCCCCCCCCACAAAGCATGTGCTTTATTTCAAGCATATTTCATAATGTAATATGGGCATCCATTCTGTCTGTTACACCCAAGCCAGTTTCCCATTAACATGATGTCTTACCTTCAGCAAGTCATCACTACTTTCTGTGCATGTACAGTTTCAGCATCTATAATTTGCATTATAGACTTTAGGACTAATATTGCAGACACATTTGTCCTCATCCTTAGGGTGGCTATAGCTGTAGGCATTCCAGAACTCGGGATTTTTACATGTCCTAATATGTTGGACCACTCAGAGACCATGGAGATGGTCAGCCATATCAACTGTCAGGGTGGCATAAGGTAAAAATGCTATATCTATAGCCATATATCATATAACACTAGCCATGTAAAAAACCAAAAGGTATGTGCTGAGGATGCTGACTTTTTTTTTTTTTTTATCTCCCTGACTTTGAATCTGACACTAACTAAAGTGTTGAGAGAACATTGCTGACCCGTGGCAGTTTTTTCTGCAACCAAGGTGAGCGCATGACATACACTGTCCGTGCTTGCTGTCTGTTTATAATTAAGTCTTGAGAATTTGCTGCTGTTGTTGTTGTATAAGTCATATTACAACTGAACACGAGTAAAAGTAATTTCACAGAATTTATAATTGTAAGTGTACATAATGTGTCAAAATCTTAGTTAAATTGTCTAACCAGAAATATTCTCAACTTAAGGGAACAAAACAGCTGAGCAAATTTAAATGTAATTTTATTATAGCGTTAATGAAAAAATACTTATAAATACTAACAAGCTCTCAATGCCGGTTGAAAACATGCTGAATTGCGAGGTTTTACGAAAATAAAATCTCTTTAAATATACATTAAGAATATCAATAATGTCGTACTTTTTAATTTTATAGACACTATAAACTGGGTGGTATGTTAGCATTGTGGTTAGCACTTCCACTTTTTTTTTTTTTTTTTTAATAAATTGCTTTGCCACTTGTCCCGGCTTGTAATCCTGTCCCAATCAGGTTTCTGTACTCTATCTACAATCATTCAGTGGGTGGAGAGCCCGGTATAATAAGATCCATGCCACAATTGGGCAGTGCGGATTGTCACGAAGGCCTTCGGCCAAGAGAATTTGTTTTTATACAGGATACGGAAATTCCCGGTAAAAACAAAACAATGATTCATGTCGCTAATTGCTAAGAAATGTACTGACCAACTACAGTAAAACCTCTGCTGACGAACGCTTAAGCTCACAAACTTTTCACCTCAAGAACATTAAATTCGCGAGCATATAGTCTCTGCTGACGAACCAGTTTTCGGCGGACGAATCAAACCACGCGGTCGAACAGCGCCACGGTGGCGGCCACGAGAAGCTGACACACGCTCACGGCGTCACAGTTCGTCACCCCCTTTCTTTGAGTGCGGAAGTGGTTTGTGTTTGCTAGACATTTTGGACCATATTGAGTGTACTTTTGCTATTATGGGACTGAAAAAGACCCCACCACAGGCGGAGATCATTGAAAAACACGAACGAGGTGTGCGTTTGTGTGACTCAGCGTCCCAGTACCAGTACGCTAAGTCTACCATTGCTCCCATCCTTAAGAACAAGGAAGCTATTAAGGGTGCGTGTGTGGCTAAGGGTGTTTCCAAACAGTAGGCGTTTCCAAACACTCCTTCCAAACAGTAAGTCCCTCCCTCCCTCCTCCTCCCACTCCATTCCATCAAGCCGTCAACTACCATCACAAAGGTAAATAAAACGACTTTATTATACAGTACAGTTTATTTCTTTAATTACAATACAATAGCACATTTATTATACATAAAATAAGGTATATTTTTGTGTAGTTTTAAGGCTTATTTAGTAGAAAATTATGTTTTATGGGGACCTGGAAACGGATTATTCTCATTTTAATGGTTTCTTATGGGAAATAAATGTTCGGAAGACGAACTTTTCGCCTCACACACACTTTCTGGGAACCAATTATGTTCGTGAGCAGAGGTATCACTGTATATGTAGATTTTCACTTATAAACATCTATTTTAAAATGAGAAAAAAAGAGGGAAGCGGTCCCATGAACCTGACAACAAGGCACATTAACCAGGCAGGTTTTTTTTCCTAAGCGCGGCAATAACATCTGTCAACTCTGAAAAAAAAAAAAAAATGACGTCACAGAACTTGCGGACTCTGCCTCAGGCTCAATATGCTCCGAATCGGTCCAGATTCCGGTAAACTACATTTTACTTCTCTCCAGCATAATGATAATATTAATGTGATTTATATGATAAAAGATATTGCATGTTATTATTGTAAAGTTCTAAAGTTTGACCGACTTTCCTGAGCCGTCAGTGTCACTGTAAGTGTTATACGTGCGGCACGTGCCCAGCAGGCTTATGGGCATCGCTATGATGACATTAATATACTGTATATACATGTAATGTTAATATTGTTTTATATATATATATATATATATATATATATATATATATATATATATATATATATATATATATATCAATCTACTGCTCATAGGGTGATAGGTATGATGAGGATAAGTCGTGCATGATACAGTTCTGCGCATGCGCAGATGATGCTCCACCTTTAATCCTGCCTTAAAAATTAAATATGCATGTATTAATGATTAAGGCTTCACAATATGCTAATAAAACAACTGAATGTTTGTTATGTGTATTTAATATGTTTAAATAGCTTATTTTGCTCGATATGCAGTTTAAACATTTGCATTTAAAACATTAAATTTTCAAAGTAGATTTTTTTTCTGATGCTTAGAATTTTTATTTTAATGACTTGGTAGTTTTGCATTTTCTGAATGTCAATAGCATAGTAAATATTATATTTATTAAATACAAATGTACATAATTTTAATGATGACATTAAGCAATACTTGATTCAGTATAATAGTTCTACATGTATATCTTGTGGTTGTACTACTTTATTTAATGTTATTAATTTTTTTACTGATATCAAACTGTATATGTTCCAAGATCATAAGTACATGAGCAGTTACTTGTACAGTCAGTTAAGTGCAGACTTAAAAAGTTCAAGTTTGGATAATGTGTACATAATGTGATGTTGTAAAGCTACACTTCTGTTATTTTACAAAAATATTATATATTGAATCTTTGTGTATACAGCAATGTAATTAAAAGCTGTTAGTATTTCAAATTATCTTCTATTTCTTTACATTTTAGATTTTTAGTTTGGCCTCAGTATATAAAACTGTTGCTCGCAGACACATGGCAACAACTACATGTATACTGTAGGATCAATTTAGGTACAGTTTCTATACTATATATTTCATATTACATGCTGCAAATGGTCATCAGATGGCAACTACAGCATTGAAATTTAAAAAAAAAAATTCCTGTGGTGGGAGGGGGGACCCGCTCTCATACCCTCACCCTGCCCATGGCCCAAGGCACTACTACGCGCCGTCTAGTTCGGATGCCGAAGCAGCCTCAGAGTATACCCACTTATTATTATTTTTTTTTTTTTACCACTACAGCACTGGTTATGGTACAAGTAGTAGAGGTGTATCACAGGCTGTAAACAAACAATAAAAAAGAAATGTGACTTAAGCCTTTAGCACATAAAACAATGCTCTCCAATTTTTTTACTTACTAGGTTTTTGCTTAATCAAATGCACGGATCCCTCACTTTCTGCGATTAATTGGGACCGAGATCCCCCTGCGAGCACCGAATTCCGCAAAGTAGGATCAACCCCCGACTGACGTATATGTACATGTGTATATTATATCAATACATACATATTATATGCTATAAATGCTTATAATAACAATTAAGCATAAAAGAAAATGCATAAGATGTAAATAAAATATAAATACACACACATATGGTCTAGTGGTATAGGGCGCTGGATCGCTGATCCAAAGGTTGGGGGTTCGAGTCCCACTCTCCACAAGGTTGTCACTGACTTTCATAAAGAGTAGCTGCAAAGTCGTCAGCGTGTTTCTGTCCCTTGCTAAAAGGGTTGTGACAGGAAGGGCATCCGACATAAAAACCTCTGCCAAATCAAACGTGCGAGTCAGATGATTTGCTGTGGCGACTCCCGAGTAAAAGGGAAAAAGCTGAAAGGAAGACAGACACATATGCAGATGCGCACCTCATAAAAATGTAATTAGTTTTGATGGGGGTTTTTGAGTTGTTTTTTGTTTTGGTTTGTTCGGGCTTTTTTTTTTTTGCATAATTGGTCTTGTGGCATTTTCCTTAACTTTTCCCCCATTCTTCCCTTATTTTTTAATCCGATGTCTGTCTTCCTTTCGGCTTTTTCCCTTTTTTTTTTTTACTCGGGAGTCGTCACAGCGAATCACCTGATTCGCACGTTTGATTTGGCAGAGGTTTTTACGTCGGATGCCCTTCCTGTCACAACCCTTTTTAGCAAGGGACAGAAACACGCTGACGGCTTTGCAGCCTATTTTTTAATTCGATGAATATTTAAAAAAAAAAAAAAAAAAAAAAATGCGATTCTCTGAAGAAGCATGAATTGAAGCGCGAAGTAGCGAGGGATCCCTGTATTTAAATTAAATTAAATAAGCAAGTAATTACAAAATGAATCTTTTAACTTTTGCATAAAGATGGATTTACTCGAGTCTATACTGATGTACTTGACTAAATGATTTAAACGCAAAAGGTACATAAAATGTGTGGAACCCTGTCTGATTGACATATATTCCCACAGCCTAAATGAGAGAGTAAGAGACTGTCAAGATTTGTAACAAGCACTTTGAATGTCTAAATAAAAGGTAAATAATTCTTCATTCTCCTCTCTATTTAAGCCGCATTTAACACGGTCAACCACAAGTAAAAGGCCAGCGATGTATCTCACTGTCTATGGTGAGAGGCTGTAAAAGGACCACTGCTAACTTTCTTCAAGAGTAGGCTGCATAGCCGTCATCGTGTTTCTGCCCTGCCATGGTCTGGCTAGCTATCCAGGGTGTACTCTGCTCTCTGCAGAGTACTGTATATCAGTGATCCCCCAACCCCCGGGCCACGGACCTGTACCGGTATCATTTATTTCCGTTTTATTTACTATATGAGTCTGAACGATCTTTTATTTTTGAAAAAAATTTTATTTTGAAAATGACCGGATTCTTTCGGTTACATGTCGGTCATTTGAGCGCTAAGATGTAACTCACAAGGGGATGGCACATGAATAGTGGCGAGTTGGACATGTTTCAAACAATAGCGGGCCTGAGCCTTCATTCTCCCCGCTGGTGCACTATCACCTGTGCTTTTTTGTGTTTGTTTTTAAGAAGACTTCGAGCTCGATTAAAAATATAACGCTTAATCCTGATTAGAGAAGCTGGCGCACATCTCAGCAGACTCTGGGCAAGGGCGGGGTATTATATTTACAATATAAACAAGCTACACCCCCCCCCCCCACCCCACCGCGCCGTAAAATTGCCAAGCGTTGACCGGTCCGCGGTGATAAAAAGGCTGGGGACCCCTGCTGTATATACTACTTTGGTACAGGATCTGTTTGGTCTAGTGTTTCAGTGATAAATATAATTACACGTGGATAATACATGATACTGCCTTGTGAAAAACTGTGAGGTTCTGTTGTTTTGATTCATCACTTTCTCATTAAAATGAAAAATAAAAACTTTTCTTTTAGTTTGTATGCTGAAATGCGTTACCTCAAGTCAAAGCACAGGCTCACCTGACTTGTCACGGTCATGATTAAAATATGCAAATATAGTCCAGAAAAGTCTTGTTCTAACTGGAGCACTGTTTAGTGACATCACTCACCTTCTTCACATAAGAAGGGGCAGTGGTGACCTGGTAGTAAAGGGCGCTGGATCGCTGATCCTAGGATTGGGGGTTCGACTCCCACTCTCCAGAAGGTTGTCACTGTCTCCCCAGTGCAGCTAACTGGGTTATCAAAGGTGCGAGGTTCATGTAAAAGAACCCTTGCTGACTTTCGACGAGTAGCCGTCAGCGTGTTTCCGAGGCTTGCTCAAGGGTTGTGTTAGGAAGGATATCCGACGTAAAAACCTATGCCAAATCAAATATGCAAATCATTAATATGGCTTCCATGAAGATGGCGGCAGATGATTCGCTGTGGCGACCCCTGAAAAAGAACAATCGAAAGGGAAAAAAGAAGACTCATCTTCACATAAATGTAAACTCATTAATTGTCCTTATTAATCCTGCAAAAATGTATTGCGCATAAGATGGAAAAAGAAGATGAAGAAAAACCTGCTAAAAATCTGAACACAATAAATAAAAATCATTTATATTCATCACCATGTCTAACGTACTGAATTCGTTATTGGGATTGCACACATTCAGAATATAATTATGCCTTTTGCCTGTTTTTGTCGCAGGCAAACGTTTTGAACGGTTCCTTATGTCGCACGTTCACGTGGAAGAGAAGAGGTGCATTTTGCTTGTCAGGTTTATGTCACTCTCTATTAATAATAGCCTAATCATTCATGACAGGCACAGTAAAGCAGCATGGTGCACTTCCTGTTCTAAATCTGAACCTGTGAAGTTTAGAATTCCTCCCGCAGGTATACTGAAGTTTGGATGTAAAGCAACCGCAGGAGCCGAAAACATAGTTATCAGATGGTCATCTAAGCACATTTATAAATGTAATACAGGGATCCCTCACTTTCCGCGGTTAACGCGGACCGAGATCCCCCCACGGCCATCGAATTTCACAAAGTAGGATCACTCCCTCCACCCCTGACTGGCGTATACGTACATATATATGTGTATATAATATCAATAAATACATATTCAATGCTATAAATGCTGCTAATAACAAACATTAAAAAATAATCCATAAGATGTGAATAAAATATAAATACACACACATACAAATGCGCACCTCACAAAAATGTAACTAGTTTTGACGGGAGGTTTTGGGTTGTTTTTTTTTTAAGTTTTTTTTTTTGCATAATTGGCCTTGTTTTTCAGCATTTTCCTGAACTTTTTCCTCTATTCTTCCTTAATTTCCTTATTTTTTAATTCGATGAATATGGTTTTGAGGCCAGCGATGTTGTACGGTTTAGAAACAGTGGCCCTGGGGAAAAGACAGGAGGCAGAGCTGGAGGTAGCACAGATGAAAATGTTGAGGTTCGCTTTGGGAGTGGTTTTGGAGACAAAGTCAGAGAGGCTAGATTGAGATGGTTGGACATGTACAGAGGAGGAATAGTGAGTACAGACGCTCCTCGACTAACGTTTTTGTTTGGTTCCGAATGGCCGAACGTAAGGTGAAAAAAAAGTAAGTTGCTACTGTATATTCCAGTGATGCATGACGTTCATACTGTACTGTACATCCATAAATACCATTACCGTATCTCATAAAACACCCATAAATCAATTATTATAAACACAACGTTGTAAAATATCAAATAATAACATTAATTTCAAATAAATTAAATTCAAGAAAAATAACTTCAAATAGATAAATTTTAATCAAATTCACTCGTCAAATATCAAATACAGTATCAGATATAACCTTTAACATGCTCTGTGATGTGATCTTTCTGCTTGTAAATGGTTCTGATGGTCGACGGAGCCATTTGGAAGAAACGTGCAACATTCACATGTTTCTCACCAGCATCAATTTTCTTGATAATAGCCATCTTCTTTTCTAACGAGATGGCTTTCCGCTTTTTCTGATTACCACTCTCACTAGTAGGCTTAAGCTTCTGACCAACCATATTTGCTTAGGGTTACAAAAGTCCACAAAACAGTGTAAACACAAAGATCACAGAGATGGCGTCTTAACACAAGGGTAACACACAGTGAACTGGGAAGAAGGAGGGGCACGTTCAGTCTGTCGTTTGTAAACAATGGACGCAGCGTCATGCGTAAGTAGCGTATTACGTCACCGTACACGTCTCGTACTACAGAGAGCACGCTGAACTCAATATTTTACCTTTTTTTTAATTAAAAAAAAATAATAATAAAATAAATAAAATCGAAAAATACGTAAAACGAATGAACGTAAAGCGGGGAGTGTCTGTATATTGGTACAGTAGTAGGATGCTGAGGTTGGAACTACCAGGCAGAAGGCCTAGAGGAAGACCAAACGGAAGATTTATGTATTTTATGAAGGAGGACATGAAGGTAGTTGGTGTAAGAGAAGAAGATGCAGAGGACAGGATGAGATGGAGGCAGATGATTCGCTGTGGTGACCCCTGAAAGGAACAGCTGAAAAGAAAAGAAGAAGAAGAATATTTCAAAAACAAAAAAATAAAAACAAACAAACAAAACAAAAAAAAATGATGCACTGAAGCCACATTAATTGAAGCTCGAAGTAGCGAGAGATCCCTGTATATGTACTGCAGCGGTCTATTAAATAAATGATTCCATTGTCCGGCATTAACAACTATCTACAATATATCAAAGGCTGGCTGAGATAGACTCCAGTCCATCTCGATAAGGATTGGCAAATGAGTGAGTGATGGGAGCAAATATACCACAAAGCATACCTGCAATTGTTCCCATTGTTTTTGTGGATGTAATTTCCATTTTAATCACATACACTAATGACCAATGAATTCCATTTCAGTTTCCACCAAATTAAACCGATATGTCAGCCAAAACGCTACTCTCGACACCAGTGATGCATGAAAATGGGGTGAGATAGACACATGTGCATGTAAAGATTGTTGCAGGTTATTAAAGTAGAGAACCCTGTGCTTTATTTTTATGTGCAGTCACATTTAATGCTTTTTGAGCAGCTTGTATAAAAGCAGTAGTTTAAAGTTGAGCTGAGCCACAAAAAAAAAAAAAAAAAAAAAGGGTTTCCCTTGCTCTGCTGAATTTCACTCTCTGTCTGAAAGTTCAGCACAGATGTGTACTAGATTAGCTGAGACCCCAACCCCTCACCCCACCTCATACACTTTTCCGACTCCCTACTCAGTTCTCTTCCTCTCTCGGCCGCAGTACTGGATACCAGACAGCAGTTACCAGGCAGGGTTAAATACTCTTGAGCTTCCAAGCCAATTCCACTGACTTTTATGATGGAACAAAAGTAGAGAAGTCACACATGGACTGATTTTTGTGTGTGCTGCCTTGTAGCTCGTCAAGAGTCTGCTCTTCTAGACTTAACCTGGGTAAGTTAAACTTTTGTTCTTGGTAGCACTGTGAGGTTGTTTCTGAATTATATGAAGGAAGAAAAAGGAGATGAAGAGGATGAAGGAGGAGAAGAAGAAATGTGCAGCATTACTTGAAAATTATATTTCCAGGGATTTTTTTCCTGTCAGGTATAATAGAACAAACTTATTATTCTTGAATAATATTCTGATTATTGTTTATTTATTCTCAATACAGTAGTCTGAAAGCTTGCTTTATACACAACTGAAATCTTATTTCGATTCGGTATCTGAATAGTTATACGTATAACACACAGACCCATTCCATCATGTGAAATGTATTAAAAGCTATAAGTTGTGTATAAAGTGTAAGACAGTACATTCGCTACAGTAAGCAGGCCAATGGACCTTAATGGTCCTCGATAAATGGGCTGACAGAACAATTGATTTTTGGGGTAACAGGTTACTCTGCTTTTTATTATTATTATTATTATTATTATTATTATTATTATTTATGTATTAATAAAACAAATAACACAGAACAACTGTCAGAACTGATTATATTGTTCAGGTTGAGGATAAAGTCCAATGGTTTCAAAATTTAAAATGGACAAATGGTTCCCAAGTTTCCAGTTGGAAAGAATTCTGTGAATGCGCCCTGAAACAGGACAATAAGTGATGCGATAGGAGCGATGGCAATGAAATGATGAAGTTAGTAGATAATATTTAAAATGTCACATCTAAAGAACGTGGGGGGAAAAAAAAAACATTAATTTCTTCGGACACTAATTGGCCGTACTACATTGATACAGTGCTTTGCGTATTTGTCTTCGTGGGAAATGACATCTTTTGCTCCCAGCTGTATCTTTGGCATTTCGTATGGAACATATAGATTAGTTTTCCTTTCACGGTTCCAGGAAAGAGGTTGCGGCACAATTTTCTATGAATACTTGAGGATAATAACAGCCTTTGCATGAATTCATACCGCAGTTATGTTTTATGAACCACTTTATTAAGATGATTTGGCATTTATTTCCTTAAACAGGACAATGAACTGGCAGAATAAATTGAACCAAAACGAGATGTGAAGGTCAGAAGCAGACATCTTTTGTACCCTCAGTTAAATACCTTATTTTCTTTTCTATTATGCAAGAAATGTGACGCTTCCAAAAGAGCTGTGATTCAACAGAGACTGAATAGCATGGTCCATCTAGATAGTTTCACCATTGTGTGTTGAAAAACAAGTTGACATACATGACAAGTCTGCATGTTATCTCAGAGAGTACAGTTCATGCAAATTCCAGATAGATAGCCTTCGCCCAGCTTGAAGCAAGCATCCGAACCACTACTCCACCATACAACTTAAATTAAATGTCAAAAAAATAAATAAATAAATAAAAATGTATTTCTTGTGACATCATACACGTTTGCACTAATCTGGTTCTGCTTAAAATGCATTAGTACAGGGAGCTCTCGCTACCTCGCGCTTCAATTCATGTGGCTTCAGTGTGTCGTGTTTTTTTTTTTTTAAATATTCATCGAATTCAAAAATTAAGGAAGAATGGGGGGAAAAAGTAAAGGAAAATTCCACTAAACAAGGCCAATTATGCAAAAAAAACCAAAAAACCTAAACAAACAAAACAAAAAACAACCCAAAACCTCCCATCAAAACTACCTACATTTTTGTGAGGTGCGCATCTCATCATCATCATCATCATCATCATCATCTTCCGCTTAGTCCAGGGTCGGGTCGCGGGGGCAGAAACCTAAGCAAAGAGGTCCAGACGTCCCTCTCCCGAGCCACTTCCTCCAACTCTCCCGGGGGGACACCGAGGCGGTCCCAGACAAGCCGAGAGACATAGTCCCTCCAGCGTGTTCTAGGTCAACCCCGGGGTCTCTTCCCGGTTGGACATGCCCGAAACACCACACCAGGGAGGCGTCCGGGGGGCATTCTGACCAGATGCCCGAGCCACCTCAACTGGCCCCTCTCAATGCGGAGGAGCAGCTGATCTACTCCGAGCTCTCCCCGGATGGCGAAGCTTCTCACCATATGGTTCTCAGTCGGACAAGGGTGGAATGCACCCTCCGGGTCGGGAATGAGGTCCTGCCCCAAGTGGAGGAATTTAAGTATCTTGGGGTCTTGTTTACGAGTGAGGGAAGGATGGAGCGAGAGATCGACAGACGGATCGCTGCAGCCTCTGCTGTTAAGCGGTGCTTGTACCGGTCTGTCATGGTGAAGAAGGAGCTGAGCCGCAAGGCGAAGCTCTCAATTTACCGTTCCAACCCTCACCTATGGTCACGAGTTTTGGTAATGACCGAAAGGTGCGCATCTGTATGTGTGTATTTATATTTATTTACATCTCATGCATCATTTTTGAATGTTTAATTCTTATTATATGTATTTATAGCATTGAATATGTATTTATTGATATTATATACACATACATATACGTCAGTCGGGAGGGGGGGGGTGTCCTATTTCTCTGAAATCGCTGGTCGCACGGTGATCTCTGTCCCAATTCACCGTGGAAAGTGAGGGACCCCTGAATTTTCATTTCAAAGCAAGACCCAAGGCTCTTCAATCAAACTATGGAGTTTTAATGAAACTACACATGTTTTATTTGTTTGCTTAATTATGTTCTGTTATTTTTAAAAGAGAGAGATATCATCATATAACTGAAATCTTTAGAATCAGAAAATATGCTCATTGGGAATCAAGTCAGTCTGTTGTTTCACGAATATGATCTGCCTTTTATAAACATATAGCAACAGATATAAACAACCAGTTGCTTTGGGAGCTGCTGGAGTCTATAGGGTTTTGTATAGGAGACGTTCCCAAACTTAAGTGATGTCACATTCCCGGATAATTACACACAGGACATAAAATACAGCTAATGCAGCTTTTTACATGTGCAAGTGTGTAAGGTAGGTAAAGTCCGTTGGGCTTTTTACACCCGAGCCAAAGTGGCTCATCAGGCCGGTGATTATCCCCGGTTTCCAAAGCGTGAAGCGACAAGGAGTACAACTCCTCCTGGATGGAACGCTAGTCCATCGCAGGTTACCTTCCCGGTATATTTTTACTGGTACCCATTTATATTGTTGGGCGAACAGAGGGAAAACTTGTGCTTAAGACCTTGCCCAGGGGTCTTAGCACATTGGAGGGTCTAACTGGGATTTGAACACGCAACCCCCTGATCATGAGCGCAGCACCCTAACCACTACACCACCGTCCCCTGTGCAAGTGTGTAATCCTGGGTAATGATTCCAAATACATTCCAATGGTATGTCGAGTGTAAAAGAGTGATTTGACTATAAATTATAACCTACAGCTGCAGTAAGTGCATGGTCAGGAATGCCATGTCTGGATAGAGCTTTCAGTGATTTCTTTGAGCTGTTCTTCGTCTGGGGATCAGTGAATGTATGGAATAGAGAGGATCCATCCATCCATCCACTGATATCCATTACAGTCACGTCAGAACCTGGAGTCGATCCCAGCCGACAGGAAGTCAGGGTGAATATATTTCCAGGTCATTCACAGATACAACACAGAAGCTGTTACCTCCCAATTGATGGCAAGTGTATCTCCGATGATATGGGTGTTCCAGCAGTTTCTAGTGTATTGCAGAGACTTGTACCCTGGGGGTTCCTGGGTTGCTCCAGGGCAGCTCAACTAATTTCCTCTCATCTGAAGGTGACAGTTTGGATCTTCTTACAGTTTTTGGATAAGAGGTGACACCTCTCACTAATTTCTACTGATGTGCAATTGTTTGAACAAATGAATAGGAATTTTTAAATGTTTAGAAATGGCTTGTGAAAATCTAGAATCCTTTATCTTAAATTCTCACTGAGCGACTTGGACTTTTCCCTGGTCAATCTAATCAGTGCTGTCAAACAAATCTTTTTCATTTTGGCCCACAGAAACTACCAGCTGTAGTCAATCATGGTCACTGCCAGAAAATCTAGTTACAAGACATTTGGGAACTTTCAGCATCACTGAAATAATAATCTCTGTGTATAAAGTGCACGTGTGTTTTATCTTAAATTTGCACAGTCTTGCTGACACATGAAAAGAAAAGTTCTAAAAAATAATTGAATGCATCAATTGGCATGACATCCATGTCCTTAATTCGTGCATTTCACCTTTTTTTATTTTTTATTTTTTGCTTTTTAACAGGACAAGCCTAAGAATTCTGACAACGGCATGAAAGTGTGTTGCTGACTTTTACTTTTCCTGACTCACAGACAGCTATAACATTTCACACACGCTTCCACATGCTGATAAATCTGGAAGGCATTCAAGAGTAGACAGGCTACGAAGGAGGGCATAGCACAAGTTTATTTAGGCTGTGAAGTGATGAAGATGAAATGGTTCCAATGAAGAGGTTCCTGTTAAAAACATTGCTTCACATGAACCTACTCTGCACAAGAACATTATTTGTGGTACGAGGCTGGACTGAAAGTTCATAGACTGACTAAGAAGGAATAATCCCTCTCACTGTTATGATGAGAGCTTTTATAGCAAGAGGATCCAGCAGACTGCAGGTGAGACTCTGTTGAAAAATAAACCACATTTGGTCCAATGTGTAATTCATCATAGTCAACCTATGAACTTTTCAGTCCACCCTTGTACTTGCTGTATCATTAAAAATAAATAAATAAATAAATATTCATTCATCCATTAATGTTATGAACAGTTTAATCCCAATTAGGTTCCCGGGGAGGCAGTGCGATCACTCACACAACCTGGGGGTGACTTGAAATAGACAGTTAGCGTACTGTGAATGTTTTGGGAGTGTAGGAAAAAAATGGAGACCCCAGAAACTGGACCACCGTACTGCCCACACACACACACACACACACACACACACACACACACACACACACACACACACACAGTTTTAAAAACTCTCTCTCTCACACACTCACACACATATATCTCATCTTTTTTTCCTTTCGGCTTTTCCCTTCAGGGGTTGCCACAGCGAATCATCTGCCTCCATCTTACCCGATCCGCTGCATCTTTTTCTCTTACACCAACTGCCTTCATGTCCTACTTCATCACATGCATGAATCGTCTCTTTGGTCTTCCTCGAGGCCTTCTGCCTGGCAGTTCCAACCTCAGCATCCTACTACCAATATATTCACTATCCCTCCTCTGTACATGTCCAAACCATCTCAATCTAGCCTCTCTGACTTTGTCTCCAAAACGTCTTACATGTGCTGTCCCTCTGATGTGCTCATTCCTGATCCTATCCATCCTCGTTACTCCCAAAGAGAACCTCAACATTTTGATCTCCGCTACCTCCAGCTCTGCCTCCTGTCTTTTCCCCAGGGCCACTGTTTCTAACTATATATATACAATATATATATATATATATATATATATATATATATATATATACAATATATATATATATATATACAATATATATATATATATATATATATATATATATATATACAATATATATATATATATATATATATATATATATATATATATATATATACACACACACAGGGATCCCTCACTTTCCACGGTTAATTGGGACTGAGATCCCCCACGACCGCTGAATTCCACGAAGTAGGATCAACCCCCTGACTGCTGTATACATACATGTATGTGTGTATATGTGGAGCCGATGGAGTAGTGGTTAGGATGCTGGTCTCATGATCGGGAGGTTGTGTGTTCAAATCCTAGTGAGACCCCCACTGTGCTAAGACCCCTGGGCAAGGTCTTAACCACAAGTGTGCCTCTGCTCATGCAGCAGTATAAATGGGTACCAGTAAAATATACTGGGAAGGTAACCTGCAATTGACTAGCGTCCCATCCAGGAGGAGTTGTACTCCTAGTCGCTTCACGCTACAGAATCCGGGGATAAGCACCGGCCTGATGAGCCAGTAGGCTCGGATGTAAAGAGCCAAATGGACTTTACCTTTTTTTTTTTTGGATCTGGAGAAAGCATATGACAGGGTGCCGAGAGAAGAACTGTGGTATTGTATGAGGAAGTCTGGAGTGACAGAGAAGTATGTTAGAGTGGTGCAGGACATGTATGAGAGATGTAAGACAGTGGTGAGGTGTACTGTCGGTGTGGCAGAAGAGTTCTAGGTGGAGGTGGGACTGCATCAAGGGTCAGCTCTCAGCCCCTTCTTGTTTGCTATGGTGATGGACAGGCTAACAGACGAGGTTAGACAAGAATCTCCATGGACTATGATGTTTGCAGATGACATCGTGATCTGTAGTGAGAGCAGAGACCAAGTTGTGGAAAATCTAGAGAGGTGGAGGTATGCCCTGGAAAGGAGAGGAATGAAGGTTAGTCTTAGTAAGACAGAATACATGTGTGTGAACGACGAGGACCCAAGAGGAACTTTGAGGTTACGGGGCAGAGATAAAGAAGGTGGAGGATTTTAAGTACTTAGGCTCAACAATCCAGAGCAATGGAGAGTGTGGAAAAGAGGTGAAGAAGCGCGTGCAGGCAGGTTGGAATGGATGGAGAAAAGTGTCCGGTGTGATGTGTGATAGGAGAGTATCGGCAAGAATGAAGGGAAAAGTGTACAAGACGGTGTTGAGGCCAGCGATGTTGTATGGTTTAGAGACAGTGGCGCTGGGGAAAAGACAGGAGTCAGAGTTGGAGGTAGCAGAGATGAAAATGTTGAGGTTCTCTTTGGGAGTAACGAGGATGGATAGGATCAGGAATGAGTACATCAGAGGGACAGCACATGTTAGATGTTTTGGAGACAAAGTCAGAGAGGCTAGATTGAGATGGTTTGGACATGTACAGAGGAGGGATAGTGAGTATATTGGTCGTAGGATGCTGAGGTTGGAACTACCAGGCAAAAGGCCCAGAGGAAGACCAAAGAGAAGATTTATGGATGCGGTGAAGGCGGACATGGAGGTCGTTGGAGTAAGAGTCGAAGATGCAGAGGATAGGGAGAGATGGAGGCAGATCATTTGCTGTGGTGACCCCTGAAGGGAACAGCCGAAAGGAAAAGAAGAAAGAAGAAAGAAGAAATGCATATTCAATGCTATAAATGCTTGTAATAACAATTAAACATTTAAAAATACTGCATAAGATGTAAATAAAATCTAAATGCACACACATATAGACGTGCGCACACTCAGATGTGCACCTCATAAAAACGTAAGTAGTTTTGTTGTTGTTTTTGTTAGTTTGGGGTTGTTTTTTTTGCATAATTGGACTTGTTTTTCCTTAACATTTCCCCCTATTCTTCCTTACTTTGCTTATTTTTTAATTTTGATGAATATTTAAAAAAAAAAACCAACAAAAAACATGATGCACTGAAGCTGCATGAATTGAAGCATGAAGTAGCGAGCGATCCCTGTATAGTGTTTTATCAGGCAACGTAATTTATCACTTATCTTACCTGTGGAAAGTCTTGAGCATGCCGACATGTATGCCACAACATGTGGAGGATCATTCTTGTGGCGTTAATGGCTTAGCATCACAAAAGAAAAGTGTGAGGCATGAGCATGGATCAGGGCTTTGTTTGTAGGATTTGCAGAGGCATTAAACTGTTTTCCTTAAATCCTGAGGGATTTAAGGCGGGGACTCACTTTGTTCAACCAAGGAAATTGACTTTTTTATTAAAAGATTAGCCGAGTCGGTCTCCTGAAAATTCTTTCATGTTGTCTTTCCTCAAATATATTCTTATACTTTGGTGTCAATGCCCAATGCGCATAAAACCAATGAAACTTACTATTTTAGCAGTGAACACTGAATGCAACACTGACCTCTTACAACACCAACATAAAACTATAATCACGGTGGTTTCAGGTCTTCGTGGACCCCCAAATCAAAAATGTACTTTTTTTAATCCATTACACATTTTTTGTTAGTTCACGTCTTGGGGAACAAAAAAAAAACCAAACAAAAACTTTTTTTGGCCACTGTTGACAAGATTGAAAAGCTGTTACATCTCTCAGCTGTAGTGTTGTAATTTATAACTCCTTACGGGTTTGAAAGGTCACCACAGTAAACCAATTCTCTGTTCTAGGCTGGAATGGAGCAGAACTGGACACTGTGTGCATTGCTATTCATAGCCACACTGATACAAGGCCACTGCCAAAGTGGTGATGGAGGGGACTGGGGATCAGGCAATACGCCAGAGCTTTTGTTCAGCACTAACTGCACTCCTATTCCAAACACACTCTATAATGATCCAGCCAACCCTGGATACACAGACTGGACCAAGCCACTTTTTCACATCATTCCAGACAGTAAAGCTGATGGCTGCTCAGTCAATTTTCATACCAGCCAGGTTATGTCCAGGCGATTACAATTGGCCAAAGAGGAGATGGCTTATCTGAAAGCTCTCCAGCATGGGAATCAGGCCGTGATGGAGAACCTGATCCAATTTGTTGGCGCAGAAATGGGGGATCAGCGCTATCAAGAGATTATTCAAGAAAATATTGTTGGGATAAAGGAAAATCATGCAAGTTGTGTGGAAGTGTTAAAAAAGGCAGCTGAGGAGTTGGAGAAACAGCTCGAAGGAACTGACCTTGCTGGAATGCACAAGTAAGTAGAAATGGTTTCATAATTATAAACTGCTTGTGCTGTGTATACATGGTTAGGTTCTCCAAACAATCCAAAAATAAGCAGAAGAAGCTGGCCACAGTATAAAAGTGCTGCATTCTTGAAGAGATTGCTGTTGATGAAAAGTTTAAACTACCTCCATAATTATGGCTGAATACCTGCCTCTTGGGAGGAAACACCTGAATTTAATGCATGTAATATTTACAGCAACAACTTTCAGGGGAAACTAAAAGTTAACCATTTAATTGGAAAGAATATAAACACTCAGGAAAATCAGTTCATTACTGTAAATATTAGCACACCGTGGTTCAGTTAACTTTATTTGTATAGAATACACACACACACACACACACACACACACACACGTTTATTCATTTTCTGAACCGTTCAGTTCAGTTCATTTTCTGTAACCGCTTAATCCTAATTAGGGTCGCAGGGAGGCTGGCGCCCATCCCAGCCGACTCCGAGCAAGGGCAGAGTACACCCTGGACAGCTCGCCAGGCCATCACTGGGCATAAACACGCTGATGGCTTTGTAGCTACTCTTGTCGAAAGTCAGCAATGGTTCTTTTACATGAACCTCACACCATAGACAGTGAGAGACGTTGGCCAGCCTTTGATAACCCAGTTAGCTGCACTGGGGAGACAGTGACAACCTTGTGGAGAGTGGTACTCGAACCCCCCAACCTTAGGATCAGCCATCCAGCGCCCTCTACCACTAGGCCACCACTGCCCTTTTCTGAACCACTTAATCCTAATTAGGGTTGCAAATAGGCTCTCAGCCGTCTCTGGGTGAGGGAAAGTACACCCACCCTGCACAGCTCGCCAGACCATAGCATGTGTGTGTGTGTGTGTGTGTGTGTGTGTGTGTGTGTGTGTGTGTGTGTGTATATATATATATATATATATATATATATATATATATATATATATATACAGTGATACCTCAGCTCACGAACATAATTGGTTCCCAGAAAGTGTGTGTAAGGCAAAAAGTTCGTCTTCCGAACATTTATTTCCCATAAGAAACCATTAAAATGAGAATAATCCGTTCCCAGGTCCCCATAAAACATAATTTTCTACTAAATAAGCCTTAAAACTACACAAAAATATACCTTATTTTATGTATAATAAATGTGCTATTGTATTGTAATTAAAGAAATAAACTGTACTGTATAATAAAGTGGTTTTATTTACCTTTGTGATGGTAGTTGACAGCTTGATGGAATGGAGTGGGAGGAGGAGGGAGGGAGGGACTTACTGTTTGGAAGGAGTGTTTGGAAACGCCTACTGTTTGGAAACACCCTTAGCCACACACGCACCCTTAATAGCTTCCTTGTTCTTAAGGATGGGAGCAATGGTAGACTTAGCGTACTGGTACTGGGACGCTGAGTCACACAAACGCACACCTCGTTCGTGTTTTTCAATGATCTCCGCCTGTGGTGGGGTCTTTTTCGGTCCCATAATAGCAAAAGTACACTCAATATGGTCCAAAATGTCTAGCAAACACAAACCACTTCCGCACTCAAAGAAAGGGTGATTTAACTGTGACGCCGTGAGCGTCAAGGCCAGCTTCTCGTGGCCGCCACCGTGGCGCTGTTCGACCGCGTGGTTTGATTCGTCCGCCGAAAACTAGTTCGTCAGCAGAGACTATATTCTCGCAAATTTAATGTTCTTGAGGCGAAAAGTTCGTGAGCTTAAGCGTTCGTCAGCGGAGGTTTTACTGTATATATATATATATATATATATATATATATATATATATATATATATATATATACATACACACACACACAAAAAAATACAGTTTGTCTCATACAGGATGTGTAAGAATTTGTTTTTTCTAAATCAGTGATTCATTGACCATACTAAAGGAATTACAGTTAAGATAAGATACAGCTTTATTAATCTCACAATGGAGAAAATAAAGACAATTATTAGTTAATAAATATTTAGATAACGTGTAGAGTTATGTGGAAAACAGCCACATCCTGCTATGATTTCTCCCATATATGGCATAACTCTACATATGTATTAACTTACATATATAATAGTCAGAACTTCAGACCAGCTTGTTTGCCCTTTCTCTGTTTCCTTTGTGCAAATTTGCCTTGTCTCTGTTTCCATCATCTGCATTAACAGTTGGAAGGAATGTGGGTTTAGCCTGTTGCAGGCCTCAAAATTTAAAGCTATTTCCGACCCTCTGTGCTTGCCTTTCCTTTTAAAACATGCTTGTAGCACAAATACACAAATACAATTTTCTCCAGGTTCAATAAAATATTCTGCTTCTGATTCTGATAAACTCTCAGATCCCTGCTTTGTGTGTGTGTTTTTTTTAAATAAGAATCAGTGAAGAGTCATCGACATTTGACAGGATGCTGCGCGACACAAAAAACATCGCCAATCAACTGGAGAATTTTTCACGACCCCTTCACATACAGATCACGGAGCAAATGCGGAAGAGCTTAAAACTAAAGAGGACCTAAACTCCACAACAGGAAGACTATCGTTTTTGTGGAACATAACTTTCAATGGCATGACTACAAAAGGCATTAATTATTTTCGATGAAGGTTAAAAACACTTAATTTTGCTCTAGATTAAACATTGTGCACAAGCTTTAAATTTCTGAATGAAAATGGTGTGTACATACATACATACATATATGTGTGTGTGTGTGTGTGTGTGTGTGTGTACAAAATGACTTTCTTGGTGCTAGGGTACAGATGGAGAGCACGGCAGCATGGAGTTCTCATTATTGCAGATACATGTGTGCAGGGAGAAGAAAGAGAGAAATGACAATGAGGTCATAGAAAAACAAATGGAGTCTCATCTGGCAACCAAAGCAGAAAGGGTTGTTGTTATCACTGTTGTATTTAATTCCTCTCTATTAATCATAATGAAACACTTTGTGAAGTATGATTTATGTTGGCCAGCTGTAAATGGGCTGTGTGATGAATGTGCATTATGTATATTATCAGAGGACAAAAGTGCTTGGATGCCCTTTGTATACTTTTATGCATAATTGTATGTTTTGGGACATTCTTGTGCTAATTTCACTATATTATATAATGTGGAAAGAATAAATTAATAATTTAAGAACAGTTGTGATTGGTTTTTATGCATAAAGTACAATATGAAATTAGAATAATGAGTTTTATTTATTTATTTATTTATCTGTTTAGGGCAGTGATGGTCTAGTGGTAAAGGTGCTGGATCACTGATCCTAAGGTTGGGGGATTCGAGTCCCACTCTCCACGGGTTGTCACTGTCCCCCCCACCCAGTGCAGCTAACTGGGTTATCAATGGCCGGCCATGTCGCTCACCGTCTATGGTGAGATGTTCATGTAAAAGAACCATTGCTGACTTTCGACAAAAGTAGCTGCAAAGCCGTCAGCGAGTTTCTTCCCTGTGAGGGCCAGTGAGCTGTCCAGGAGGGATTCCGCCCTCGCTAGGAGAGAGCCAGTGATGCCAGAAGCATGTCAACACATCAGTAACCAGTATTTTTGTTTATTTGCAATGTTGTTCCCAGAAACTTCCAGGAGCTGTCGTCAGTTCCAGACACATCTTTTTTTCTTCTTAAATTTATATATTTTGAATTCCTGAGTGGTAACTATTTCATTTATACTTAATATTAAATAATGAACTGGAAGGTTAAGTAACTGAGTAATAAGCAGAGTTGGACTATTACAGAAATGCTTGTTACACTCATCCTAACGTCTTGCAGGTCACAGCAAATTAGAGATTCTACACAGATATACAAAATAATCCTTCAGGTCAAAAGATTTAATGAGTTTAAGGACTTTTATTTATTTATTTATCTTAGTTGGACAGGTGCCAGAGCACCCTGACAGCCATCATCACGAACAACTTGGGTTACACTGGGAGAACGGATGAGTGATTGAATGGATGGGATGGACGGATGGATAAATAAATACTTGAATTAAATTGATTGATTGATCGATCGCTTTATTTATCCCTTAAAGACATTTGCATTTTACAGCAGCACAAAGAGTTTTAAATAGACCAAGTAAAATCATCATCGTCTTCATTATCATTAATAGTCACACCAAGCATTTACATCCTGTTGTGCCCTGTACATAAAAGCAGCTCTGGAACTGTGATAATAGAAAATTAAAGGTGAGGACTGGACGGTGACCTTTCCACACTGTTGTGGCTCAACATGAAAAACAATTCTATGCTTATCGGTGATGCTTTTTGAACCAGCTGGAATTAATCACAGACACATATGCCCAACGAGTCGTGCCCTTGTTTGCCACTTGTGTTGAACATTTCGTTTGTATTTGATTTTGATATCGCCTCCTCCCAGAATAATCTCGGGTTGCTTTCATTGCCTATAGGAGCTCGCCTTAACACCCCCACACACTTTTTATATATATCATGCTGACAAGAACCTTCAGAATTTCAAGTATAAAAATTCTATTAAACATTGGTATCCTCCCCCTTTCCTCTTCCCCCCACCCAATGCAGTATGCTCAGTGTGTCTGCCCTCTAGCTGTGATACAGTGCTATAGGACTATAAGGTTCAGATCCAGGCCTATGCTTCAAATGAATGCATGGCTCGAAATTCATTCTTCGTCTCTGACCATGTCTAACATCCCAGAACAACACCAGTTATATTTCTATTTACTTTATGTGTGTATTTGTATATTAGTCGATTTTTTTTAATTTTCTTTTTGTCACTATTGAATTGTCAATTTTTCTTTAAAGGAATAACGAATCATTTGATTTCTAAGTCCAAGCATCACCTTTGCTTTTATGTCTTGTGTCACACACTCAAAATTTCAAGTTCAGCTTGTGTGAGAGATTAACATTCTGTTATTATACCACTAATCAGAGTAAATAAGAAATTCTAAGATGCACTTATTGCCCCAAGAGCTTTTTTTGTCCCATAAGCTTTTCTTCTTTCACCCAGAGATTCTTCATGTCAGGATAAAGCCGTTAGCAAAGACAAATAAACATTTCCCCCTTTACCTTACAGCGATTTTAAAACATAAGTTAGGAGTATCTTACCACCAGAACCAGCCCAAATGTCATCCGTATAACTTGAAAGGTTAAAAAAAAAAGATGTTGATCAAGTATGTTGTAGTGTAAGTCTGCATTTATTAATAATCAATTTAATGTTAATTTTGGATCTGGGTGCATTTTTCACCCTCAAAGATCTTTAAGACTTACAGTCAGAGGTTAGATTTGATTATTATTCTATACAAGCTGTGTGTGGGGGGAACGTTTTGGATAGAGATATATTTTCAAACAATACGGTGAAGACATTTTGACTGGTCCTCACTTCTTCAGAGGCCTGTTTTAGAGTTAAGACTTGTTTTAGGTTTCAGGCTAGAATTGGGTTTATGTTACGGGGCATTTATTTGTGATAATAAGGGGATAGGGAATGCATCATGTTAATGAATGCCACAGAGACGGAATTATAAGGAGAGCGAGAGAGAGAATGTGTGTGTGTGTGTGTGTGTGTGTGTGTGTGTGTGTGTGTGTGTGTGTGTGTGCATTGGTGTGGGTGTGCCGTGTGTGTGTGTTGTTGGTGTTGTTAGAAAATATGAATACTATTTATCCAGATATCATGGGGCATTGTGTGTGTGTTGTTATTGTTGTGTGTGTGTTATTGTTTGTGTGTGTGTCTGTGTGTGTTAGAAAATATGAACACTATTTATCCAGATATCATGGAGGGTGTGTGTGTGTGTGTGTGTGTGTTGTTATTGTTGTTGTTATTGGTGTGTGAGTTTGTGTGTGTTGTTATTGTTGTGTGTGTGTTGTTAGAAAATATGAACACTATTTATCCAGATATCATGGAGGGTGTGTGTGTGTTGTTATTGTTGTGTGTGTGTGTGTGTGTGTGTGTGTGTTGTTAGAAAATATGAACACTATTTATCCAGATATCATGGAGGGTGTGTGTGTGTTGTTATTGTTGTGTGTGTTGTTATTGGTGTGTGTGTGTGTGTGTGTGTGTGTTGTTAGAAAATATGAACACTATTTATCCAGATATCATGGAGTGTGTGTGTGTGTGTGTGTTGTTATTGTTGTATTGTTATTGGTGTGTGTGTGTGTGTTGTTATTGTTGTTAGAAAATATGAATACTATTTATCCAGATATTGTGGGTGTTGTGTGTGTGTTGTTATTGTTGTATGTGTGTGTGTGTGTGTGTGTTGTTAGAAAATATGAACACTATTTATCCAGATATCATGGAGGGTGTGTGTGTTGTTATTGTTGTGTGTGTGTGTGTGTGTGTGTGTGTGTGTGTTGTTATTGTTGTGTGTGTGTATGTTGTTGTTAGAAAATATGAATACTATTTATCCAGATATCATGGAGTGTGTGTGTGTGTGTGTGTGTGTGTGTGAGAGAGAGAGAGAGAGAGAGAGAGAGAGAGAGAGAGAGAGCAATACTGACCGTAATCCCCGCGTTTCGGTTTCCGCCTCCTTTTTCTGACGTTGCTGGGGGATTGATAGCGCGCGAGCGGTCGCCTGGGAGACGGGAGGCTGAGGAGTGAGCCGGACTACAGTAGTCGCGCATTTGGGGGAAAAAAACAAAAACAAAACAAACAAAAAAAACCACGCCGCGCATTACAAAACTTTTTAAACAAACCTGGAACAAACTCGGTATTTTTTTCTTCTTCTTTGGGGTAAAAGTCGGCATGAGGTGTCATATAAATAAACATGGGCTGTGAACTGGGATCCAGCGCGCGCAGGTTGTAGTGGGACGCACGAGATCGGAACGAGCAACATGGAAGAGTTGTGGATGTGGATTACAATTGGCACGCGCTCACGATGATCACACACTTTTCTACTACTTCTACTATTACTACTACAAATAATAATAATAATAACAATAACAAAAACAACATTCTTATTAACCTGATCGTGCAGTTAAGGACAGGGATCACTCTCTAGTTATTTGTACAGTCCATAACAATCAATCTACACACACACAAAAAAAAATTAAATCTCAAAGTTTAAAGATAAAAACACGAGCATGGCAGTGGAAATAAAGTGCACCCGGAGACACTGACTGCGCAAATGGAGCGCTGAATATATATATATATATATATATATATATATATATATATATATATATATATATATATATAAAGAGAGAGAGAGAGAGAGAGAGAGAGAGAGAGAGAGAGAGAGAGAGATGGAGCGCGTCGGTCATCTCCTGGTCTCCCTGAGGAGCGCTCTGCTCTGGAGCATCTTCTGGCAATCAAGTAAGTTCATCATATCATTGGGAATAAGTCTCAGGTGCTCATCAAGAATAGCCAGGTGCTTCAAAACATTCTTTTTGCTTTTGCATTTTGTTCCCAATCTCTTGTGGGCGTATTCGGTTTTCCTTTACTGTGTCTAATTCTTAACATCTGTTTGGTTATGCTGCTCCTGATGCTGATTATTATTGATGAATATATTGTGTAGCAAAATGTTTTGATCTTATGCATCTCGCCACTAGATGAAGCTGTATAGAGACGAGTTTGTAACACTCTTGCATTATGTATATTGACCATAAAACCTGTTATACAGAGACTTTCCTACATTTTGTCAGACAGGAAGGAACACGAATTGTCTGATACCACCGAAAGAGAACTCAACTTTTAAATTTCCATAAAAAAAAAAAAAAAAAAAAAAAAAAATTCTCCTTGAGGATTTTAGCACCTAAACTATCATTGCACAAACTACATCAAACTGGACTGTTATTCTACTGTAAAAAAAAAAAAAAAAAAAAAAATATATATATATATATATATATATATATATATATATATATATATATATATATATATATATATATATATATATATCTGTATAAATAAAATAAAAATAAAGTTAGCATATTTTTACCTGTCAACCACATACTATTTTGCAGCATGTACCCAGGCTGGAGCTCTTTATAGTAAAGGGTTAAAATATTTCAGCAGCCTGACAGTCTGGTAGTCGACAGCGGATGCAGGAAGCGCTTCATGTCAGTGGGGGGTGGGGGGGTGTTAAAAACACATCCACACGAGGTTTTGGATATACATTACTGTACACTACATACATAGAACCCATGATTTCATACCCTATGGTTTCATGTAACTTTATATAGAGTAGGGAGACAAAAGCAGCCAGTGCAGTGTGTTATCTATCATTGCATGATCTTGCATGGCATCTGGCTTGAATTACACTGTACATTGGTCTATATCAATAAATTAATCTTTCCACTTGATCTCAGACTCATAAATCCCCTGACAAGATTTCCAGTGGAGTAATGCTGGTAATTCTCTTGATTTCAATGTATGTAGAATAATATATGACTTAGCACTACTTGCCAGATAAGTATTAAGTGAAAAAGACGCACGCTGAAGTACGTTTTTTTTTTTTATTATTATTGCAAAATTGGTAAAAGGATATTTTAAAAGAAATTAGATAAGCGGTTTGGCTTGTAATTATAAATTTCCATGTGTAAATGAGTGAAAATTGTGAGTTTTTGTCACATAAAGTGACTCATTCTGTGCTCAAAATTCTTGCAGCACTAAACCTTGACGTAGAACATAAATCTGACTTGGTAATGAGATGCTGCTATCCGCGCAAAGGTTGACTTTTTTTTTAATGTGCTGTAATCAATAAGGTAGTCCACCCCTTGGGAGCTCAGTGCTAGACTGAGATAATCACACTACACTACACAAGAGCTACTCCAGTCATACCGACCGGCTGGCCTCTCACACTTAGTGGAGTCCCTCAGGGCTCAATGGTAAGATCTGTGACACTTGAAATTAAGGCTTGAGTTTGGCCACTCGGTTTCTTTTGCCCCAAAATATCTCTCTGTTAAATTAAAAAGTTGTCAGTCATGAGAAAGTGGGAATGATGTGTCAAGCGTAATAATGTAACATGGGGATTGCAAAAATATGACCCTGCTTGGAGCACGGAATGATACCTTCAAGTCAGGAGATTAGCAGGCTTACAAAGACCTGCGCCAGGTTCTGCGAAAAGACATGCACACATCAGCAGACTTCATAGACAGCACCCTACCAAACACCCTGAGTCAGATTTTTGCTCGCTTCAACCAACACAATGGAAAGGGGACCACCTGCCCTGCTCTTTCAGAGAGGGACAACCCCTTGACAACCCCATTGAGTTGCAGCAGCGCCACATCAGAACTATCCTGTGCAGAGTCAACACAAGGAAAGATACTGGCCCAGGCAAGGTAACAGGAAGGGTACTTCAAGCATGAGCACATCAACTAGTGGAGATTTTCACCACCATCTTTAACCTCTTGTGACTGCAATGTACCGTTCTCACCTGCCTCAAAACAGCCATAATCATTCCAGTGCCTAAGAAGTGCACAGGAAGCTACCTAAATAATAGCTGCCCAGTTGCTCTAACCCCTATCATCATCGAATGTTTTGAGAAACTAGTCTCACATTGAGGCTGCCATCTCCACTTATCTTGGTCCACATCAGTTTGCACACAGAGCAAACAGGTCAACTGAGGATGCCATCAATACTACCCTCCACAAAGTTCTCACACACCTGGACAGCAGCAACTCCTACGTGAGGATGCCTCATAGACTTCGGCTCTGCTTTTAACACAGTTGAAAAACATAAACTGGTTCAGAAGTTGGGCAATCTGGGCCTAGGGAGCTCACTGAGCACCTGCATACTGGACGTTCTCAGCAACTGACCCCAGAACGTCAGGACAGAAAAACACATTTCCACCACTCTCATCCTGAACATCATAGATGTGTGTTCTTAGGCCACTCTTCACACACATATGACTGTTCTCCACTCACACCAGCAATACCATCGTGAATTTCGCTGATGACACCACCATGTTTACAGATAACAATGCATCAGCCTACAGAAAGGAGGTTTGGCAACTGAGGCGATGGTGCAACAACAACAATATGGAACTCCCCAAACCAAGGAGATTATAATGGACTTCAGGAGAACCAAGCTGAGTACCATCTACATTGATAGAGAGGAGGTAGAGAGGGTAGAGTGCTTCAAGTTTCTTGGGAGTCCACATCACTGATGACTTCACTTGGGCCACAAATGTTGACCACCAGGTGTACAAAAATGGATGTACTTCCTTATAAACAACTTTGGATGGACTTCCTTAGAAAGCTCCAACAAGCCTGCTACCCCAACTCCTACGGAAGAATGTTTACCAGTCCACCATGGAGAGCCTCCTGACCTACTGCTGTACAGTGTAGTTCAAGCAGGCCTTGCAGCAGGTGGTGAGGATGGCAGGGCAGGTAATTGGAACTACACTACACCACCCCCCCCCACCATCAGTGGCACACTGATAGACTTCAGAGGACAGACAGTGGAATTATCAGGGACCCCACAGACCCTGGACATACCCTTTTCTCCCTTGTCCCCTCTGGAAAAAGGCACAGGACACGAACAACAAGAACAGCTTTTACCCACAAGATGTTAAACCTGTAACTCCACCACCACCATCACAAATACTGACTGAATAAATAAATAAACACCATTCAGACCATCTCCCTGGACAGTACAATATTCCTATTTAATTTCAATACTTGTATTTAGAGCAGTTCTTGAGCATCATAACACTTTAACACCATGCACCTTATAATTAAAAATTCTACCTTTTAACCGGTGTGTATTATGAATCATGGGCATATCATTCACCCTTCTGTGTATTTGTGAATATGCGAATAAATGTACAATGGTCTGTAAATGTGTGAATATACGTATAATAGTCTGTAAATGTATGAACATGTGAACAGAAATATAGTATATGGGATATATCCCCCAGTGCAGCTAACTGGGTTATCAAAGGCAGGCCATGTCTCTCACTGTCTATGGCAGTGCTTCTCAAATAGTGGGGCGCGCCCCCCTGGGGGGGCGCCATGGGATGCTGAGGGGGGCGCGTGTGACCCAGGAGAACATGCTTTTTTTCCGCCGTACTACAAGAAAGTGTAATTGCACATCCACTCCAGTAGTTGGCAGTGGCGCCCTCATTGCCCATTGTGCGCAGCAAGTACAGGTCCCAGCTAAACATTGAGCAGGAGCTGAGAGTTGCAGTGTCATGCTTTGAGAAGCTGTGCGCTGCAAAACGTGCTCATTGTAGCCATTAATCTTGGCTTCCTCATTTTGAGAAAAAAAAAATCAGCACAAATTGTTCTATTTGTTCTTGTTTTGTCGGTTAAAGTGTTTATATATTGTGCTCCTGAGTTAATGTTTCTGAAGTCAATTTGAATTAATTATTTATTGATTTTATTTTCAGCAGCAAATGGTGTGGTAAGTTTGTCAAAAATGTAACAAGGATATTATTATTTTTATATTTAAGGCAAATTGATGCACTTTCTTTTACAGACTAATAAAAAATGTTAAAAAAGTTATTCTTGTAAGTTGAACTATATCTCTTTCTTTTTGTTTTATTTATGTTAACAAGGATACGATATAATGAAGAGATATACCTGTAACTACATTATAGAAAAAAGTTATAATTTATAGTTGCGGCGGAAAGTGGGTGGTGGGGGGGGGGCGTGAATTGTTTTCTTCTTGCTAGGGGGGGCGTAACAGAAAATAATTGAGAAGCACTGGTCTATGGTGAGAGGCATGTAAAAGAACCATTGCTGACTTTTGTAAAGAGTAGGCTGCAAAGCCGTCAGCGTGTTTCTACTCAAACCACTCACCAACCCACACTGAACCAGCATGGTGAGTTATGGTTCAAACTCACAACTATGAAGGTTTTGGAGGCCATTTGCCAGCAGTGGCATGACAGTCTGATGATGATGGGATACATGTATGTATATGTGTGTATATGTGTACATATATGTCTATGTAGATATATGCACATGCACAGCATAGTATATTGCCTTAATTGTCTTTTGTCCATTTTGTTTTTGTAATTGCTGCTAAATAAAGAGCTGCTAAACTGATTTTTTTATTGTTCATGCAACAGTTGACTATTAATCTCTCTTTATCTTTAAAATTTGGCCCTAAAATGGTCTATCAGGCTGTTCAGGGTATACCATGCCTCTGTCCAGAGTTATGGCAGAGATACAGTAGGTTCCAGCCTCCCTATGACCATAGTAGGATTATATTAGGCTTGGCCAATTAAAACAATGCTAATGACAACGGACATTGGAATGCGTCTTTACCATTGCCTAATTTTTTGTGGGGTCAGCAGGGGTGGGGTTATACAGGCCACATGAGCTTAGGGCAATGGAATGTGTAATTCTGGGTGATTGCTGATGGATTTAAATTGCAAATAATACAAACTCTGGACATTTCCTTTAATCCTTTAACGGTCTGTTATCCTCATGGATTTAATTAAGCTACGCATTTCAATTTTTGCTTCATTACAAATATTTGTATTACACAGGGAAAAGCTGATGAACATATTTCATAATCAGAATCAGAGTCTGAAATTAGAAGTTAGTAATATCTATATAAACAGATACAGAATGAATCCTGTAAGTGAGGGGTATGTACAGTATTATCAATATAAATAGTAGAATGTAAATGTATAACAATGGATGTTGTTGCTATATGGTGCAGTTTGTACAGTTTGAAAGTTCACAGGTAGGAATGATTTCCTGTTGCTTTCAGTGGTACTGTATTTCATTTTGGTAGTATCAGGCTCTCACTGAATGACTACTGATCAGCAGGTTGTGGAGCAGGAGAGGGATATTGTTCAATACTCTCTTTATTTTGGACAGCAATCAGCTATCTTACACGACCATTGGAGAGTCCAGCTCCATCCCCACAACGTTACTGGCCTTGCAGATCAGTTCTTTCAATCTGTAAGCATCTGCGACTCTCAGCCTGCTGCCTCAGCATGCAACAGCATAAAGCAGGGGTCACCAACATGGTGCCCGTGGGCACCAGATCGCCCACTAGGACAACATGAGTCGCCCACGAACCTGTTCAGGGATCAGGAACCTATGGCTCGCGAGCCAGACATGGCTCTTTTGATGACTGCATCTGGCTCTCAGATAAATCAGGTGATATCTGAACAGAATAACTAATACCTGTACATAATTTCGCTGTCCTTTAAATAAAAATACAGAAAAAAAACATCAAATAAAACAAAAACATAAATAAATCTCATGCATTTCAATCTATACATCTATTTTCAATGCCACTTGTCACTGTGGCGTGCAGCGGAGAGCCAATCCTTTCTGTACTCCAGTGTGTGGGTGGGGCCGATACCTTGACACTCTAATTTTATTGGATTATATGCAACAGCCTGCGCAAGTTGTTTTTGAGTAAAGAGATAAATTTCCCCCGTTTTGATCAGCTCATGTGCAAGAAGCCAAGCAGAGCTGGCAAGCAAAACACAAATGGACAGACATGAATAAACTTCAACCCGCAGACCAGCTGATTGCCTTTGGACTTCCTGTCACATAAACACTACAGCGTGTGAGTCCTGTCATATTGAACATGTTTGGTTCCACATGTGCACGCGAGCAGTCCTTTTCACAACTGAAAAGCATCAAGACCAACCTATGGTTATGTAACAGATGGAAGCCTAAACGCCTGCATGAAGCTGAACCTCAGCACGTATCAACCAGACTATAAAGCCATCAGCAACACCATGCAGCACCAGAAGTCGCATTAATAGTAAGAAGTACTTTTCTTATTAATAAACAACTTCGTTATAACAATGTTGTTTAAAATAAATTCAGTGTTGTATTACAGGTCCTTCTCAAAAAGTTAGCATATTGTGATAAAGTTCTTTATTTTCTGTAATGTACTGATGAACATTAGACATTCATATATTTTAGATTTATTACACACAACTGAAGTAGTTCAAGCCTTTTATTGTTTTAATATTGATAATTTTGGCAAAAAAGTAAAGAAAAACCAAAAATCCCTATCTCAAAAAATTAGCATATGTCATCCGACCAATAAAAAAGTGTTTTTAATACAAAAAAAAAGTCAACCTTCAAATAATTATGTTCAGTTATGCACTCAATATTTGGTCGGGAATCCTTTTGCAGAAATGACTGCTTCAATGCAGCGTGGCATGGAGCCAATCAGCCTGGGGCACTGCTGAGGTGTTATGGAGGCCCAGGATGCTTCGATAGCGGCCTTAAGCTCATCCACAGTGTTGGGTCTGGTGTATCAACTTTCTCTTCACAATATCCCACAGATTCTCTATGGGGTTCAGGTCAGGAGAGTTGGCAGGCCAATTAAGCACAGTAATACCATGGTCAGTAAACCATTTAGCAGTGGTTTTGGCACTGAACAGGTGCCAGGTCGTGCTGAAAATTGAAATCTTTATCTCCATAAAGCTTTTCAGCAGATGGAAGCATGAAGTGCTCCAAAATCTCCTGATAGCGAGCTGCATTGACCCTGCCCTTGATAAAACACAGTGGACCAACACCAGCAGCTGACATGGCACCCCAGACCATCACTGACTGTGGGTACTTGACACTGGACTTCAGGCATTTTGGCATTTCCTTCTCCCCAGTCTTCCTCCAGACTCTGGCACCTTGATTTCCGAATGACATGCAAAATTTGCTTTGATCCGAAAAAAGTACTTTGGACCACTGAGCAACAGTCCAGTGCTGCTTCTCTGTAGGGTCAGGCGCTTCTGCCGCTGTTTCTGCTTCAAAAGTGGCTTGACCTGGGGAATGCGGCACATGTAGCCCATTTCCTGCACACGCCTGTGCACGATGGCTCTGGATGTTTCTACTCCAGACTCAGTCCACTGCTTCCACAGGTCCACAAAAGTCTGGAATCGGCCCTTCTTTCACTTTTTCCTTCCCACAGATGTCCCACTGAGGTTCCTTGATACAGCACTCTGGGAACAGCCTATTCGCTCAGAGATTTCTTTCTGTGTCTTGCCCTCTTGCTTGAGGGTGTCAATGATGGCCTTTTGGACAGCAGTCAGGTCGGCAGTCTTACCCATGATTGCGGTTTTGAGTAATGAACCAGGCTGGGAGTTTTTAAAAGCCTCAGGAATCTTTTGCAGGTGTTTAGAGTTAATTGGTTGATTCAGATGATTAGCTTAATAGCTCGTTTCGAGTACCTTCTCATGATATGCTAATTTTTTGAGATAGGAATTTTGGGTTTTCATGAGCTGTATGCCAAAATCATCAGAATTAAAACAATAAAAGACCTGAAATATTTCAGTTGGTGTGCAATGAATCTAAAATATATGAAAAATTAATTTTTATCAGTACATTACAGAAAATAATGCTAATTTTTTGAGAAGGACCTGTATACTCTAAAATTGTTGGTCTCAGTATTAAAAATGTATTTGGCTCTCAAAGGATTAGATTAAATTTTTTTTTTTTTTTTTTTGCGCTCTCTTGGTCAAAAAGGTTCCCGAACCCCGACATAGATGAATATCATTAATTATTAATAATAACATATAATTAAATGTAAATTGAGCAAATTTGTTATGTCACAAGTGTGTATTGACCTGGTAGCCCTACGCATTAATTGGTACCCAAGAAGTAGCTCTCAGTTTCAAAAAGGTTGGTGACCCCTGGCATAGAGGATGGCGCTGGTCACAAACAGACTCATAGAACATCCTGAGTAGTGTCCGACAGATGTTAAACGACCATAACCACCTCAAAAAAGTAAAGACGGTTCTGGTCCTTCTTGTAAACGGTTCTTAACCCAGTTTAGTTTATTGTCAATATGAACTCCAAGGAATTTATAATCCAGTCGGATGCCTTCTATCAACCTTTCCCAACATGGAAGATGTAAAATAAGCACATGACAGTAACCTGCTAAAATGATATAGAAGTGACACTGATTTTATGTTGTTCCAAAGGTGCGCACCACTGATCTAATCTCTTGTACACCAAATGACTGCCTCACTGTCTGATGTCAGTGGTGCATGTCTCTGTTAAATTCTCATTAAGCATTTGCTTTCACACATACCACGCATCAGCTGATGTGTGATTCAATTTTGTCAATAAATCTGAATCATTAAAAAAAAGAAATATGCAGCTCTGTGTCTGACACAAGTCTTTATTTCATTGGCAGTGTCCTGTTATGAGAAGACTCACTCACATGCTGAGGATGAACTCTTCAGGAAGCTTATTGTTGGATACAACAAGTTGTCCCGCCCTGTGCAAAACACCTCAGATGTGGTTATCATTAAGTTTGGCTTGTCCATTGCCCAGCTCATTGATGTGGTAACTATCAAATCAATAAATAAACAAAATGAATAAATACATAAATAATGACAATAACAAAGTATGCAGAGAACCACATTATGTATTTCTATCATTTTTACTGCTATATTTAAAAAAATATCAATAGTTCATTCAATTTCTGAACTGCTTAATTCTAATTAGGGTCACGGGGATACTGACGCCCATTTCAGCTAACTCTGAGCAAGGACGGGGTACACTCTGGACCGCCCGTCCATCAAAGGGCCATAAAAAAAAAAAAAAAAATATATATATATATATATATATATTTTTTTTTTTTTTTTTTTTTTTTAATTATATAATTCATTTTCTGAACCACATCATCCTGATTAGGGTCACAGGGAGGCTGGCATCCATCTCAGCCGACTCTGTACGAGGGCAGAGTATATCCAGCTCGCCAGGCCATCGCAGGGCAGAAAGATTCTGACAGTTATGCAGCCTCCTCTTCACAAAACTCAGCAACAGTTCCTTTATATCCTGCTCACCATAGACACGGAGAGACATACCCGGCCTGAGTGTTTTGTCAGCTTGTTGTTTAGATACAGTAACTTATAGACTACATGGACAATCTTAAGAGTGAGTGAAACACAGGTTCTATTTTGTGAACAGCCAAGTGAACAGGTCTTCCAGGAATGAGTACATCAGAGGGACAGCACATGTAAGATGTTTTGGAGACAAAGTCAGAGAGGCTAAATTGAGATGGTTTGGACATGTACAGAGGAGGGATAGTGAATATATTGGTAGTAGGATGCTGAGGTTGGAGCTACCAGGCAGAAGGCCTAGAGGAAGACCAAAGAGGAGATTTATGGATGTGGTGAAGGAGGACATGAGGGCAGTTGGTGTAAGAGAAGAAGATGCAGTGGACAGGGTGTGATGTAGGCAGATCATTTTCTGTGGCGACCCCTGAAGGAAACAGCCGAAAGGAAAAGAAGAAGCTTCCCACCTCACTGTGAGCTGTTTCAGAAAATGCGTTGTACAGTACGACTTTTATGATTTCATTGCACATGCCTGTTTTGCTTTTGTGGTGTTTATGGTAGTTTAGATTCCAACAACGTAGAAAGATTTGGGCAGAAATTATATGTCTGAAACATTGACATTAGCCTTCCATTGTGTATTGCTAAGTGCCATAGCACGTCATACATGATGTCACCAGTCAAAGTTAAGACAAGGTTCTGGGTTTGGAGGGTGTTTCTGTCTGGAGTTTGCATGTTCTCTCTGTGCTTGTATGGGTTCCTCTGGGTACTTCAGTTTCCTCACACAGTCCAAAAATATGCACTTTAGGCTGATTGGCCATTCCACATTGCCTTGACTGCATTGCTTCTCAATTATTTTCTGTGGCGCGCCCCCTCTAGGAAGAAAAAAACATTTCACCCCACCCCACCGCCCAGTGGGTGACTATAAACAGTATTATTTTCTGTAAAATTGTTATTAGTACACCTCTACATAACACTATATCTTTATTAACTTTAAAAACAAAAAAGAAATAAATATAATTCAACTTACAATAAAGAAAAAAAACTTCATTAACATTGTTTTTTAATCTGTAATAGAAAAGGTTGAAAGTGCACCAATGTGCCTGAAATATAAAAAACATGCATCCTTATTTCAACTCATTTAACTTACTTATTTATGTCTTAATATCTCATTCTCTTTGTTCCTGTTAGAAAAATTTCCGTATTGTTTCTTGAGGGGTTGTTTACTGCACTTCATATCGTTCGCTCGTGCAAAAAAACGCTACATCATAGCTCGACAATGAGAGCGCCACTGCCAACTAGTGGAGTGGAGGTGCAATCACACTTAATCCTTGTACAGGATTCCAGAAAAGCATGTTCCCCAGGGCCAGACGCGCTCCACCCAGCATCACACCACCACCATCACCACCACCACCATCACCACCACCCCCGGCATCATCCCCACTATTTGATAAGCACTTCTCTAGTGTGACTGTGAATGGTTGGGTGCGTTAGCCTTGTGATGGCTTAGCAAGCCATTCATACAAATTTTGCTCCAGTCCCCTGTGACCCTAGTAGGATTAAGCGGTTTGGCAAATAGATGAATATTTGTTTGACATTGGTTGGTGTGATATGTAGTCTGATATTGATTAGTTTGAATAAGGACGTGCTTGACTGACAGTCCCTTGTTAACACAAGGACACGATAATACTGAAATAAATAAACAGGATTGATTTTTTTTTATTTAATTTCACTTTGGCATACCTGCACCATCAATGAAGTATGCCAGAATATAAAACACCTTCTTCTCTTCTCAACCAGATTAAATTTTTTGCTCAAATAACACAGTGATACGGGGCAGTGGTGGTCTAGTGGTATAAAGCGCCGGATCGCTGATCCAAAGGTTGGGGGTTCGAGGCCCACTCTCCACAAGGTTCTCACTCCCCCCCCCCAGTGCAGCTAACTGGGTTATCAAAGGCCGGCCATGTCTCTCACTGTCTATGGTGTGATGCATGTAAAAGAACCATTGCTGACTTTCAACAAGAGTAGGCTGAAAAGCCGTCAGCGTGTTTCCGCCCTGCGATGGCCTGGCGAGCTGTCCAGGGTGTACTCTGCCCTCGCCCTGAGTTGGCTGGGATGGGCACCAGCCTCCCCGCGACCCTAATTAGGATGAAGCGGTTCCAGAAAATGAACTGAACTCATACAGTGATACTGATTCGATGACAATAGAGTTGTTTCCATATTGACTTATTTCGAGTGGTGCTTGTTGTAGATTTTTTTCTGTCTGTTGCATATGAGCCCAATGCATGTTTTACACAATATTTCCCATTATTTATACCTGCTGTTCCTCTCAAATGATTCCTCTGATAGTCAGACCGGTCTGTTGTGCCGTGGTCAGCAGAGATTTTGAGTTTTATATTGGTTTGTGTGTTCCAACTTTTGATGTTTCATTTGGCCAAGATGGCTTGTCATGAAGCTGAACTTGTGTTTAGTCCAAGTTCAATTAAAGACTGTAAAGAGAAACTAAAACCTATATTTCTTTGATGTGCGGTGGCCTAATCTGCTACTGACACGCTGTAAATGATAGTTTTATGAAGGCAGTAACATCAGCTTCCCCAGAAACCACATTAGCACCTTTAACCTGATAGTCCTGATGACTCAGATGTTCCCTGAAATCAGTCCATCAGGATATTACACGTCAGATGCTGCTCCTGAACCAAGCCCAGCTTCCTGTCTCATACTCTCCCACCCACTCTCTCTCTCTCTCTCTCTCTCTCTCTCCCACTTCTCCACTGTAGGATGAGAAAAATCAGATGATGACAACCAATGTCTGGTTGAAACAGGTGAGCCAAAAAGCTATTTGGAGCATTTAGAACAAGCCCATGAGGAATGTTTCAGCTCTGATAAACTGATAGCTTTGATGAAACAATACCGTAACAGTACCTACCCTTTTCAGAGACAACTAAGAGGTACATCTGAATTTTTTTTTTTTTTTTTTTTTTTACAGGAGTGGAATGACTATAAATTGAGATGGAAACCATCTGATTACGATAACGTCACATCCATCAGGGTGCCATCCGAGCTCATCTGGGTTCCAGACATTGTGCTGTACAATAAGTGAGTGTTAATAAACTCAAAATGTATCAGCAAACAATTTGTTCAGCACTACAATCATTCATTCACTTATTTATCAAGACACATAATACTACAGTACTAGGGTCACAGGGAGGCTAAAGTTGTGGCTTATACAGTACTTTGAACAGCTAACCAATTCATTCTCAGCGTGTTTATGTCCTGCGATAGCCTGGCAAGTTGTCCCAGGTGTCTCTTGCCCTTACCCAGAGTCGGCTGAGATGGGCACCACCTTCCCCACGTTTATACTAGTACATAAATGGGGAACATGGACCACCTGACTTTGAATAAGGGCAGGGTAGAACAGGTCTGAACAGGTCACCAATCTATCATGAGGCTTTATTACAGGGTGAAGTTGTTCAGAAGAATTTAATATTGCTCTGTAATAATCCTCAACATGGCTTAGGGAACACAAATCATGTGAGTCCAATGTATAAGAGATTCACTGATTCTTATATTAGTTCATCACTTTAATTGTAAGAACATCGGGGTGAGAGTGATGGATGATAAAGGCATCTATAGTGTTGGGACAATGCTGAGTTGGCTTTCACTAAGGAAGGTGAATTGAGGTTATTTGCTCCTTTAACACCAGTGTAATATGATAAGGTATTTAATATGCTCGTATTCAAAATTACATTAAAAATTATATACACGCCACCACCTAGTGTTCTTTAGCGGTATTACAATTTTAGTATATACGTAGACACTGTACTATATATACATGGATAGTGCACCGTCAAAGAATGAAATTATATATTTGTGAGCTGTTTTATTCTCTGTTTGCCACTGTGAACTTTATTTTAATTGATTATGCATTGATTATTTTATAATATGGATTCTTCAGCTCAAGTTTATGTTTGCTTTTCAGTGCAGATGGGGAGTTTGCGGTGACCCACATGACCAAAGCTCACCTTTTCTATACTGGCAAAGTACGATGGGTTCCGCCTGCTATCTACAAAAGCTCATGCAGCATTGATGTCACTTTTTTCCCCTTCGACCAACAAAACTGCAAAATGAAGTTTGGCTCATGGACATATGACAAGGCCAAGATTGACTTGGAGCGCTTAGAGACCACCGTGGACCTCAAGGACTACTGGGAAAGTGGTGAATGGGCCATCGTCAATGCTGTAGGAACATACAATACAAAGAAGTACGACTGCTGTCATGAGATCTACCCAGATATCACGTACTTCTTTATCATCCGACGTCTTCCTCTCTTCTACACCATCAACCTGATCATTCCATGTCTGCTAATCTCCTGCCTGACTGTGCTGGTCTTCTACTTGCCATCAGACTGTGGTGAGAAGATCACACTGTGCATTTCTGTTCTCCTCTCTCTCACTGTCTTCCTGCTGCTCATCACAGAAATTATCCCATCCACGTCACTGGTTATACCACTCATTGGCGAATACCTACTTTTCACCATGATCTTTGTCACCTTGTCCATTATCATCACCGTGTTTGTGCTGAACGTGCATCACCGCTCACCAGGCACCCATAAGATGCCAAGTTGGGTGCATACCATCTTCCTTGACATCATCCCACGTTGGCTCTTCATGCGCAGGCCGACTCCATATAGACGCCGTCGGCAGAGGTTGCTGCTCCTGAAGAGTCAAAGGTCACAAAGATTTCAGACTCCTGTTGGCTCATATCTGAGCACTTCCAACAGCTGGTTCCGGGAGGTGGCTGAGGATGAGGAAGCACACACGCAACGCCTTTATGAAGATTTAGAGCTGGGCATGCTGTCATCGAATCTCTCGCTCTCCTTCCGCCCACCTTCTCCTCGACCACCTGGCTCCACCCCAACTCCTTCTCCTCCACTCCTCCTGCCTCTTCCTTCATCACTGCCTCTAAAACACGGACTTGCATTGAGACATGACACAGTCCTGGGTAGCAGGCACCCAGGGGGTAGAGTGAACCACACAATACAACAATCAGACAATGAGCAATTCTTTCTTTCGCCCAGCATCATGCAGGCTCTGGAGGGAGTTAATTTTATAGCAGATCATCTGAGAGCACAAGATGCTGACTTCAGTGTGAGTAAAAAAATAAAAATAAAAATAAAAATCACACATATCAGTCAGTTATTTATTTGCTAATGTCAACAAAGCTATTCAATAATCAAAAATAATAATCATGACTATGAAATACTGAAATCTCATTGAAATTGATTGTTTCACACTGAAATTCTGCTGGGAGGGTGATAATATTTTTACTCCACATAGTTCTGAATTCTGTCTCAACAAAACATTCTTGCTTTCAGTATACAGTATGTATCTGAAGCAGAAACACAGGCTTAGCATTTTAGCATATAGCTAATCACGCACTCATTCATTTATTCGCTGCAGCACTTAATCTTACTAGGGCCACCTGGAGGCTTAAGCTTATCTCTGTCGATACTGGGTGAAAGTGTGGTAGACCCTAGCTGGGCCAACACACACAACCATTCATGAGTATATCCACAGCTAGGTGCAATTTGGAACAGCCAGTTAGCCAAATGTGCATGTCTTTGGACTTGTGGGAGGAAACAATAGTACCAGGAGGAACCCACACAAGCACACGGGGGGGAAAGTGCAAACTTCACATAGAAACACCCAGGCCCGGACCCAGACCCGAACCCAGGACCTTCATGCTGTGAGCCAGAAATTCTAAACTATTACATCACCACTATGCCACCTCATATTCTGTAGCTACCCAATAATGTGGTGAAGGCTCTGACCTACTGCTCGAAGGTCAGAGTTCAAACCCCAGTGCTGCCAAACTGCCACTGTTGGGCCCTAGAGCTTTAGGTTTCATCAAAGTAATAAATGTAAGTTTCTCTTAATAAGGGCCTCTGCCAAATTCTGTAAATGTTAGCATACTCTCAAAAGTGAAACCAGAAAATGCCATATGATGTATGTCAATATTTCATTGTAATTCCACTGTAAGATTTCCTGACTACGAGTGAAAGTGATGCATTGGTCACTGTTTTTAAAAAGCACCCCAACACATTATGAGGGTCAACCCACATTGCCTGACCCACAGAAACACGATTTAATCGACAACCAAACCGGATCTCACCTACAAAAAAAAAAAGGAATATTAGCCTATATACAATAACACCAATATTTTCCCTAATTACCATAACAGAATAATAAATTGATTGAAAGACAGTCTATTGTATCTTAAGCAATCTCCTATATAAGAAACTTAACGTTGCATCTCATTACACACTCTGGTCTTTACATGCAGGTCAAAGAGGATTGGAAGTATGTTGCCATGGTAATTGATCGGATCTTCCTGTGGATGTTCATCATCGTTTGTCTGTTGGGGACCATTGGCCTGTTCCTTCCTCCATGGCTGGCTGGCATGATCTAGAGCCACTTTCATAAACTTGAAGACGTGCAGTATATGTGGTGTGGACAGACAGAGAGCGAGTATGGCACATAGATGAATAATATGGACACTGCAAAAAAAAATGATTGATTGAAGAGCAAAAAATTCACAATGGAGCAGAATGTCTGTCAGCATTGTACAAGAGCAGATTTATCCTCAAATGTAAAGTCTTGTATCTTCTTCTTCTTCTTCTTTCTATATATATATATATATATATATATATATATATATATATATATATATATATATATATATATATATATATATATATATATATATGTATGTGTGTGTGTGTGTGTGTGTGTGTGTGTGTGTGTAT
>CM045737.1:16218725-16236225 GCA_024760905.1 Plotosus lineatus
GGATGTGCTGGAGAAGACTTTAGAGAGTGGTTCAATTTTTCTCCTCATCAATTCAAAATGTCAGTGAGAAATGAACCCAACATTTATTCGGACAGAAATAAATGTTATGTTGCTTAAGTTTGAAACAAAGGCCTGAGCTTTAGGTGCTGGAAGCAACGCTAAATAAGAAACAACAGCAACCATGTGTGTGATGGGCAGTGTATAATCAGGAAGGATTTCAGGTAGACACTCATGGTAGCATTGATATGGATTTGTTTTGACACCTTCAAAAAACTTTTGTGCATGCTGCATAAACACAAATTTATGTGTGACTGGAAAAGAATTGCCTTTTGGCTCTTTGCATCAATATTCATCTGTAGGAAGATATTCCATGGTGCTGATAAAATTGGTTCTGCTAGTTGTAGCTGTGGCAGGGTGAAAAGCTACTCAGCTGAACACAGAGGTTTTTTTTGGCAGACATGTCTCTCTTTTGTTGTCTTGAAAAGAAAAATTGATTCTGTGGTCAATTAAGTTATTAAAAACCAATTTAAATACACAATTCTCAGTAAGCAGAAGTATATTTGCTTCATACAATTTATGATAAATAACATTCCCCATTTTGTCAAACAATTATTTTTATACTTTTCTCCAAATAATTTAATCAGAAAACTTGAACTGCGAGGCAGTGGTGGCTTGGTGGTAGGGTCCTGCATTACCGGTCGAAAGGTCAGGGTTTCAAATCTCACCATCACCGAGTTGTCACTGCTGACCTGTAACCACCGCTAACTGGCTTCTCAAAGGTTAACAGTGTCTCCCACTATCTGTGATGGGAGGCATGTAAAAAAAACATCGCTATTGTTCATATAGAGTATGCTATTGGATTTTCATTAGTGTGTTTTTGCCCTGCGATGGCCCGGTGAGCTGTCCAGGGTGTACTCTTCCGGTGCCCATAGTCAGCCTCCACAAGCCCATAATTTGCATTAAAAGGTTTCAAAAATGAATGCATGAACTTTAACTGCAAGCTTTTCTTCAGAAACATCACGGAAAGCATTATTTGATTTGTTTATCAAACATGTTTACTTTTAATCATTTGATCTCATGGATTGGAGACCGCCATTTTATTGTCAAGTAAATTACATTCTGTCTTTCAGCATTTTTTTTTTTACATGAAAACCTACATAAACTATTAATTAATTATCACTAATTAAAGCACATAATTAAACTTAAAGTCTGAGATGTTTTATGATAGTATTGTTATTTTAGAACATTAACAGCTGTATAAGTTCCACAGGCACACATATGTATACTTTTCAATTTATAATAATGCTGTCATTCATTTATTCATTTATTCATTTTCTGAACCACTTAATCCTATTTAAGGTCATGGGGAGGCTAGCGCCTGTCTCAGCTGACTCTGGGAAAGGGCAGGGTACACTCCGGACAGCTCTCCAGGCCATCACAGGGCCTAATAATGTTGTAATGCCGCGAAAGATAAACTGTTGATTAAATTTCAATAGCATTTTTATTAGCTCACAGTTTGTTGCAGAAATGTACACAAACTCAATAGTACAACACTGACACAACACAGTTATGAAATCTCATACAATCTAATACATTTGTTTGTATATACTATATTTGTCCATCACATATCCTGTCCAGACTTGAAAGGGAATATTAACGCAGACAGTTTATTTTGCTGTATATACATTATCTGAGTAGATATTTCTATAATCAGTGAAGAAACGTCATGCCCACTGTATTTCTTTTATTATGTGCACTGATAGTAATAGTGCTAATCATCGTATTATACAGCAAAACACTAACACTGCGTTAAAAATTATGCATTTGATTTATCCGCAGCTTGCAGCTCAACACAGATAAGCTGAACGGAAGGTATAACTTCACTGCGCTCCAAGAATATTTTTGAATATTTCCTACTGAAATGCTCACCGATTACAGAAATATATTTCTTGGGGCGAGACTTTGGAGTAGTAGGATGTATGTAAAGGGATAATGGAGTTTCCTGACTAAAATTGAAATTATTTTGGAAAAACTAATTAATTAGGATGGGGCAGTGGTGGCCTGGTGGTAAACGTGCTGGATCGCTGCTCCTAAGGTTGGGGGTTCAAGCCCCACTCTCCACAAGGTTGTCACTCCAACCAGCCTCCCCACCCCCAGTGCAGCTTACTGGTTATCAAAGGCCAGCCATGTCTCTGTCTATGGTGTGAGGTTCATGTAAAAGAACCATTGCTGACTTTCGTCAAGAGTAGCTGCATAGCCGTCAGCGTGTTTTTGCCCTGCGATGGCCTGGTGAGCTGTCTTGGGTGTACTCTTTTTTTTAATTCATCTTTTTAATTAATTAGGAACACTTATAATGAAAATTTAATATCAGGTCCAATCTTCATCCGAGAAATTTATAATCTCCAATTTATGTATTATATACCTGGAAATGGTAGCGTATCTATAAAATCCATTTTAGGGTCAGACTAAGAATGTAGATCTTTGTTGTGCTTCTGAGGCTACATGTACATTTCTGTCCATTTAAGATTAAAACAGGACAGTATCCTTTTTGACGGCTGAAAAGTAGTCGATGACCAATTAAAGCAAGCGCTTTCTATCTCTATGTATCTAGTCTGCATCAGAGAAACCTGCTTCCTCAGGTTTCGGCTTGGCCAGGTTTGCGCGTACCCGTGCCTGGTCCACTGCATCTAGCAGGTTCTTGGCATCCATAGCCAGAGTGTGAGCTGCTGCCAGCATCTGCTTCTTGCACTCTTCCTTCAGAGAGGTAATGGCATTTTGTTGGGCCAGACGCATCTTAGCGATCAGCTCCGCCATGTCCTTATTCAGCAGCTTCTGTGTGCCCTCTATCTAGGAGTACAGAGAGACTCAATGTAAACCCAACGATAGCACATGGACACTTTCCTAATCACTTTTTTATCACCAGAGCTTCTCACTTTCCTGCTGTAACTGGAAAATGTTGAGCTTTAAGGGTAGTTTTACAGTACACAGAGATAACGCAGGAGCAAAAAAAAAAAAAAAAAAAAAAAACGCTTACGATATTAAACTCGGAGAAGACTTCAAACCAGATAAAAGAAATTGCCTTCAATGCAATTCTGGGAAATAGTTACCTCTGTCCTTATAGCTCCTTGAAGAGATGGAAGAACACCATCAACATTGGATATTAAATCCCTCAATGTCATTCCAACAGACTGTTTAAAGGAACAGATAAATGTCATAAAATATTGTGAAAAGTTCATTACACACACACACACACACACACACAGACACGCACACACACACACACACACACACACAACCTCCATGATATCTGGATAAATAGTATTCATACTTTCATAATATAGCAATTCCCATATTATCATAAAATAGTTTGACTCTCAGAGGGGGCAGTGATGGCCTGGTGGTAAAGGGCACTGGATCACTGATCCAAAGGTTGGGGGTTCAAGTCTCACTCTCCACAAGATTGTCACTGTCCCCCCATTATATTAATTCAAGTAGAAATGCACACATGCATATATATATATATATATATATCACACATTATATATATCTCAATATCTCATGCACACACATTATATATATATATATATATATATATATATGTATGTCTATGATATATCACATGTAGCATGATATATATATATATATATATATATATATATATATATATATATATATCACACGCACACATATTATATATATTTATTTATTTAAATAGGTGACCTGGAGATAAGGTGCTGGATCACTGATCCAAAGGTTGCTGGTTCAAGACCCGTTAATGACAGGTTGTCACTGCCCCCCCCGTGCACCTAACTGGGTTATCAAAGGCCGGCCATGTCTCTCACTGTCTATGGTGAAAGGTTCATGTAAAAGAACCATTGCTGACTTTCATAAAGAGTAGCTGCATAGCTGTCAGCATGTTTCTACCCCTTGCTAAAGGGTTGTGTCAGGAAGGGCATCCGACGTAAAAACCTATGCCAAATCAAACATGTGAGTCAGATGATTCGCTGTGGCGACCCCTGAAAAAAAATGGGAAAAGCCGAAAGGAAAAGAGGGTTACCTTCACTAAGGAGATGTACTCAGTGGATGGTATTGTGTTCACATCATTTTTCAGCTGCACTACCACTTTCACCAGATTCATGACAGAGTGGTAAACCTTGTCTTCAGAGCGATCTAACTCGGCTGTAGGGGCAGGCTGGAAAAGAAAGAAGGTAATCATTCACAACAGTACATTTAAGATGCTGTTCAGTCACCCAGAATATTATCGCACTCAGGTGTCTCTGACTGAACTCTGGCTGAACTTACAAAGGAGACTCATCTGAAGGATTATAAATACTGTACTGTATATGCATCTCCTGAATGATCATGGAAAGGGTGTGTGTGTGTGTGTGTGTGTGTGTGTGTGTGTGTGTGTGTGTGTGTGTGTGTGTATAGTATACTGTTACCTGCAAAGATATTCTTGGTGGCTTTTCAGGAGGTTTTTGAAGTGTATCTATAATGTCAATTTAAAAAGAAATGTCACAGGGTCATGAACATTATGTACAGTTGAATAGTTTCATCAAGAACTTGAGAATAAAACACTTTTGTATATTCGTTTGAAATGAATCAAAGGCTTACCGTTATCAGTATGAGAGTTTTCTTCCTAACGGGGAAAAGGGAATGTTAAATAGTTACTCACTTACTCATTTTCCAAACAGTTTAATCCCACTAGGGTGTCAGGGAGGCAGGAGACCATCTCTCTACCGAGCCGCACTTGGTAAACACAGGGTACTGTATACCCTGACCAACTCACCACACGACTGCAGGGCCAACACACAAAACCACTTATACTCACACACGGGTCATTTGAGGCAGCTAATTAAATAAATAAGTAAATAACGCAAAGGTTTGATAACAGTGCTCTACTACTTTATGGTTTAGTAGTATTCCTAAGACGGCACGATGGCGTGGTGGTTAGCACGTCCACCTCACAGCAAGAAGGCCTGGGTTTGATTCCTGGTCTGGGCGTTTCTGTGTGGAGTTTGCATGTTCTCCTCGTGCTTGCGTGGGTTTCCTCACACAATCCAAAGACATGCATGGTAGGTTAATTGGCTGTTCTAAATTACCCGTAGGTGGTTAACGACCTGGAGAGGGATGGGATCTGCCAGCCCAAGTCTCGCCATGAAGGCGCCCAAGCGACATCCCCGAATGTTAAGGGATAAGTGAATAAATATTCCTAATATTAGGTAAATAACCTTCAGTGTCCCGTATATCCGAATACATGTACAGTATATTTTAATAAAAAGTATTAATAAATTAAACATAATAACTAATTAAATTATGCAGAAATTAGAATATATATTAACCCTAGCTGTGCCTCATACTGAACCCTGAAGTGCCAGCCATTTTTCCTGCAGAACCAACATGTATTTTATATATTGGTTTTAGATGCATAAATATTGGATTTACATGAGTAAACTATATAAGTTATGAATACCTCTTGTATTGTCCTTTTCAAAAACTTTTTTTTTTTCGGGCAAAAAAGGCCAACTTCTGATCACATGACCAGAAATCCATGATGTCCACCATGCTATGGATCACTCAAACTTCGATAACCAGGTGACTCTAGTATTATTCATCATTTTTGATCATGATTATGTGAAAGCAGAATTGATGCTCAAAGTAAAGAGGACCTGAAAAAGGAAATCAGAATTGAAATATCTCTGTTTGTCACTTAATTAGGTCCAAATGAGTCGGCATGTGTCCACCATTGAACTTTTGCCAAATTTAGATACTGGTATAAGTTTATACATAATTAGGAAATATTTCAAAGAATAAAATTCTCAACAGTACATATTATGTATTATTTATAATGTGCAACATAATATTAGGGAAATACAATTCCAGGATTCTAAATCGGCTTCGCTGTCAGTGTCTTCTGAAGACACAAAACACTTGAGTGGCCGCCATTTTACGGACAGTCTCTCGATATTTCAATGCCTAATTTGTTCATTACTGGGACGGCTATTGGTTGAATTTTACTGTGAAAATTGGATTTTTATGTTATTCACCAATCTCATCGAGCATACAAACTGTCGATTTGTATTTACGTTGGTGTTAATGATAATGGCTAATGTTTGAAAATGCGTGCATGGGAAAGCCGACGAGATCGGCTTGGGTACTGTTAAACGTGACGTAAAGCGATTATATCAGCTCTGGCAACTGCGAGGGTTAACAATTACGGCGGCATGGTGGCGTAGTGTTTATCACACCCGCCTCACAGCAAGAAAGTCCAGGGTCCAATTCCCAGCTCGGATGTTTCTGTGTGTAGTTTGCATGTTCTCCCTGTGCTTGCGTGGGTTTCCTCCAGGTACTCTGATGTCATTCCACAGTCCAATAACATGTACAGTAGGTCAATTACTTGTTTCAAATCACTCCTAGGTGTGAATCTGAGTATGAATGGTTGTATGAGTGGTTGCGAGCCTGCGAGGGCCTGGTGAGCTGTCCAGGGAGTACCCCGCCTTCACCCAGAGTCGGCTGAGATTGGCACCAGCCTCCCTGCAAGCCTAAGATTAAGCGGTTCAGAAAATGAATGAATGAATGAGCCTTCAATGAGAAGGAATACGATACTGCTGTTTATGTTCAGGAATAATTAATTCACCAAACCACCTACCGTGTCAACAGCTGTGGACGTATTTTTTTTAGGATCCTTAAAAAGAGAAAAAACACAAAAACCAATCAACTTTCTGTATATGTAACAGACATACTCAAAAAAAAATAAATAAATAATGGTAACCTAAAATAGAACATCTCTACTGTACACTTTAAAGAGAATACGTATATTTTCATTCATACCAGAAGCTTTTCCTCTTCCTCCAGCCACTGCTTGTCCTCCACCATCTCATCTTTCTGTTTCTTCAAGGTCTCCCTCATCCGCTCCTTTTCTAAATGCCACAGACGCTGTGCATCCTTCATGCTGGATGGTCCTGCACTGAACTCCCCCTCCTTGGCGACGTAAATAAAATAGAGGAATGTCCATACCGATATCATTTCAAGGACACACTATCAGTAAAAATGAAGACCTTGCCAGCACATTTGTTTTATATTCACACAACTACACTGTCAATGTCAATTAAATGTTATAATAAACTGAAAAGCAGGCTTACACCTAGACTGCGGCGTCGGTTCGGAATGCTGGGAAGCATGAGATGGTTGGTGGAGTCTACAGGAGACTGATAATTTGGACTAATGAGATCCGGTGAACTGGCACACAATGCTTCATTTAGCTGTGAAAGGAAATACAGTGTACCAACTAAAAGTTCCGCACACAGACACTGTCCAAATTTTTAATCCAAACTAATTAATATTGCACAAATTCATCCCCGTAATACTGTACCTGAATGTGCAGCCCAATGCTGAGAGTGTTCCCAAAACGACCAGGGTTCATTCTTGAGGGCTGCAGACACACAGAGACACACAGCTATTAATGCAGGGAGGAATCTCGGGCTTATGTATGAATCAAATGGAAACTGGAGCAAAATCATAAGGGGATCCTTTGGTACCTTTGGAGGTGGGTCACCAATGCGCAATTTGGGCTCGAGAAACCTGGTGCCTCTTCGTCTGTCTCTCTCCATCTCTGCTTCCAGGTCCTTCTCCATTTTTTGCACATCACTGGACCATTCAGAAAGTTTACCATTTTAGTGCCAAACCAAACTCACCTGCTCTGAAGATATTACGTATACAACTATCTTTAGGAACAATTCCTGACTCTATCAGTAAGAGAATATAATTTACTTGATTTTGCAGACAAGTTCGGTGAAACTGGGTCTCTCGTTGGGGTCGTAGCTCCAGCAACGGGTCATAAGGGAGTACAACGCAGGAGGGCAATTCTCTGGCTTAGGTAGCCTGATGCCCATCTCTAACTGATTAATTACCTCACGGTTCTCTAGCCAGAAGAAAGGCTGCTGCCCCCGACTCAGTATCTCCCACACGCAGACAGCTGAATACGGGAAGAACAAAAGCAGTGAAATGATTTTTCTCTGAGTACTCTGAAAAATCACACACTAATCCAGTTATTGAAAGTAAGGCAATGCTTCTCAATTATTTTCTGTGGCGCCCCCCCCCCAGGAAGAAAAAAACATTTCATGCCCCCCTATTGCCCCGCGAAAGACTATAAGTAGTATTATTTGTCTATAAAATTATTATTAGTATAACATTGTATCTTTATTAACATTAAAAACAAAAAAAAGAAAGAAGTATAGTTCAACTTACAATAAAGAAAAACTTCATGAACATTGTTTTTGAATCTGTAATTCAAAAGATTTAAAGTGCACCAATGTGCCTGAAATTTAAAAAACACATCCTTATTTAAACTCATTTAACTTATTTATGTCTTAATATCTCCGTCTCTCGTCACGTTTCTCTTCGTTCCTGTCGAAAATTTTCTGTGTTGTTTCTTGAGGGGTTGTTTACCGCACTTCATATTGTTTGCTTGTGCTAAAAACCGCTACACCATAGCGCGGCAATGAGAGCGCCACTGCCAACTAGTGGAGCGGAGGTGCAATTACACTTAATTCTCATACACTATTCCAGAAAAGCATGTTCCCCAAGGTCATACGCGCTCCCTCCGGCATCACAACCACCCCACCCCCAACCCCCACCTCCCGGCATCATACCGAACCCCCCAAGGGGGACGTGTCCCACTATTTGAGAAGCACTGAAGTAAGGCAATGTACAAAATTAATTTGCTGAACTTAATCAGCAAAGCATTTTCCTCTAGGTTTTTGTGATAAGACCTAAATTCTTGGACTGCAGTAGCACACCACAGAGGAATTAGCTTTCTTCTGCACACAAAATAGATGACATGACATCTGGAAGGGCTATATATATATATATATATATATATATATATATATATATATATATATATATATATATATATATATATATATATATATATATATATATCAGAGAGTTCATGATTATAATTCGGAGGAGTCAGTTCACTAGCTCAGGTCCTCTAAGGCAGGCCACTCTAATGTTCTTTAAGCCCACACAGAGCACCGTCCATCATCTCACTATATCAAAGAGGATTTCCAAATTCGTTGACTACTCAAGTTCAAGGGTAATGGTGATATTAAATCAAAGGGCGTTTAGTCTGTGTTTATACCCAGGAGGCGCAGGTGATCAAATGTCTCCACTTGCCTTTGAAGTACTCAATAATAAGGATTATCATTAAATGTTTGTTACCTCTGCCAAAAATAGTGTCTGTGATTCTATCTGTCAATGTGACTGGGAACAAAATCCTGATTAAACACATGCACAGATTTTCACCAAACTTCGTGGGGATACAACCATATCCGAATCCCTGTGATGAGTCGATTGTGAAATGTTCAGGTCAGAGCAAGGTCATAAAGTGTTAGTGATAAAGCACTTATACTTCAAAACCAGAGCCTAACACTAACAGGAAATATGAACTTTCCAGTGAGAGAATTACCTTTGATTTTGAGTGACTTTGAAAATTTAAACCCCAGTCATCTAATTTTTCTCAATTTTGGAGAATGTACCTGCTACAAACCAAAAATAATGGCAGGGGATCATAAAAGTCTACATAAAAGAAATTTCACTTTTCAAGCTCCCTTCTCACGTCTCATTGTACTGTAGATTTCCTAAATATGATTAAAATAGTAAAATCTGTTCCTAGATAACACGGTTCTAACTTATATTTTAGTACTAATTCATTATTTTTGGCCAATGAAATAATTCCATGATGCGTGGTGACGGGTGGAGACTTCACAGTCTCTGTATGTACACTAATTCTATGATATGCGCAAACATCGAAATTCCTGAACTCACAATAAAGGAAAACTTGAATAATAATATGAGATATCTTACCAAACATCCACACATCACTGGCTGTGGTGAACCGACGGAAATTAATAGACTCAGGGGCCATCCATTTAATTGGTAATCGAGTAACAGAGGCTGAAAAAAATGAATAAAGGTTAAAAGAACTTACTCATTTTCAAAGAAATGTTTAGCTTACTGAATTTGTTTTTATGCTGTAAAGCTGCTTTGTGATAATATCAACTGTAAAACGCACATTGGAGTAAATGTAGAAAATTAGCTCTGTCACCTCATAGCGCAAATATTATCCAGTAAATAATGCCAATATGCAGATGCTGAATATATGTTCGGTGTGTAAAAATACTGTGCGATTCTGTCATACATTACAAAGTAACTGAAAGAGAGCTTCCAATAAGAACTCAAATCTCAAATTAAAAACCCATCTGTGCATTACTTTTCTTGCGCCAGGGCTCTTAGATCACTTTAATACTGTTACATCCTATAATATTAAAATATACTGTACCAATTTGGGAATTTAAATACTGGTGAGTCATTAAAGAGCAAATGTTTGGCGTGGATCCTTAAATGGGGCCTTAAAAATGTCGAACACGTTGCAGAGTAATATAACCACGAAATGATTTTATTATGCTAAGGTTTCAAGTTGCAGATAAAGCCATACATATTCATGACCACAAAGCCCGCATTATTTCACAAGATGAGTTTACTGCCTGGTAGAAATACTGGGGACCATTCTAATTTCTTCCAGATTTAACCAAGTTCAAGTTTCTGACTCCCTAAAGATGTGCTCAAAACACTTAGCTACAAATCGTGGCTCTACATAGTGTTTCAGAAGAGGTTTTCACAAAGGGTAAGTATCAGTGAAGGTTTTTGCTTTAAATAATCAGTTATGGACCTGATTCAAGAACAATAAACTTAGCAATGCCTACATTTAAAATAAAATGAAGTCCAAAGTTCTCTCTATTAAAACACATGCTGTTTAATGAACCTTTTTCTTGTACAAAATAAAAATAAGCAATAATACTGTAATGCAAAAAGTGGTGGTCTAGTGGTATAGGGCGCTGGATCGCTGATCCAAAGGTTGAGGGTTCAAGTCCCACTCTCCACAAGGTGGCCACTGTCCCACCCAGTGCGGCTAACTGGGTTATCAAAGGCGGGCCATGTCTCTCACTGTCTATGGTGTGAGGCATGTAAAAGAACCATTGTTGACTTTCGTAAAGAGTAGGCTGCAAAGCCATCAGCGTGTTTCTGTCCCTTGCTAAAAGGGATGTGACAGGAAGGGCATCCGACGTAAAAAAAAAACCTCTGCCAAAATCAAAAATGTGTGAATCAGATGATTCGCTGTGGCGACTCCCGAGTAAAAGGGAAAAAGCCGAAAGGAAGACAGACTGTAATGCAAAAAGTAGCAAAAACAAAAAAGCATGTGGTTATCCTGTGTTTATGCATGCAAACAAAGCATGTATAATTTGCATTTGTGCCTAGTTTTACCTTTTTTTTTTTAAAAAACTTCATTAGTTTATATCTGGTTTGTTAGTTGAATATCTGTATACTGTTATTATTACCATTAACTCGCCTTATATGAACTGACAAATTCAACTCCAATTCTTGGATTGGTATTTTTATTATTTCATACACTCTTAAGATTGAGGCTGCAGTCTATTCAAGCTGACTAATGCAAACTATTCAATGGATTTGAGCAGAATGCAACAGAAAATGTAAGTAAAAACTACCCGATGATGAACATATGCATTTATTCATGTGTAACAAGTATAATAATAATAATTACCTGTACTCCTTGCAACAACTTTAAAAGTTTAAAGAAAAAATAAAGTGAAACTCACAAAACACTTTTAAGTGACATCAAATTGCACCAGAACATCCTTCCGTACAAAATAATTTTCTAACAAGCAGCTTCACAAATATTAACATAAGCTTTCAGACCTTTCAAATATCATCACCACTGCGTCCTTGACTTATTTCCTTCTTGCTATTTACTGCTGCCACTGCTGTAAACCATGCATGTGTAAAATAAACAGTCACTTCCCGAGAGTTTTACAATCTCAATCATGCTAAAATGTAAAGACGTAGAATGCACCTGCCACTGATATTCATTTTACTAAGGCTGTAGCTCATTACCCAGTCTGTGGTTGAGAACTAATAATTGTGAAAATTGTTTACCTTAGAACTGTGAAACATTCATCGTGCATTTTCTGTAACCGCTTAATCCTAATTGTGGTGTACTGTTCATCATCGTTCAATTTCTGTAACCGATTCATTTTAATTAGGGTCGCGGGGGAGGCTGGCGCCCATCCCAGTTGACTACGGGCGAGGGCAGAGTACACCCTGGACAGCTCGTCAGGCCATCGCAGGGCAGAAACATGCTGACGGCTATGCAGCTATTCTTGTCAAAAGTCAGCAATGGTTCTTTTACATCAACCTCACCCACAGACAGCGAGAGACATGGCTGGCTTTTGATAGCCCAGTTAGCTGCACTGTGGGGAGCTGTGAACCGGCTCATAGATAAAAATCATTACGTAAGATGTAAATATGATAAATAATAACAAGTTAATAGTTTAATAAGTGCAATAAAGAAAATATCCCTTTCTATAGAAAAATAATTACGAACATGCAATAATATAATACCTTTCAATCATGAGCTGAGATTAAGTTTATAGTGAATAATTAACTGATTGAATGTTATTATTAATGACTGCGTTTTTGAAAATAGAAAGTTTTTTTTTTTTTTTTTTTGTCTGTTGGGTTTTTACACCCGAGTCTTGTGGCTCATCAGGCCAGTGCTTAGCTTTGGTTTCCGTAGCGTGAAGCGACCAGGAGTCCACCTCCTCCTGGATGGGACGCTAGTCCATCACAGGTTACCCTTCCAGTATATTTTACTGGTACCCATTTATACTGCTGGGTGAACAGAGGCACACTTGTGGTTGAGACCTTGCCCAGGGGTCTTAGCACAGTGAGGGTCTCAGTGGGATTCGAACTCACAACCTCCTGATCATGAGCGCAGCACCCTAACCACTACACCACCGGCCCCAAACATAGAAAGTGTACATTAATTTATTCATTCATTTTCTGAACTGCTTAATCTTAATTATGGTTGTAGGGAGGTTGGCGGTCATCTTAGCCGACTCTGGGTGAGAGCTGGGTACCTTGGACAGCTTGCCAGACTATTGCGGGGCGAACACTCGTACAACCATTAACATTCACTCTCACACGTACGGGAGATTTGGAACAGCCAATTAGCCTACTGTGCATGTTTTTGGACTGTAGGAGGAAACCCGAGTCCCCTGAGGAAACCCACGCAAGCAGGGGGAGAACATGCAAACCCCACACAGAAATGCCCAAGCAGGGAATCGAACGCAGACTTTCTTGCTGTGAGACGGATGTGCTAATCACTACGCCACCGTGCCACCCAGAATGTGTATACAGTATTTCATTGTTAAATTAACATCTACATGAACATTTTTACAATTAAAAAAAAAAAACCTGTGAGCAAGGACTGAAGTGTCCACAACAATAAAGTCCTACAATTTCAATTTCAATTTCAGTTGCGGCATACAAAGTGATAGATTTCGAATACACAAGCCCATACTTAAAATAAAAGGCAGGGGAATAAATAAATTAATATGATTATACAGTCATTGCATCCTGGTAATTGAAGCCACAGTACATGGCTGTTGAGCTTATGCGTATTATCATTCATATTCAGATGGAGGGTTTCTGACTGAGATAGAGTACCTGTAGGGCTTTGAAAGGCTCGGTGCTTTTATGTGTCAACAAATCAGCCAAGAATTACCTTTGTAGTATTCCTCATTCTCTATGTATCTGGAAAGGCCAAAGTCACCAAGCTTCACGCACTCTGCTGTGGCGACAAGCACATTTCTCACTGCAATATCTCTGTTCACATACAGAAGATAGTAGAAGAATGCTCTTAATATAACTTCTATTTTTAATGTGCACTGAAAGGACAGCAATGCATTGATTCAGATAAAGCATACCTGTGGACCATATTCTTTCCCTGTAAGTAAACCAGAGCTTTGCAAATCTGTAGACTAAACAGGACTAGTGTGACATTGGTCAGGGTGTCCTGGTTTTTGATTAAGTAGTCCCCAAGCTGAAAGCAAGAAAAAACAGCATTTAAGAACATTCATTCATTCATTTTCTGTAACCGCTAAATCATAATTAGGATCGCAGGGAGGCTGGTGCCCATCCCAGCCAACTCAGGGCGAGGGCAAAGTACACCCTGGACGCTGGCGGCTATGTAGCTACTCTTGTCGAAAGTCAGAAATGGTTGTTTTACACCTCACACCATAGACAGTGAGAGACATGGCCGGCCTTTGACAACCCAGCTCGCTGTAGTGGGGGTGCTTGAAACATAAAAACTTTTTAATATTACCGCTTGCTATAGCATAGCATTCACGTGATTACAAACTAAAGCGATTTGGGGTGGAATTCACAAAATAACGTGCCAATTTAAAGTGTGATGTGCTCATGTATATTTTGTAGGACCCACAGACAATAGTTGGCAGTATTAGTACTGACAGCTTGAAATAGTAATAAAATTTATGAGCACGGGATACAAAATACCTCAATGACAGTTTCATCGAAAATAACTTAAAGCACAGGTCAGAAATAAGAGAATTAAAGAGACATAGCTTATGCTATGAAAGCAGATACTCTTTGTTTTCTCCTGCCAATAGGCCAAGCGTGCACTGTGTGAGTTTGTCGGATTTTGTCGAATTCTGACTTGAGTGACTCCTTTTTAGTCACTTTTCTACTTCTATTATTTATTCTTCTATTATTTTTATATATATATATATATATATATATATATATATATATATATATATTTTTTTTTTTTTTTCATTTTGCTGTACAGGGATCCTTCACTTCTGCTGTTAATTGGGACCAAGATACCCCCACGATAACTGAAATCCGTGAAGCAGGATCACCCCCCCCAAAAAACAACCCAAAATCTCCCATCAAAACTAGTTACATTTTTGTGAGGTGCGCATCTGAGAGCGTGCCTGCATAGCTGTGTGCGTGCATGCACGCACATCTGTATGTGTGTGTATTTATATTTTATTTACATCTTATGCATTATTTTTGAATGTTTAATTGCTACTATAAATGCTTATAATAGCAATTAAACATTCAAAAATAATGCATAAGATGTAAATAAAATATAAATACACACACATACAGATGTGCGTGCATGCACGCACACAGATATGCAGGCACGCTCTCAGATGCGCACCTCACAAAAATGTAACTAGTTTTGATGGGAGATTTTGGGTTGTTTTTTGTTTTTGTTTGTTTGGGTTTTTTTTTGTTTTTTTTTTGCATAATTGGCCTTGTTTTTGCAGCATTTTCCTTAACTTTCCCCTATTCAGCTTCTGTAACCGCTTCATCCTAATTAGGGTCGCGGGGAGGCTCGTGCCCATCCCAGCCAACACAGGGCGAGGGCAGAGTACACCCTGGACAGCTCGTCAGGCCATCGCAGGGCGGAAACACGCTGACGGCTTTGCAGCTACTCTTGTCGAAAGTCAGCAATGGTTCTTTTACATGAACCTCACACCATAGACAGTGAGAGACATGGCCGGCCTTTGATAACCCAGTTAGCTGCACTGGGGGGACAGTGACAACCTTGTGGAGAGTGGGACTCGAACCCGCCCAACCTTTGAATCAGCGATCCGGCGCCTTATACCACTAGACCACCACTGCCCCAACTTTCCCCTATTCTTCCTTAATTTCCTTACTTTTAAATTTGATGAATATTTCAATAAAAATAAAACCGCAATGCATTGAAGCTGCATGAATTGAAGCGCAAAGTAGCGAGGGATCTCTGTATTTTAAAATAAGTTATAGGTATATATCGAATTCTAGGATAGTGTGGAACATTTTTATTATTTGTATACAAACTCTGAATTTGTCTTTGCAACATACCTCACCATACTGGTAGAGCTCCATAACAATCCATACAGGTTCTTCTTCTATGATGCCTATCAGACTCACTATATGCGGGTGGTCCAACTTTTTCATAAGTGCTATAATAATAAGATTATAAAATAAGCCAAAAAGATAAATGAGTATAGTATCAGAACGAAAACCTAAACAACCAATAAAGCTGTTCATGGATGGCTGCGATATGAGAAGAGATCCTTTGAATAATTTATTTTGCTTATTTTTATTACTTTACAAAGTATAAATAGAAAACATCTCATTATTACCTGCTTCACTTAAGAACTGATCCATGATATCAGGTGAGCATTCTTTACAAGTCTTTACTGCCACTTTGATCTTCTCACCATTCTGATTAGATACACAAGCTTTCAACTAATATATAATTATAGTATAATATTTAAGATAACAAGTCAAAAGGCACTAAAATCATGAAGTTATACCGTATTTGACGTGATAGGCACCCAGGGCGCTTAAAAAATTGGAGTGGGTGGGCGCTTATTAAAATGTTTACCAGCGGAGTGGAACATGCTTATTAGCAACGAGGTGGAAAACATGAATAACAACAGAACAATAAAAGAGTTTTACTGGTATTTGTGTTGTTCATTTTGTGGAATCAACCAAACTACTTACATGAAAGCTGAAAATAAACAAACAGCATAATAATAAAAAAAAGACCCCTTTCTTTTCCCTCCCAGTGCTGTTCCTTTAAACATTTTCCCGGAAGTAAAATCAAGCCAATCAACATGAATGTCAACTTTAGTACATGAACCAATCAACACCAACATAAACAAAAGCACATGGCCAGGAACGTCTTTAAATGTATGAAGTTAGTGAGCAGGATAACGGGGTGAAAAATATTCATCCCTTTCTGATAAGTCCATATCTGGCTCATTGCTCCATTCATTCAGAGCATCCCATAGTTTTGCTGTAGCAGCTTTTAATGGTTCATCGGTTGTTGGACATTTACCAAAAGAACACAGCAAAATATTTTCCTGTTTTTTAAAGCACAGCGGAATAATCAGATGTGATGTTACTGATGAACATTATAGACATTCCCTAGTGGCGGGGGTCTTGAAATACTGTGTAAACTCACTTTTATAGGCAGTGAACGCCTCATTTTATCGTTACAGAGACTGATTGAATAAAATTGGTAAATTTGATCTAATATTTTGCTCCCAGTACACATGGGCTACAGTACAAATTCGACGTAAGATAAAAAACACTGGGGGGGGGGGGTTATTGGAGCAGGGTGCTTATTATGTTAAATACAGTATTTAACACAGAAAGAAATCTAAATAGTCACCTCTTTAAGGTAAACTCCTTCATAAACCTCTCCAAAAAACCCTGAGCCCAAAATACGTCCCAAGACGATGGAATTCCGAGAGATTCCATATTTCACCACTAAACACAAAAATAAATAGTCCACATGTGTCTTTAAAAATGCAAAAATGAATGAGAGTAGCACTGTGTCAGTAAAAACCAAGCACTCACAAAGCAAAATAAATTATTTTACATACCAAGAGGTGCAGGGTTTTCATCCAAAATTTCACAGTATATATCAGAATCTGGAAAATGTGTAAACTAAGATTATAAGGCTGTTATAAAACCAAAACTGGGCAGTAAATTTAAAGTTAATTTCTTACAACCAATATCTGGAAAAAATACAAATCATGGTACTCACTCC
>CM045737.1:16238725-16261225 GCA_024760905.1 Plotosus lineatus
ATGGCCTGGTGAGCTGTCCAGGGTGTATTCTATCATCATTCAGCGTTGGCTGAGATAGGCTCCAGTTTCTCTGCAATCCTTTTTTTTAAGTCTGTTGGGTTTTTACACCTAGTGGCTCATCGGGCCGGTGCTTATCCCCGGTTTCCGTAGCGTGAAGCGACCAGGAGTTCAACTCCCCCTGGATGAGACGCTAGTCCATCGCAGGTTTACCTTCCCAGTATATTTTTACTGGTACCCATTTATACTGCTGGGTGAACAGAGGCACACTTGTGGTTGAGACCTTGCCCAGGGGTCTTAGCACAGTGAGGGTCTCCAGTGGGATTTGAACTCACAACCTCCTGATCATGAGCACAGCACCCTAACCACTACGCCACCGGCCACACTACTCTCTGCAATCCTACTTAGGATTAAACTGCTCAGAAAATGAACGAATCAATGAAAATTTAAAATAATGCAAATTCACATACTTAAGTAGAAAAAAAGGTGCATATACGTAAACATATGCATGACCCTGAATAAGCAAGCATTTCCCCCCCATTTCCCTCTCATTTTCTCCTCTAAATTGGTCATATACAATTCCCTCAGTGTTGCCTTCCCTATCCTATTCTCAACACCAACCAGGGAAACGCATAAACATGCAATGCCCCGTACATGATATGTGATGCTGTCACCTCTTTATGAACTGCTGTGCATGTGTGTTTGGAGGCGATATTAAACACTTGGAGGGAAAGTGCTATCCTCCTCATAGTAGTCCATCCCTCCTGTCTATTCCCTCATCGTTAGCTCACAGTTTCCCCTGATTGGCTGGTGATCATATTGAGTGACAGGGATTTGAACGTGTCCCATCCCTCCCTCCCATGAAAGCTTGGCCAATTAGCTCCCATGGACTCCTGGTTGCAGATGGCTGTGGTATCAACCTGAATTCAAACTTGTGATTTTCTGACCATGCGAGTATAATTAGAATGCGGAATTTGGGGTATCTTTGCACCTTATTTGAGGCACATAAAATATAAATTTTCACATCAGCATTTTATCATGTTTTTTTTGTTTTGTTGTTGTTGTTTTTCCTTTTTTCTTTCGGTATTCTCCCTACAATTTTTTCTCTCTCCTAATTTAGTCATAGCCAATTACAGTATCACAGATCAAGTATGCTTTCCTAACATGCCCATCATCAACCAGGGAGGAACTAGAAAACGCAAACACTTCAACCAAGACACATGGTGCTTGCCACCCACATTTTATTCAAACTTTCTGCACAAGCATATTCATGGACAGCAATACGTGCCACCCAGTCCTTGTAAGCATGAGCTCATTGACTGAACGCTACAAGAGGTAAACACATGATATCCCCTGAGGAATCCCAAGGGCTCCTGGGCATGTATGGCTGACATGCATTAACCTGAATTCGAATGCATGTTCGCCTGGATGACAGTGATGCACCATATTGGTGCATAACTCGGAAGCAAGTAACTGTTTTCTGATCATGGAATAATAATTATTTTAATATTGTACTGTTTGATTATAATGACTCAAATTACAAACTTGCACTGCAGCATTGTGGTGCTGATTTAAAATCATACCAAATAAGAACTCATAGAAGACATCTTTCCAGTACTTAATGAATGCCTTAACGAATGCTGACCAAACTGAATACAGGCATGAATACAAGTGTGACATGCAAAGGATAAAAATGTCACAATACTGTACTGTATACTGCAGTATCATTTAAAGCAGATTATAGACACACATTTACTTAAACAGCAACACAGTGAGAGACAGTTTAAAGACTTTCAGTAAAATGGTAAAATATTTGGATTTGTTTTCATTACAGGGATTCCTTGCTACTTCGCACTTCAATTCATGCGGCTTCAGTGCATCGTGCTTTAAAAAAATAAATAAAAAAAATCAGCGAATTAAAAAAATAAGGAAATTAAGGAAGAAGAGAGGAAAAAGTTAAGGAAAATGTTGCAAAAACAAGGTCAATTACGCAAAAAAAAAAACCCTAAACAAACACAAAACAAAAAACAACCCAAAACCTCCCATCAGAACTAGTTACATTTTTGTGAGGTGCGCATCTACGTGTTTAATTGTTATTATAAGCATTGAATATGTATTTATCGATATTATATACACATATACATGTATGGGATTTAGCACATATACCGGGGATTTAGCTCAGTTGGTAGAGCGTCCGCTTTATCCTCCGGAAGGTCGGAGTTTGAATCTGGCCACGTCATACCATACGACGTTAAAATTTGGGAGTTGTTGCTTCCTGCTTGGCGCTCAGCATCAAAAGGAAAAAACAACGTAATAACTGGCGCCGCACGGTGGCGACGAGCGAATTGAGCATACGCATGTATGAAATATGCGCTATACAAGCATCTATAATAATAATAACAATACATGTGTGTATACGTCAGTCAGGGTGGGGGTGATCCTACATCCAGAGGACGTTAACATTTGGGAGTTGTTGCTTCCTGCTTGGCGCTCAGCATCAAAAGGATAGAACAACATAATAACTGGCGCCGCACGGTGGCGACGAGCGAATTGAGCATACGCATGTATGAAGTATGCGCTATACAAGCATCTATAATAATAATAACAATACATGTGTGTATACGTCAGTCGGGGTGGGGGTGATCCTACATCCATAAGACGTTAAAATTTGGGAGTTGTTGCTTCCTGCTTGGCGCTCAGCATCAAAAGGATAGAACAACGTAATAACTGGCGCCGCACAGTGGCGACGAGCGAATTGAGCATACGCATGTATGAAGTATGCGCTATACAAGCATCTATAATAATAATAACAATACATGTGTGTGTACATCAGTTCGGGTGGAGGTGATCCTACATCGCGGAATTCGGTGGTCACGAGGATATTGCCGTCCCAGTTAACCGCGGCTAGTGAGGGATCCCTGTTTTTTAATACTTTGTGCAACAGTAGTTCAGGCATGTATTTACAATAATTATGCTATTTATTACTTTTCATTTAGTAAAGCACAACATTGTTCAACCATTAAAAAAGTAGAAACATGAAGCAGGGACAGCTTCCTATATTAAGATTGGGTTATTTATGAAAGATATTCATAGTGTTATCTTATTTAATTTATCTTACCGAGGAATCAGATTGTGCTCTTTGGCAAATACCTCTTGCTCCGATGACTAAATCAACTGTTAGACTCCAACCTTGCTGTAAGAACATAACAGAAACAATGCGATTATACTTTGTTTCCACCCAAAATTATTCTCGTTTGGCGGCACGGTGGCGTAGTGATCACCACATCCGCCTCACAGCAAAAAGGTCCTGGGTTCAATTTCCAGCTCGGGTGTTTCTGTGTGGAGTTTGCATGTTCTCCCCGTGCTCGCGTGGGTTTCCTCTGGGTAGTCCAGTTTTCTCCCACAGTCCAAAAACATGCGCATTAAGTTAATTTGCTGTTCCAAATCACCCCTAGGTGTGAGTGTGAGTATGACTGGTTGTGTGATTGTTGGCCCCGCGGTGACCTGGTGAGCTGTCCAGGGTTTACTCCACCCTTGCCCAGAGTTGGCTGAAATTGGCGCCAGCCGCCGTGAAGATCCTAATTAAGCTTAAGTGACTTTAAAAATAAATGAATAAAATATGAATAATAATCATTATAAAAATATAAATGTATTAACTGTGATGTGCTACTCAATCAATCAATCAATAAAGAGGTTGGATGGTTAGAACTCACCACTAGTTCACACGGGAAAACCTCTTCATTAAAGTTACTGAATTCACCAAAGGTCGTGAAGAACCTGACCATGCACTCTTCCTCTTTGAGAGTACCATATTGCTGAAATGTCTGCTGGATCATCTTCCTGAGCTGCTTCGACTGAAGGAAAACAATGTCAAAACAGCTCTTCATGTAGTCAACCACAGCTGGTGAACGCTAATGGTATCGTAATACAGTGATCCCTCTCTACTTAGTGCTTCAGTGCATCGTGGGTTTTTCAAAAATGTGATGGCTCCACCGAATGTAGGCGGTGTCGAAACTGACACCGGAGCTTTGGAGACAAAATGCGTGGCTGGTCCGGACTTTCGATCTGTCAAGTAAATAAGTGCGCTTTGAATACTTGTTTAGTACTCAACATTCACTTGCTTACTTGAAAGATCGGAAGTCCGGATAAGCCGCGTTTTGTCTCCAAAGCTCGGGTGTCAGTTTCGACACCGCCTACATTCGGTGGAGCACGTCACAAATATTCATCGAAAAATAAAAAATAAGGAAATTAAGGAAAAATAGGGAAAAGGTTAAGGAAAATGCTGCAAAACAAGGCCAATTATGCAAAAAAAAACCCAAAAAACACAACCCCCCCCAAACAAACAAAAACAAAAAACAACCCAAAACCCCCCAACAAAAGTACTTACATTTTTATGTGAGGTGCACATCTGTGTGTGTGCGCACACTCACGTATGTATGTGTGTGTGTTTATATTTTATTTACATCTTATGCATTATTTTTGAATATTTAATTGTTATTATAAGCATTTATAGCGTTGAATATGTATGTATTGATATTATATACACATATACATGTACGTATACGTCAGTCAGGGGGGGTCAATCCTACTTTGTGGAAATCAGCGGTCGGGAGGGGGTACATAAACAGGTACTATAATTCCGCTTTAAATACAACATCCCGTCCATTTAAACATTTAAATACAATTTCTCCCGTCAGCTCCGGGCCGTGTGTGGGCGGAGCCCGCATTCGGCAAAACACACCAGAGAGTTTTGTGTGTGTGTGTGTGTGTGTGAGTGTGAGAGAGAGAGTGAGACAGAGAGAGAGAGAGAGAGAGAGAGAGAGAGAGAGAGAGAGAGAGAGAGAGAGAGAGACAGTGTGTGTGTGTGTGTGTGTGTGTGTGTGTGTGAGAGAGAGAGAGAGAGAGAGAGAGAGAGAGTGTGTGTTTTGTGTGTGTGTGTGTGTGTGTGTGTGTGTGTGTGTGTGTGTGTATGTGTGTTAATAAAAAAATGTTTAATAATGGTTTAATGAATAAATATGTTAATAAAATGGTTTAATATGTTAGTAAAATGTTTAAATGGTTTAATAAATAATTTTCTTTTACTTTTAACACATATTTCATGCATATTTCATACAAAATTGGTGTACTTTTATCATTTTTAAAGGGTTTATGGGTTAGTCTTGGGAGCCTTGGAACGAATCAGGCGTTTTACATGTAAAATGCGCCTCTACTTACGAAACCTCCGTGTTACGAGAAAGGTGCTGGAATGGATTAATTTCGTAAGTAGGGGGCCGACTGTACATTAAATTCGGTCTTGATTGAGCATTCAGGGCTCAGCACTATTGTTTTTTATCTAAATCCTGATGATCTCTATATATAAAGTTTTTTTTTTAATTTAATTTAGAAATTGATATTATGACTTTACGCTAATATAAACAGGGTTAAAAAATAAATATAGAATATTCTTACCTTCATACTGTCAATCAGTTTTTGTGGAAAGAAAAGGTCTAGCCCAACTTCTTTCCTGGAAAAGTGTAAAACACAGTTGAACAGTTGCCTAAATACAGTAACTCAGAAAAAATTAACAGTGCATGTGCAATGAATGTTAGATATAAAAACCTTTGATATAGACCACAGTCCTGTGTAATGCAAATTTTCTAGAGTCTTGCCTATGACACTTCAGAGTTCTACTCATTCATCAGTTGCTTAATCATTCTGGGGTCAACGGGAGGCTTGTGCATATCTCAGGTGATAATGGATGAATGCAAGGTACACCCTGAACAGCTCACCAGACCATCGCAGGGTCAATACACACAGAGCTAGTCACACTCATAAAAATAGGGTCAATTTAGAAAAGCCTGTTAACCTAATGCGCATGTCTTTGCTTTGGATTGTGGGAGGAAAAAAGAATACGTAGATGAAACCCACTCAAGAACAGAGAGAACCTACAAACTCCCCACAAAAAGTCTGAGCCCGAGAATTGCACCCAGGACCATCCAGTGGACCTGCTACCCACTGCACCACCATTGGATTTGAGATTTCAAAAACTGAAAAAAAAATCTTGAAAAGAATCACTGTTTACATCTGTTGAAATGTATTCATCACCAAATCATATCGTGATTAAAATTAAATAAAAATTTCAACCTTACACATAATTAAAAGTAGGTCAGGGCAGTGGTGGTATGGTGCTGGATTACCGATCCTAAGGTTGGGAATTCAAGCACTGTCAACGGTTGTCACTGCTGTCTCTACAGTGCAACTAACTGGGTTATCAAAGGCCGACCATGTCTTTCACTGTCTACGGTGAGAGTCTGTAAAAGGAGATTAGGCTCAGTTGGCAGAGCGTCTGCTTTATCCTCCGGAAGGTTGGAGTTCGAATCCAGCTGAGTCATACCATAAGACGTTAAAATTTGGCAGTTGTTGCTTCGTGCCTGGCACTCAGCATCAAAGGATAGAACAACACAATAACTGGCGCTGCACAGTGGTAACAGGTGCCCAGAGCACGAAAACCAAATTCCATGTATGTAATGTACTTTGACAATAAAGAGTTAACTGAACACTCCCCAGTGCACTTTGAGCATAATATTCATTATGGATTGTCTGTCTGTCTTCCTTTCGGCTTTTTCCCTTTTACTCGGGAGTCGCCACAGCAAATCATCTGATTCGCACGTTTGATTTGGCAGAGGTTTTTACGTCGGATACCCTTCCTGTCACAACCCTTTTTTAACAAGGGACAGAAACACGCTGACGACTTTGCAGCTACTCTTTACGAAAGTCAGCAATGGTTCTTTTACATGAACCTCTCACCATAGACAGTGAGAGACATGGCCCGCCTTTGATAACCCAGTTAGCTGCACTGGGGGGGACAGTGACAACCTTGTGGAGAGTGGGACTCGAACCCCCAACCTTTGGATCAGCGATCCAGCGCCCTATACCACTAGACCACCACTGCCCCTAATATTCATTATGGATAAAGCGCAATATAAATCTACGACATAACATAAAAGAACCATTGCTGACTTTCGTCAAGAGTAGGCAGCATAGCCGTCAGCGTGTTTTTGTCCTGCGATGACCTGGCGAGGGTGTACTCTGCCCTCACCCATTGTCGACTAACATGGGCACCAGTCTCCTCGTGACCCTAATTAGGATTAAGCGGTTAAGAAAATGAATGAATGAATAAAAGTAGGTCCAAGCTAAAATACAAAAATATATTTTTAATTTAAATGTTGGCTTTGGCAAGATCACAGTGTTATAAGAGGAACAAAACATTTGGTGACAAGTTTTTATAGAAAAAAAACAATACTGCTGATTGAGAATTTCAAAGGCTTGAATTGATTTATTACTTACTCCAACAGTTCAAAATTGGACTTCTTCTCCAGGCCTTTGGCATTCATGTCTTTGTAAAACCTCCTGCCAGGAAGGCAAATAAAACAAATCATCCAGAATTGAGAAACAAACACAATTTTTTTGACAAAATGTATTCTAGAAATCTTGAGCTTAATGATCATTTTATTACAGAATAATTATACAAATAACTGCTTTATAAAAAAAGGCCTCGGATCGATTCTTTGTCTCACCTGATCTCCAGACAACCCAACTGTAGTGCCATGCCATCACTGACTTTATCAGAATAGTGCTGCATGTAGTCACTGCGAACCTGTGCCACACAAAGTTTCAATACATTACATCATCAATCAATCTCAAAGATAAGAGAAATACGATAATGTGTTCTGTGTTCTGCTAACCTGATGATAAAGATATAATAATGAAGTTGTGTCATCTTTGAACTTCTCCAAAAAATTAGCAGGCACGTAGCGAATCCTCAGGTCATATCTGAAACCCAGACAATAGGTTTTTTGGAAAAGAGTGCGGCATTTAAATTGTTTAAAAATGGTTATTACAGGGATCCCTCACTTTCTGCGGTTAATTGGGACCGAGATCCCCCCGTGACCACCGAATTCCGTGAAGTAGGATCGACCCCCCAACCCCCCGATTGACGTATATGTACATGTATATGTGTATATAATATCAATAAATACATAGTCAATGCTATAAATGGTTATAATAACAATTAAACATTCAAAAATAATGCATAAGATCTAAATCAAATATAAATACACACACAGACGCGTGCGTGTGCATGCTCAGATGCTCACCTCACAAAAATGTAAGTAGTTTTGATGGAGGGTTATGGATTGTTTTTTGTTTTGTTTCTTTAGGGTTTTTTTTTTTTTTTTTGCATAATAGGCCTTGTTTTGTGGCATTTTCCTTAACTTTTCCCCCCAATTCTTCCTTAATTTCATTATTTTATAATTCGATGAATACAGATGCTCCCCGACTTACATTTTTAATTGGATCCGGAAGGCTGAACGTAAGTTGAAAGTGAATGTAACTTGTTACAGTGACGTATGATGTTCATACTATACTATACATCAATAAATACCCTTACCGTATCTCATAAAACACCCCTAAATCAATTCTTATAAGCATAACATTGTAAAATAATATCAAATATATCAAATAATATCAATATTAATTTCAAATAAATTACATTCAAGCAAAATAATTTCAAATTGATACATTTTAAATAAATTCACTCATCAAATATCAAATACAGTATCAAATATAACCTTAAACGTTCTCTATAGGGCAGTGGTGGTCTAGTGGTATAGGGCGCTGGATCGCTGATCCAAAGGTTGGGGGGTTCGATTCCCACTCTCCACAAGGTTGTCACTGTCCTCCCCAGTGCAGCTAACTGGGTTATCAAAGGCTGGCCATGTCTCTCACTGTCTATGGTGTGATGCATGTAAAAGAACCATTGCTGACTTTCGACAAGAGTAGGCTGCATAGCCATCAGCGTGTTTCCGCCCTGCGATGGCCTGGCGAGCTGTCCAGGGTGTACTCTGCCCTCGCCCGGTGTTGGTTGGGATGGGCGCCAGCCTCCCCGTGACCCTAATTAGGATTAACCGGTTATAGAAAATGATGATGAACATTCTCTATGATGCGATCTTTCTGCTTGTAAATGGTTCCGATGGTCGACGGATGATCACTTTACATGAAGCTGAGCCGACTCACTTTACATGAAGCCAGTCAATGCTTACAATATGTGAGGCGCTCAATACCAAAAGTAGTGTACTTGCTCTGTGCTTGAAGGTGGGTTATACGGACTTCCGGTCTTTAAAATGAGCAAGGGCACTGTTGAACTCGTTTAGTACTCAGCCTGCACTGATTTGAATCACCAGCAGAGCAGAGAGTTCTCTTTCTTTTCTGGATTCGGGTTTTCATTCATTTTACAACTCTCTTTGCTTAACTGAGTATGCATGGTAGATTGTGCCGATCCGAGCAGGTAGTTAATTCATCTCTGTGTATGAGACTTGCACCCATGCGAGTAGGCTTATGCTTCTGACCAACCTTATTTGCTTAGGGTTACAAAAGTCCGCAAAACAATATAAACACAAAAATCCCAGAGACGACGTCTTAACACAAGGGTAACATGTTTTATATATATAACTGAACTGGGAAGAAGGAGGGGCACGTTCAGTCTGTCATTTGTAAACAATGGACGTGGCATCATAACGTCATTGCGTCATTGTCAGCATACTACATAGGTACATCTAAACTCAAAATTCGACTTTTTAAAAAAAAAACAAACGTAAAATCTATAAAACATAAAATGGATGAACGTAAGTCAGGGAGCATGTGTCTTTTTAAAAAAAAAAAAACGCCATGCACTGAAGCCGCATGGATTGAAGCGCGAAGTAGTGAGGGATCCCTGTATAGTATATTAGGTAGATATGTTAATTATTCAGTGACTACTAAAATCTAGGGGCAGTGGTGGGCTGGTAGTAAAAGGTGCTGGATCACTGATATTAAGGTTGGGGGTTCGAGTCCCACTCACCAGAAGGCTGTCACTGTCCCCCTCAGTGCAGCTAACTGGGTTATCAAAGGCCAGCCATGTCTCTCACTGTCTATGGTGAGAGGTTCATGTAAAAGAACCATTGCAAACTTTCGTAAACAGTAGCTGCATAGCTGTCAGCGTGTTTCCGCCCCTTGCTAAATAGTTGCTAAACAGGAAGGGCATCCGACGTAAAAACCTATGCCAAATCAAACATGGCAATCATTAATATGACTTCCATGAAAATGGAGGCAGATGATTCGCTGTGGCGACCCCTGATGGGAACAGCCAAAAGACAAAGAAGAAGAAGACTGACTACTAAAATCTGTAGATCTTCGAACGTTTAGGGACTACAGTACTGTATGTTTATTCACTTTTCTCTCATCTTATTTTTCATCTGGTTTATAAGGTTCCAAGTTTATTCATCTTGTATAGAAGTTGCAACAATATATGCATGAGATGTGCTATTGAAACTATCAATATTGTGAATGTTTTGCCTCTTGTTAGCGTTATAGTTTTTCGAATTATCAGTTTGTTAGTATGTGAATATGATGTACGGCTCCTCACCTCCACTCGGCTTCCACATGATGCTTTTCATATCGCTGCTCCACCTCACCTACAGTCAAATCAGGATGCAGCCAGTGATGCTCCTCAGACTTTAGGTGTTTGAGTCTCAGGCCAAAGCAGCCTGCATTCTGCACATTAGGGCCCAGACGCCCACTGATCAGGATGGACTGGATGATGGCCTTATAGTAGACATTAGAAACAATCATTTTGTGTGTACGCTGTAATTGGTGGCCTTGATTAAGAAGACTCCAGTAATTAGGCAGGGAAGGTTATTAGCAGGTTTTACTGTATAGGAAATTTAATTTCATAACCCCAGACAAATATACAGACACTCCCCGCTTTAAAAAAAAAAATAAATAAATAAAAATATGTCAAATTTTGAGTTTAGCGTGCTCTCTGTAGTACGAGACGTACCTACTTAGTACGCTACTTCCGCATGACGCTTTGTCCATTGTTTATAAATGACAGACTGAACGTGCCCCTCCTTCTTCCCAGTTCACTGCTTGTTACCCTTTTGTTAGGACACCGTCTCTGTGATCTTTGTGTTTACACTGTTTTTGTGGATTTTTCTAACCCTAAGCAAATATGGTTGGTCAGAAGCGTAAGCCTACTAGTGATAGTGGTAATCAGAAAAAGCAGCAAGCCATCTCGTTAGAAAAGAAGATGGCTATTATCAAGAAAATTGATGCTGGTGAAAAACATGTGAATGTTGCACGTTTCTTCCAAATGGCTCCGTCGGCCATCGGAACCATTTACAAGCAGAAGGATCGCATCACAGAGCTTCTTAAAGGTTATATTTGATACTGTATTTGATATTTGTTTGATTGTATTTGAGATTTGTAATTAATGTTGATATTATTTGATATATTTGATATTATTTTACAATGTTCTGTTTATAATAATTGATTTAGGGGTGTTTTATGAGATACGGTAATGGTATTTATGGATGTATAGTACAGTATGAACATCATATGTCACTGGAACATACAGTAACAACTTACGGTTTTTTTCACCTTAAGTTCGGCCGTCCGGAACCAAACTAAAAGATGGGGAGCGTCTGTATATTTATGCTAAATGTTTCATTTCAAAAATCTCCACTATATCATCACTGATAGTCTTCCCTTTCTTTAAAAAGAAATAATTCATCTTATTATTACATATACAGTGAGCCCTTGCTACTTCAATTCATGCGGCTACAATACATTGCGTTTTTTTTTTAAATATTCATCGAATTTAAAAAATAAGGAAATTAAGGAAGAATGCGAGGGAAAAGTTAAGGAAAATGCCATAAAACAAGGCCAATTATGCAAAAAGCAACCCCAAACAAACAACAACAAAAAAAAAAACCCAAAACCCCCCAACAAAACTACTTACATTTTTATGTGCGGTGCGCATCTGTGTGCGTGCGTGTCTGTATGTGTGTGTATTTATATTTTATTTACATCTTATGCATTATATTTGAATGTTTAATTGTCATTATAAGCATTTATAACATTGAATATGTATTTATTGATATTATATACATATATACATGTACGTATATGTCAGTCGGGGGGGGGGGAGTCAATCCTACTTCGCGGAATTCAGCGATCGCAGGGGAATCTCTGTCCCAATTAGCAGCGGAAAGTGAGGGATCCCTGTACTGTGTAAACAGTATAAGCGAATGTAATTTTCTTTAATGAGTTGATTATTTTATAATAGTTCATGTATCTCAATATAGTCACAAAACAAGTATATTTAACAACAGCTAATGGGTGCAATATCAGCCCCTACTGTATAATAATGCATGTGTTTGAAAAATGCATCAATGCTTGCCTTTTTTGGCACTTAATGGTATTCCAATTCAAAATGTTACAGAGCTTTGAATAATTAGGACAGAAATCTATATATCGTTATTGTTTTTAGTGCATTTTTCATATTACAGGGATCCCTCACTTTCCACGGTTAATGGGGAGATCGCCCCATAACCATTGAATTCTGCAAAGTAGGGTCGACCCTCCCTGACTGATGTATACGTACATGTATATGTGTATATAATATCAATAAATACATATTCAATGCCATAAATGCTTATAATAACAATTAAACATTAAAATATAATTCATAAGATGTAAATAAAATATAAATACCCACACATACACATACATGTTTATGTGAGGTGCACATCTGAGTGTGTACACGCGCACCTGTGTGCGCGTGTAAGTAGTTTTGATGGGGGGTTGGGTTGTTTATTTGTTTTTGTTTGTTTTGGTTTGTTTTTTTTTTGCATAATTGGCCTTTGTTGGGGGCATGTATATAAATGTGAATGTGTAAATGGTGTACATAATGAGATTCAGAGTGTGCTGTAACTAGTGTCACGTGGTATGACTCCACTGTAAGGGGGTCCCAAAGTCCATCGTCTACGTTCACCCACAGCCAACACGAGGACTTTAATCATTTGTTTCTGTCTAACGCGCCTTTCCCCGCCAGCGCGTGCCGCTTCTAAATTTACCTTGCTGCAGGTGCTTGGTGACTATGGGACCCTTTGTTTAATTTGTATTTTGTTTAGCTCTAAAATGTAAGTATTATTTTGGCTTGCTTTGTTCATATTATTAAATTGTATATAGTTTATGTCGTGGTCTGTCGTGCTTTACTGGTCTCACGGGGCAATTTACTTCTAAATTCCATACATAACAAAATTGGGGTCTCGTCGGATAGAATCTATTAGGCATATGTAACACCTTGTTTTGTAGCATTTTCCTTAATTTCCTTGATGTTTAATTCGATAATTTTTTTTTTTTTTTAAAAACCGCGATGCACTGAAACTGCATGAATTGATGCACGAAGTAGCGAGGGATCCCTGTATTTCATTATAATATAGTAACAACAGAAAAGATCGGATTGTGCATTGGCTGACAGAGTAAATACAGTATTAGAAAGACCCCATTAATATTAATAAATCCATAATAATATAAGCCCGTGATGTGCCCTGAGGCTGGGACCAATGACAAACAGCATTCATCATGACTGTACTATAAATAATGTTATGTCATAATAACTTCAGTTGTTATGAATCTTTTTTGTACTTCAAAACACAAAATCCTAACACCCCCATAAATCTACGTTTACCCCAAGAACAACAACAACAACAACAACAATATCACATACATATATCTCGTGAATGTGCTTATAGAAAGCATTCCCTGTACACGTCAGATTCTATTGGCTCTTACCCTTATCTGCCAGGAACTATCACACTTGACAAGTTTGAAGTTTCTCAGGTTGTTGCTGCTACTGAAGCATACTTTAAGTATTTTCACTGGGCCTCCATTACCACCAAGGGAAAACTCAGGGGATTTCGGCCCGTGGAAGCCTGGACTTGGTACCCGCCATGACAGTGTGCTGGTATCACCTGACATTTTAGAAGCTTCTTATGGCAAAAAGCACACCATCACACCCACATCACACCTGGAAACACATTCACAGACTGAGTTACAATAGGCTGAATGTTTAGTATGCTAATACTGTGACCACTAGGCTTTTGTCCTTTACAGGGTCGATACAAACTACTGTACTACCAAGCGTGAGGGCTGTACAGAAAAATCTCAACATGACAGCTTTATTTCAGACGAACCTGAAGGTGAGGTCAGTGCAGAAAGAACAGGGGCTGGGATAAATAAGTAAATAAATAAGTAAATAAGGTAAAGAAGTACAGTTCATTATAAGGAATTTTTAAATGTTGGCCAGGGCAGTGGTGGCCTGGTGGTAAAGGTGCTGGATCACTGATCCCAATGTTGGTGATCACAATGTCAACTCCCACTCTCCACGGGTTGACGGGTTGTCACTGCCCCCCCACCCCCCCCTCCCACCCTTGATTTTTTTTAAATTTACTTTTATTGTGCACCAAACTGTTGTAACACACTTACTAGAAATGGCTCAATAGCAGTACAGGTAGCTAATGGCTAGGTTGGATATGCCATAGCCGGATAAGTGATTTATTGCCCACATGTTGCCCAATCAGATTGCGTGTTCTTGCATTACAAAAAAGTATTATATTACAGTATTATATTGTTAGACTCTAAAGCACACATAAGAACAAACAGTGACAAAATCAATCTCTCTCTCTCTTTCTCTCTCTCTCTCTCACACACACACACACACACACACACACACACACACACACACACACACCCACACACACACACGCACATACACACAGTTTCGGGAAATGAAAATGCAAAATAAATAAAGTAATCATGAAAAAGTAACATCCTGACAATGTAAATAACAATAATAATAATAATAATAATAATTTCTCTAAAAATAGAGTAGGGCATTGGATTGCCATCATACAATGGGCTCTACAATGGCCCAGCATGCTGTCCATGTTGTCCCCACCATCACTCAGAGTCGGCTGAGACTGACACCAGCGTCTCCATGCCCCTAATTAAGATTAAATGGTTCAGAAAATGAGGAATAATGATGGAATAAACTGAATAAATCCACATTTTTTTTTTCTTTTTAACTGGAAGTGTTAAAGTGTAAGGATTCTAAAAGCATAAACCCATCAGACCAAAATATGCGTGTTGGCTCTCACTGACCCCACATGATACTTACATAACCACAACTCTCATGATATCGCTGACTGGTCAGTGCACTCTTTTACATGAGCAGACACATTAAAAGAATCATGTCTTCTTTAACTGTGCATAGAAAAAAAAAAGCTCCAAGAGTGGTGTAATTAATTACAGATAATTATTGAGCATAATCGAGAGCTCAGGAAAAGGCACCGTCGGATCGGATGGTAATAAGAAATACCTTCACTTCGGCAAAGGTCGTCTTGGCTCTACCAACTCTTTGAGCAAAATTAGTCACCATAAATTCCAGTATGATGTTCTACTTGAAAAAAAATATATCTTTTTAACCATTTACAAGAAAAAAAAGCACTAATAATGAGAATTTCAGCATATTTATTAAAATCACCTTTTATGTGACTTGGATTCACCTGAAAAACTTTACAGACATCCCACAAACAGGAAGGTCTTTAAATAGACTGGTGGTGTTTATCCTCATGATGGTATGTAGAAATGTTATCTAATCAGTTCCCAAGCTACTGAGAATACAGGGATCCCTCACTTTTCGCCGTTAATTGGGACCGAGATCCCCACACAACCACCGAAATCCACGAAGTACGATCACCCCCCCAACCTCCCCCACTAACATATACAGTATGCCCTTGACTATTCACGGTTTTGCACCCACGGTTTGAGTATTCGCTGACTGCCGAGCAACCGGCACGTGATTCAAATTCAGCCAATAGCTGTCCTCCTTTCTCCTGATTGGTTGAGCTGATGCCCCACCCCTTTTTCCTCATTCGTGCACAAGTTGTCAATGAGCCTCTTTTTTTGTGTGTGTTTTAATTACCAGTTAAGCTCTATGATACCACTCAAACGCTGTGCGTCTTCTCTGGCTAAGCGATAGAAACCGCTGGATGTCTCTTCTGAAGAAATAAGACTTTCTCCTGAGAAACGACGGTTTTCTCTGAACTGTTGTCTTAAAATCTTTTTCAATTATTATTCCACTACAGTATCTAAGTTCATGTTTATGTGTGAGATTTTATGTTCTGTAGCATGTTTAACAAACGATACCAAAAGGATAAACTTCATTACAGTACTCTTCATGTACTTTTACATTGAAGTTGGAGTGACGTCTTGGAGTGATGTCTCCAAGATGGCGCTGCCCAGAGGGCGATGTCACGGAGTTCTCAGAGTCAAATTGTTTCTTTGTTCGTTTTAATTTGTTTTATTTGTTGTTTTTTTTTGTTCATATTTTGCACTATGCTCGTCTACAACCGGTCGACTCTACTACAGCTATAAGATCAGAGTATCTTCGGGTGTATATATCTAAGCAGAGCTAATAAGCTATTAGCAGAGCTAACATGCTAGGGTATGCAGCTCATCGCGAGCCGCATCCCAACTAGCAATAAGCCCAGGCGGGAAGGGGCCGAACGACGACTCCCGCGCTTGGGATTGCAGGGGATGAAGGCTGTATAGCCGGCTGGTATAATCGCCTCGTCGGATGTACTCTCCTCGAGCCATGTTTCACAGAAACACAGTCCTGTAGATCCCTCTGCCCTGCAATCTGCGCATGAAGCTCATCCATCTTGTTTTGCAGGGACTGAACATTTTCAAGCAGTATGGCCGGAAGTGCTAACCAAGCCTCTGAGAACTTCGCCTGGACGGTTAGCATGGCGCTCCCATAGCATAGCAGCTCACGATAGAAGTTCTCAGAGTCAAATTGTTTCTTTGTTCATTTTAATTTGATTTATTTGTTGTTTTCTTTGTTCATGTTTTGCTCTATGCTCGTCTACGACCGGTCGACTCTACTACAGCTCTAAGATCAGAGTATCTTTGGGTGCGTATAACTAAGCACACTCAACTGGGCTTGTTAGCCGGAATGCGGCTAGCAGAGCTAATATGCTATTAGCAGAGCTAATATGCTACAAGAAGCCCGGGCAGGAAGGGGCCGAACAATGACTCCGGCGCTTGGGATTGCAGGGGACGAAGGCTGTGTAGCCGGCTGGAGCAATCGCCTCATCGGGTGTACTCTCCTCGAGCCATGTTTCACAGAAACACAGTCCTGTAGCTCCCTCTGCGCTACAATCTGAGCATGAAGCTTGTCCATCTTGTTTTGCAGGGACTGAACATTTTCAAGTAGTATGGCCGGAAGTGATAACCAAGCCTCTGAGAACGCCGCCTGGGCTTATCCGGTAACCGCTAGCTAACCGCTAGCATTTTTCTGCCATAGCATATACAGTAAGCTCAAGATAGAAGTTGTTGCGTGCTTAGGGCCCGAAGCTGAAGCTGCCCATAGCTGTAGTAGGGTTGACCGATCATAGACGAGCATAGTGCAAAACATGAACAAACAAATAAAACAAATTCAAAATATAACAAATTAAAACGAACAAAGAAACAATTTGACTCTGAGAACTCCGCGACATCGCCCTCTAGGCAGCGCCATCTTGAAGACCTCACTCCAAGACGTCACTCCAAGTTCAATGTAAAAGGACATGAAACGTAATAGTAATAAACGTTATCCTTTTGGTATCATTTGTTAAACATGCTACATGCTACATGTTTTAATTCTGGGTACAGAAGTCGCGGATTATCTCGATTCGCGGGAGGACTCGGAACCGAACCCCCGCGAATGTCGAAGGCCTACTGTACGTACATGTATATGTGTATATAATATCAATAAATACATATTCAACGAGAGGGCGATGGTGGTCTGGTGGTATAGGGCGCTGGATCCCTGATCCAAAGGTTGGGGGTTCGATTCCCACTCTCTACAAGGTTGTCACTGTCCTCCCCAGTGCAGCTAACTGGGTTATCAAAGGCGGGCCATGTCTCTCACTGTCTATGGTGTGAGGCATGTAAAAGAACCATTGCTGACTTTCGACAAGAGTAGGCTGCAAAGCCGTCGGCGTGTTTTCGCCCTGCGATGGCCTGGTGAGCAGTCCAGGGTGTACTCTGCTCTCGCCCGAAGTTGGCTGGGATGGGCACCAGCCTCCCTGCGACCCTAATTTGGATTAAGCGGTTACAGAAAATGAACTGAACTGATGAACATATTCAACGCTATAAATGCTTATAATAATAATTAAACATTCAAAATTAATGCATGAGATGTAAATAAAATATAAATACGCACACACACACACAGATGCGCAATCACGCAGACACGTAAATGCGTGTGCATGCACTCAGATGCGCACCTCACAACAATGTAAGTAGTTATGATGGGAAGTTTTGGGGGCTTTTTTTGTTTTGTGTTTTGTTTTCGGCTTTTTTTTGCATAATTGGCCTTGTTTTTGTGGCATTTTCCTTAACTTTTCCCCCTATTCTTCCTTCATTTCTTTATTTTTTAATTTGATGAGTATTTTTATTAAAGCCAAATGAATTGAAGCGTGAAGAAGCAGGGATCCCTGTGTCTTATAATTCAAATAAGATATGAATATAATTGTTTTGGGACTTGATGACATGCAGGGTGCAAGCAAGCTAATTCATCATCAACTTCATCACAACCAACTCGTACATGTGGAACTAAGTAAGGAATGTTTGGATAGCAGTTTTCACAGATAGACAAAGATTTGATAAAAAAAAAAAAAAGGAAAAGGAAAAAGCCGAGAAGGAAATAACATAACAGATATTAACTCAGACAGGATGCAAGTCTAGCTGTGACACCTAAATTGAAATAAACCTAAGGATCCTTTTCACTTCACAGAGAAGAAGAATTTTCTAAAAGGGTGTTTCTAATGTCAATGTTTACATTGTCAGCAAGGATTCTTCTCAGATAGAGGAGTGCACTGTAATATATGTGTGTGTGTGTGTGTGTGTGTGTGTGTGTGTGTGTGTGTGTGTGTGCGCGCGCGCATGTGTGTGTGTGTGTGTGTGTGTGTGTGTGTGTGTGTGTGCGTGCACGCGTGTTATTGCGTGCACTCATGTCAAGAGTGCTGCCTTGCTAGTCATAGCCAGAGGCAATGCATTCCTCACTAGGCTGAAGCTACATGTCTCACACTCTCATCCTGTTTATTCAATGGAATAAATCAAGTGCTTCTCGTTATTCGATTACATTCTGCACATTGAAAGCTTGATGATTCTTCAAATATTTTTAAATGTTTAATTAAAAGTATTAACTTTGATGACTTGGTACTGTGATGATGAGAAAGATATGCTAGGACAGGATGGAATCAAAAAGGAAAACAACACCAATAACAGCCACCTTTTCTCCACCACCGTAATAAATACCAGTGTATTTTGAAAGCTGGAAAATGGGAACATGTAAGTGAGACCTGACTTCCACGAGTCATATCACTTCAGAGAAAATGAAACATTTTATGGGTGGGACTCTTTACTGAAGAACTGGAGACTATCCTGAAAAATATGACATAACGACTAAGCAATAATTCAGAGTTGTTCCTGATGTGAATGATGAAAGAATAAGTACAGATGCTCCCCGACTTATGTTCATCCGTTTTACGTTTTTACGGCGTTTCTTTTTCAAAAAAAAAAGTCAAATTTTGAGTTTAGACATACCTACGTAGTACGCTGACGTAATGACACAATAACGTAATGATGCTGCATCCATTGTTTACAAATGACAGACTGAACGTACCCCTCCTTCTTCCCAGTTCAGTTTTATTTATACTAGTATATATATATATATATATATATATATATATATATATATATATATATACACAAGGGTAACACACTATATATATATATATATATATATATATATATATATATATATATATATATATATATATATATATATATATATATATATATATAGTGTGTTACCCTTGTGTTAAGACGTCGTCTCTGTGATTCTTGTGTTTACACTGTTTTGCGGACTTTTGTAACCCTAAGCAAATAAGGTTGGTCAGAAGCATAAGCCTACTAGCATGGGTACAAGTCTCATATACAGAGATGAATTAACTATCTGCTCGGATCGGCGCAATCTACCATGCATACTCAGTTAAGCAAAGATAGTTGTAAAATGAATGAAAACCCGACTCCAGAAAAGAAAGAGAACTCTCTGCTCTGCTGGTGATTCAAATCAGTGCAGGCTGAGTACTAAACGAGTTCAACGCCACCCTTGCTCACTTGAAAGACCGGGAGTCCGTATAACCCGCCTTCAAGCACAGCAAGTACACTACTTTTGGTATTGAGCGCCTCACATATTATAAGCGTTGATTGGCTGTTTTAAGCTTCATGTAAAGTGAGTCGGCTCAGCTTCATGTAAAGTGATCATCCGTCGACCATCGGTACCATTTACAAGCAGAAAGATCGCATCATAGAGAATGTTCATCATCATTTTCTGTAACCGCTTAATCCTAATTAGGGTCACGGGGAGGCTGGCATGTAAAGTGAGTCATCTCAGCTTCATGTTTGAATGTTTAATTGTTATTATAAGCATTTATAGCATTGAATATGTATTTATTGATATTATATATGCATATACATGTACATATACGTCAGTCAGGGGGGTCGATCCTACTTCATGGAAATCAACGGTCGCGACAGGGTCTCGGTCCCCATTAACCGCGGAAAGTGAGGGATCCCTATATGGTTATTTGGATATAATTTCTGTAATGCTGTTATAGTATTACAAAAAAATACTACTACTATTGAATACATAATGTAGAGATTGATGTATCAATGCTTTGTTTGTTGTCATGGATGTAGCTTTCAATCACCAGAACCTTGAACTACCATAGTGAGTTCTAACTCGTACGTCTTTAAGAAGCACTGAACATAAACCTTTATCTGTACAAAACTCATTTTTTTGTAAGACTATTATTTGCATGTATGTCTGTATATGCACGAGCAGAAGCAAAGAGAAGCGTTTCAGCCGACTATCAAATCAGAACTTGTTAAATGTGATTAAATCAAGTTTCTGCAGGCGTACACACAATCAGTATAGAAAATATTCAGGGGCACCTCAGCAGCTGCACAAGCCGCGAGCGAACAGATAACAATTTATCAAGACAGAGGACTGATACGACAGATAACAGGGTATCAATACAAAGAACTGAGAAAAACCGATTTAAATTATTTTGCTTCTTGCAACGAAAAATAAATTAGGTGTCCGAAAACAAGCTACAGTGGCTCGTTCCGCTGAAATCGGATTCAAAATTCATGACCAGGACATGAAGTGAAATACTGTACTGTGAAATCACTGAAGACAATGTGTTATAGATGCAGCTATCTATAACTGTCTAATTTAATCATTCATTTACTGAACTGCTTTATCCTAGGATCATAGTGAGGGTGGAGCCTATGTAGGCTAGGTACCCCCTGAACTGCTGGCAAGACTACCACAGGCCCAACTCACATAATTTGGAACAGCCAATTAGCCTAATGTGCACGTCTTTGAACTGTGGGAGAAAACTGTGTCTCTATGTGGAAGCACAGGGAGAATACAGTGGTACCTCACCTTACGATAATCCCAGCAAACGAAAAATCCAGGTTACGAAAAAAAATGTCCAAAATTTTTTGTCTCTGTATATGAAACAAGTTCTCCTTACGAAACATGCCATGGCCGGCCATTCAAACATTAAAACGCACCATTCAAACATTCAAACAATGCACGAGCCGCTTTCCCATTGACTATCTTCCAACATCCCGCCCCGCTGGCCTCCCATTGGCTAGGAGGGATGACGCAGCTCCTTCCCATTGGCTATTATGGAGCTGCATCTCCCATAATGCTTTTCGTATAAGGGACAGAGTTACTGTTTTTTCATGGGTGTGCCCATTGCTTTATTTTTTGACTCAGGCTTTTAACCTTCCATAAACAATTGTAAGATTATAACTCTGCTAAGAAGATATGGTCAACACATGCAAGCACAGACACACGCGTACACACACACACACACACACAAACGCTGTGAAAAGAAGAAGCGGGCTCGTGGCATGCGGTTGAGTGATATCACAAAGGAATATGGCCAAACCCGTCTACCATCGATACGATATTGAATCAGAAGGTCTTAAAAGGTATGCTTTTATAATTTTTAAAGGGTTTAGGGGGTAGTATTGTGGGCCTTGGAACGAATCAGGCGTTTTACATGTAAAATGCGGTTCAATTTACGAAAAATCCAGGTTCAGAAAAAGGCTCTGGAACGGATTAATTTCATAAGGTGAGGTACCACTGTATTCAATTTCCACACAGTACTGCAATTGCTAAGCACATGACTTGAACGCAGGACCTTCCAGCTGCGGTGGATGCGCTAGCTACTGCGCGACGGCCTCGCATGAAAATTGTGTATTGTATTTTATTCTCAACTATTAATTAATTTAATAAACTGCTTAATCCTAAATTGGGGGGGGGAGTTGGTGCCCATCTCATGGGTGAGGGCAGAGTACACCCTGGACAGCTCACCAGGCCTTCACAGGGCAGAAATCCGGTGACGGCTATGCAGCTACTCGTTTGAAAGTCAACAATGGCTGTTTGACATTCCCACAGACAGTGAGAGACATGGCCGGCCTTTGATAACCCAGTTAGCTGCACTGGGGGACAGC
>CM045737.1:16266225-16313725 GCA_024760905.1 Plotosus lineatus
CAGGGTGTACTCTGCCCTCGCTCGGAGTCGGCTGGGATGGGCGCCAGCCTCCCTGTGACCCTAATTAGGGTTAAGCGGTTACAGAAAATGAACTGAACTGAACATTATAGTTAGTTTACACTATTCACAATGACAGCTTTGGTCTCTGAACATGTAATTTACACTGACACCGGCGCACAGCGACGACACACTCATTATCTGATTTAATGCTACTCTTAACTGAGTGGGAGAATGTGACATGTCAGAGGGGGAAAAAAAAAAAAAAAAGCAGTGCTAAGACAGCAAGACATGGGATTTCCTCTGAGAATTGAGTATGATGTGTGTATCAGTGTGAGGAGAAGATGAGAAGATGAGAAGAAGAGACGATGAGTGATGTCTCTACCTGCTGCTTTACACTTTTCAGCTTCTCATACTGCTTGCACCTCGTCTCTGACAGCTGGGCAAGAACCCAAGATCTGCAACTTTATCTTAAATTGGAGATATCGCGAACTAAAATAGGGTGCAGCAATAAGTTTATCAAACACGGGGGACTGTGAAAGGAACGTGTGGTTCTGAGAAAGTTCTGCCCCAGTGCTGTAGTCCGTACTGCCGAACAATGTGATTATCACATTCATTTCATGACGGCACTGGTGGCCCAGTGGTAAAGGTGCTGGATCACTGATCCAAAGGTTGGAGGTTCGAGTCCCACTCACCACAGGTTGTCTCACACACACACGCACACACACACACACATACGCACAGTGCAGCTAACTGGGTTGTCAAAGGCCGGCCGTGTCTCTCACTGTCTATGGTGTGAGGTTCGTGTGAAAGAACCATTGCTGACTTTCGGCAAGAGGAGCTGCATAGCTGTCCCCGTGTTTCCGCCCTGCGATGGCCTGACCAGCTGTCCAGGGTGTACTCTGCCCTCGCCCGGAGTCGGCTGGGACGGGCGCCAGCCTCCCCACGACCCTAAGGATTAAATGGTTACAGAAAATTAACTGAACCATTCATTCCATTCATTTCATGGAATTTAAGTAATTTGCAGGCCAATATGCATCACACATACTTAACACTATCTCTCTCTCTCTCTCTCTCTCTCTCTCTCACACACACACACACACACACACACACACACACACGATCCAGACAGTTCATTATGTTTTATATGTAACCAACTGGTGCATTATTATTTATTGTAAATTTTTGTTCACATTATTTTGAAATACTGTACTGTACTTAGGATTTCAAACTACACTGGTATCTCACTTTACGAAATTAATCCGTTCCAGAGCCTTTTTCGTAACCTGGATTTTTCGTAATTTGAACCGCATTTTACTTGTAAAACGTGTGATTGGTTCCAAGGCTCCCAATACTACCCCCTAAACCCTTTAAAAATTATAAAAGCATACCTTTTTAGACCTCCTTCTGATTCAATATCGTACCGATGGTAGACGGGTTTGGCCATATTCCTTTGCAGTATCACTCGAGCCCGTTTCTTCTTCTCACTTGCACCGGAAATAACACGCGGATGTGTGTGTGTGTGTGTGTGTGTGTGTGTGTGTGTGTGTGTGTGTGTGTGTGTGTGTGTGTGTCTGTTGACCATGTCTTCTTAGCAGTTATAATCTTGCAAATGTTTATGGAATGTTAAAAGCCTGAGTCCAGAAATAAAGCATGAAACAACAGTAACTCTGTCCTTTACACCAAAAGCATCATGGTGGATGGAGCTCCATAATAGCCAATGGGAGGGAGCTGTGTCATCCCTCCTAGCCAATGGGAGGCCAGCAGGGCGGGATGTTGGGAGATAAGTAATAGGTGGTAGCTGCGTCATCCCTGCTAGCCAATGGGAGGCCAGCGGGGTGGGATGTTTGAACGTCATTGATGGGAGAGCAGCTCGTGCATTGCTTGAATGTTTGAATGGCGCGTTTGATTTTTTAAGATGCCGCTTTCGTAACGTGAACTTGTTTTGTATCCAGAGACAAAAATTTTTGGTAAAATGCGTTTTGTAACCTGCATTTTTCGTTTGGTGAGACTTTCGTAAAGTGCGGTACCACTGTACTAGAATACTATAAAATTCTTTTGTAAATTTTTATGGAAATGTAGAACAGGAAAGAATGTTTACAACTTGGGCGTACAACAGTAAAGTGGCAGGGAGGAGACATGGAGGTGGTGAGTGTTGCATAATGATTTTTTTTTTTTTTTTTTTTTTTTGGAGTTAGCTAGAGGAAACAAGAAGATTTCGGTATGATCATTCTCATAAACATCAAAAGTACAACAGGGGAATTTTTTCTCTCCACTTGAAATTTCTATATCAATAAGATGTCTACTAATCACTCCGGTATACTAAAGTGTGTCATGCTGACTGAGGTCAGTTCGCTCACTCATTTGCAGAACTGCATAATCCTAGAATCACGTTGAGGCCGGCGCCTATCTTTGCCAACATGGGGTGATGGTGGGGTACATCCTGAGCAGTTCACCAAACCATTGTAGAGTAAAAATACACACAATGATTCACAACCGAGAAATTTTAAACAGCTAATAAGCCTGATGTGCACATCTGGGGGCTGGGGGAGGAGAACGTAGCACTTGAAGAAGATCCACACAAGCAGACGGAGACCACGCAAACGCCACAAAGAAATGCCCAACGCTGGGAGTGTAACCCAGGACCTTCCTGCTGTGAGGCGGATATGCTAACCACTACGCTACCATGCCTCCAAACTAAAGTATAATTATTTAGAGAAAATAGGAACAATTTACCCCAGTGCGGCTAACTTGGTTATCAAAGGCCGGCCATGTCGCTCACTGTCTGTGGTGTGAGACTCATGTAAAAGAACCATTGCTGACTTTCGACAAGAGTTGTCTGCAAAGCCGTCAGCGTGTTTCTGCTCTACGATGGCATGGTAAGCTGTCCAAGGTGTACTCTGCCCTCGCCCTGAGTCGGCTGGGATGGGCGCCAGCCTCCCCGTGGCCCTAATTAGGATTAAGCAGTTACAGAAAATGAACTGAGGAACAATTTTGTATTACATTCAGCATTTCAAGCATTTGACGTAATAGTAATTTATTTCGCGTTCAGTCAGTAGAGTAGTTTATCATATTAATTAGCATTTACTGTGGAACGACCATGCTAACACTTGATCAGTTTGTAACTAGTACTTAAGTATTATTAAAATACTTTACTATAACTTTATCGATACATCGAACATAAAACTATAATTTACTCTCCCACTGTTTTTCCTTGTACCAAACTAGCTGGGCCATCGCAACTCTTGCATCAGTCATGTAATAAATGCACGAATGTAGGTGGTCCATGTCTACACTGTGTCCATTTCTTCACTGTTTTCCCCCAGTGCAGGATCATTCTAATTGACTCAAGTCACCATTTCTTTATTGCGTGCCAAGCCCACATTACACAGGAGTGGATCACACCTGTAGTATCTGAGTCTCCAATTACAGCCTCCTCTGTCCTTCAGAGTTCAGCATGCTTATTATGGCTCCTGCTGTCCTCTAATGCACACTGAGACGTTGTTGCTTCTTTCCCCACATCATCATTTAATTAGACTACATTACAAAGCTGACAGACACAACCTCCAGTCCTGTTAGACACGGTTGAACTAATGGTAGTTGCCCAGAGATGCATTCAGCCTCCTGTTTACAAGGATTATACAGTCCACAATCACACAACAGCACACAGATATGCATACACATGTACACAAGCTGAACTGCCATTTTTGTTTTGTTTGTATGGGAAACATATAGGCTGTAAAATTCTGTTTAATTCAGATGATCTTAGGAGGTAACTAGTATAGATTTTAGGTGCCCTATTGTCACAATTGAAAAAAAAAATATGAAGGCTAATATAATAGCACATTGAGTAAATATTTAATCATGACTTTCTTAAAAAAAAAAAAATGCATGAAATATTAGTGCTGTCATTCTATTCTATTTGAAAATCTTGAACAGTGTTCATGAAGCGACCTGAAAAACCTGTTGGATATCAATAGTCTGAAGTCTGGAAAATACCAAAAGTTATTATTAAAAAGTGTAAAATTTTTAACCAAATGGGGTTAAAGAGAAAATAAATACATTTTATCCAAACATGTTTTTTTTAAATCATATTTGAATCCTGACCCAACCTCGGTTTAAGGTTTAAGCAGAGGAAGATATTTGAATCCAGTACAGGGATCCCCCATTTTCCGCGGTTAATTGGGACCGAGATCACCACTCGACCATTGAAATCCGCGACGTAGGATCACCTCCCCTAACCCCACCACCTGACTGATGTATATGTACATGTACCAGTAAAAAAATATATATATATATATACTGGGAAGGTAACCTGCGATGGACTAGCGTCCCATCTAGGAGGAGTTGAACTCCTGGTTGCTTCACGCTACAGAAACCGGGGATGAGCACCAGCCTGATGACCCACTAGGCTCGGGTGTAAAAACCCAACAGACATTACCATATGTGTATATAATATAAATAAATACATATTCAATGCTATAAGTGCTTATAATAACAATTAAAAATAATGCATAATATGTAAATTAAATATGCTATACACACACACACACACACACACACACACACACACACAGAAGCGTGCACACGCACGCAGATGTGCATGCACACACTCAGATGCGCACCTCAGAACAATGTAAGTAGTTTTGATGGGAGGTTTTGGGTTGTTTTTTGTTTTGTGTTTGTTTAGGGTTTTTTTTTTTTTTTTTTTTTTTTTTTTGCATAATTGGCTTTGTTTTTGTGGCATTTTCTTTAACTTTTCCCCCTATTCTTCCTTAATTTCCTTATTTTTTTAATTTGATGAATATTTAAAAAAAACAAAAAAAAAAAACATGATGCACTGAAGCTGCATGAATTGAAGCGCGAAGTAGCGAAGGATCCCTGTACATCACATGAATCAGTAAATGCAGTCAGTCAAAGTTGTCTAAAACCTTTTCAATGTATTTTTCCGGGTTTTTTAATATACAGTGCACCATCTTTGATTATGTGTGTAGATACTTACATGTGTTTATGATATGGCTGTAAGCTTATCTACTTCAATCTGTGATTCTCCTCTGCTATCACATCATGGCCAAAACATAGAAGTGTGCATATACAAATTATAGTGTTAAAAACAGAAGCTGTTTAAATGTAAGTTTATATATATATATATATATATATATATATATATATATATATATATATATATATATATATATATATATATATATATATATATATATTTATTTATTTATTTATTTATTTATTTATTTATATATATATATATTTATACATATGTATATATATATATATATACAGTTTATATCGCACATCCACCTCCTGGGTTGCTGTTCTGGTCGGAGAAGTTTCTGTATGGGGTGCATGTTCTGCATGTAATTGTGTGGGTATGCTCCAGTTGCTCCAGGTTTCCTTCCACAGCTCATGTACATCCACAATTAGGCTGTGAGTGTGAATGAATGGTTGTGTGTGTGTGCTGGCCAGGCAATGGTCTGTTGAGTTGTTCAGGGTGTACCACAACCTTGCCCAGTTTGGATCCCAATCTCTTTGCAATCCTGATATAATTAAAGCTAACGAATGAACGAGTGAAAACAATAATAAATCTAGGCTGGCATCTTCAAATTAAAAAAAAAAAAAAAAAAAAACACCCTTTTCACATTTTTGAGTAATCTGATTGTAAAATGCAACAACTTTATGCAAGAAGGAAACACAATTCAGTTCAGTTAAAATAAGTGTAGTGTGTACGTACTGTATAACACAACTGACAGAAGGATTTTCCAGGCCAGCCACACATTCACAGAAAAAATATCCTGAGACCACGTTCATTAATGTTTCACATCATGTATCCACTGTACTGGATAAGTTATATACACCAAATTATCACCGTACTACATATGTACCATCTCCATAACTGCAGCAGCAGACCAGTTCCTGAGGGAGAGGAGACACTTCCTATGGATTTGCATTATGGAACACACGGTATGCCGACATACAACAAAAAACGTATTTTGCACCTGATTTTAACATGAGAATCTGACTAAACTCCTCGGAAAAAAATACAGCAACCATTTTAATTATTAATTGCATGAGCTGAATAAATGATATGACAGTGCAGCACTCAAACACATGGTCCATTTACCCTCCCTCCCTCGTGGTTATTTTGTTGAAGCTGTGCAGTCCATGTACACCTCCAACTATGCTGCCCTGCTGCAAGTCACGATCCATCCGCCCCCTGTGTCATGATATTGTGGTGAAACATCAATATTTCTACACTAGGTCTAGCTTTGCTAAAATTATAGTCAACTTTTTTCTCAGGTCCCAAGGTTGCTCTGTCACACCACTTTAGGGTATATAATACATATGGTATACAGAAATAAGGTACAGCAGGCAAAGGAAAAGAAACCTGACTTTCAATTCGCCTAACCACATTTTTCAAATATTTCATAAAGGCAATAGGCAGAAGTGTCTGAATAAAGTGCAAAAATAAATTATGAAATCATTTTTTTTGGTAATCCTTGCAAATCCTGTGTAAATTTTAAGTAATTAGAAGTTTTACATGTCATGTGATTATTTGGAATGCAAACGTAAAGAAAGAGGCTTTCAATCTCCTTTGTCTATTAAAAAAGTATGTGTGTATATATATATATATATATATATATATATATATATATATATATACACACATACAGTCGGCCCTCTACTTACGAAATTACTCAGTTCCAGAGCCTTTTTCGTAGCCTAGAGTTTTCGTAAGTAGAGGCGCATTTTACATGTAAAACACATGATTCGTTCCAAGGCTCCAAAGACTACCCCATAAACCTTTTAGAAATGATAAAAGTACACCAATTTTGTATGAAATATGTATGAAATATGTGTTAAAAGTAAATAAAATGATTTATTAAACCATATAAACATTTTATTAACATATTAAACCATTTATTAACATATTTTTTCATTAAACCATTATTAAACTTTTTTATTAACGCACCCACACACACACACACACACACACACACACACACACACACACACACACAACACTGTCTCTCTCTCTCTCTCTCTCTCTGTCTGTCTCTGTCGCTCTCTCACACACACACACACACACACACACACACACACACACACACACACACACACACGCACTCAAAACTCTCTCTCTCTCTTTCTGGTGTGTTTTTCCAAATGCGGGCTCCGCCCACACGCAGCGCAGCCGACGGAGCAATTGTATTTAAATGTTTAAATGGACGGGATGTTGTATATTTAAAGCGGAATTACAGTACCTGTTTGAAAGATCAGAGGTCCTGATTCAATATTAACTTGCCTCCTTGCGAGATCGCAGGTCTTGTCCCATGAAGCAACTTTGTTTTCATTCCTCCTTCTGCTTCAATATCGTTCCGAAATAATCGCCTCCTTCACTGTATTTCCGCAATAACACTGCAATGATCAATCTCAAAAACCTCACGAACCAGCATTCCTGTTCAACTCTCCTTCACGCATGTGACAAACAGGAAGTATGGGTACAGTTCAACTGCCTCCTGGCCAAAGGGAGGGGCCAGTGGGGCGGGATGTTGTGGGACAGCCAATGAGAGAGCAACTCGCGCATTGTTTGAATTTGTGAATGGCGTGTTTGAATTTTTGAAGAGCGCGTTTGGCGCTTTTCGTTAAAAGAGTTTGTTTTCGTAAAAAGAGGACGAAAATTTAGGAAAATGTTTTTCGTAACCTGGATTTTTCATATTCAGAGGCTTTCGTAAGTAGAGGGCCGACTGTATATTTTTTTCATAAACAGAAATACAGCTATTATGTATAGAATCCACAGTACCCCAGGGTGGTGAAGCAAGCTGAAGTCAATCCAGCTGACTTTGATTCTGAGATGTTTGTTACCCCTGAACAGGTCTTCAGTTTATTCAAGGACTAATTCAGACTCAAACAATAATTCACACTCTCATTCACACCTATGTGCAAGTTCGTCAATCTAATATGCTTGTCCTTGTTCTGTGGAAGGAAACCAGATAACCCGGACTAAATTCAGACATTATGATAACACAGCACAGAAAGGTCCTAGCTGGCCATGATATTTCAGCCTAGAACTTTCTTGCCATACTAACACGACTGTGCCGCTGATCTTCATAAACAATGGTCTAACATTCAACCACAAACCAGATAGGGCGTCATGAGAGCATACCAACAAGGATTAAGTGTTGTTCTGAGGGGACAAGATGAACCTATTCTGCGTTATATACTTAGTATTAATTAATTAATACTTAACTCAATAAATCATAGACATTGTCTGACGAGGGCCTCAGATATAGTTACGGGCTTCCACTATTCGATGTTTCAGCTCTTTAATTCAGTTTTGTCGGTGCAAAAACTAGGAAACACAAGAAAAAACATGACTTTGTTTACAAAAGTAAACCCCTAGTGGAAGCAATATTGTTTCTCCATAAATATTAAATGAACCGATTTACAAGGATTGCTCACTACTTCTCGCTTCAATCCATGTGGCTTCAGTGCATCGCATTTTTTTGTTTAAAATATTAATTGAATTATAAAATAAGGAAATTAATCAAGAATAGGGCGGAAAGTTAAGGAAAATTCCACCAAACAAGGCCAATTATGCAAAAACAAACCCAAACAAACAAAAACAAGAAAACAACAAAAAAACCTTCTATCAAAACTAGTTACTTTTTTATGTGAGGTGTGCATCTGAGTGTGTACGCGCGTCTGTACGTGTGTGTATTTATATTTTATTTACATCTTATGCATTATTTTTAAACATTTAATTGTTATGATAAGCATTTGTAGCATTGAAGATGTATTTATTGATATTATATACGCATATACATGTACGTATACGTCAGTCGGGGGAGGGGGAGTTGATCCTACTTCGCAGAATTTGGCGATCGAGGGGAAGATCTCAGTCCCAATTAGCCGCGGAAAGTGAGGGATCCCTGTAAATAGATTCATGTGACAAAATATGTGAGTCTCCTTAAAATTGTCAATTTTCTTTTAACATATTTGAATGAACAATTTACACTCTTCTGACACAGGGCCTACCGATAAAGGTAAAATAGTTCAGCAGATCTTCTGCTCTTTCGGCTTTTCCCCTGTTCTCGGGAGTCGCCACAGCGAATCATCTGATTCGCACATTTTATTTGGCATAGGTTTTTACGTCAGATGCCCTTCCTGTCACAAACCTTTAGCAAGGGACGGAAACACGCCAACGGCTTTTTATAATATGCAAACTTAGCATTGTACAGGCATTTCATTCAATTCAACAAAAATAATAATAACAAGAATAAATTATAAATTGATCAGTCACTTAGAAAAGGTATACCGTTACATGATTCACACAGAAATCAATAAAATGGGAATGTGGTGTTCAAGATTATATCCCACTGAGTAGAACCGCATATAGGTGGAATCTGTCTGTTTTAAACCTTACATCTAGGTTCTGGTGTTCTGGGTACTTTTAAAAGGATTTACTAATATCTTTATAAATTTCTGCTGTCCAACAAGAGCATTAGAAATGTTAGATACCGTTTATCAATGATCATCCAGGCAAAGACCAGGCTTTTTGGAATAATATGCTCTGAAGAGAAAAAAAAAATCAAATATAGAGTTGTTTGGCCACAGTCATAGCACACAGTTGATTAGAGGAAGAGCCAAGTACGCAATGTACAGGATTGAAATGGCATGCTAGCAAGTCCACCAGATCTCCTGCTTTCTTCTTTTCCTTTTGGCTGTTCATTTTCAAGGGTTGCCACAGCGAATAATCTGCCTCCATCTTCATGAAAGTCATATTAATTATTCGCATATTTGATTTGGCATAGGTTTTTATGCCGGATGCCCTTCCTGACACAACCCTTTACCAAGGGGCAGAAATACATTGACGGCTATATAGCTACTCTTGTAGAAAGTCAGCAATGGTTCTTTTACAAGAACCTCTCACCATAGACAGTGAGAGACATGGCCGGCCTTTGTTATCCCAGTTCGCTGCACTGGGGTGGGGCAATCTTTTACCACCAGGTCACCATGTCTCTAAATAAAGTCTTTAAGAAAGTCGACAAAGTGCCCTTTTCAAGACCAAGAGTTCTATAGAATATAGTAAAATGTTTCACCTTGCTGATGTAAGAGACTGGAAGACAATTATGCAAATTATTTCTGCTAATAAGACAATACTAGTTTTAAGACAAAGGCAATATGTAATTTTTTTTTTCTCAATAATTTAATCATCGTTTTAATTTCTGAACAACTGTATCGTTTATAAGGATCACAGGTAGGCTGGAGCCCCTACCAGCTAACTCCAGGCAAAGTTGCTGTCACAACTATATTACGCGCTGCACTGCCAGACATGTACAGTAAACTCATAATAGGCATCTGCTAGACATGGTCGTAAGTATGGATGGTCCTAACTCGCATATGTCGTAACTCAGATAGTGTGTGTGTGTGTGTGTGTGTGTGTATATATATATATATATATATATATATATATATATATATATATATATATATACACACACACACACACACTCACTATACATACATATATATACATATATATATATATATATATATATATATATATATATATATATATACACACACACACACACACTCACTATACATACATATATATACATATATATATACATACATACAGACGCTCCCCAACTTACGTTTTTAATTGGTTCCGGACGGCCGAACGTAAGTTGAAAGTGAACGTAAGTTGTTACAGTGATGTATGACGTGCGATGTATGACGCTCATACTGTACTATACATCCATAAATACTACCGTAATATTACCGTGTATCATAAAACACCCCTGAATCAATTATTATAAACATAACATTGTAAAATATATCAAATAATATCAACATTAATTTTAAATAAGTCACTTATTTATACCGAGTCACTTTACATGAAGCTTAAAACAGCCAATCACGCCTACAGTATGTGAAGCGCTCAATACCGAAATTAGTATACTTGGGAAAATAGTGTACTTGCTGTGGGTTATACAGACTTCCGGTCTTTCAAGTGCACAAGAGTGCCGTTGAACTTGTTTAGAACACAGCCTGCACTGATGTGGAGCCAGCAGAGCGGAGAGCTCTTTCCTGGATTCGGATTTTCGTTCATTTTACAACTCTCTTTGCTTAACTGAGTATGCATGGTAGATCGAGCAGATAGTTAATTCATCTCTGTGTCTGAGACTTGCACCCATGCTGGTAGGCTTATGCTTCTAACCAACCATATTTGCTTAGGGTTACAATATATATATATTACTGATAAATAACTGAACTGGGAAGAAGGAGGGGCACGTTCAATCTGTCATTTGTAAACAATGGACACAGCATCATTACGTCATTGTGTCATTACATCAACGTACTACGTAGGTATGTCTAAACTCAGAATTTGACTTTAAAAAAAAAGTAAAATCGATATATATATATATATATATATATATATATATATATATATATATATATATATATATATATATATATATAACTGAACTAGGAAGGAGGGGCACTCAGTCTGTCCTTTGTAAACAATGTATGCAGCGTCATTGCGTCATTATATCAGCGTACTACATAGGAACGTCTAAACTCAAAATTTGCCTTTTTCTTTTTTTGGAAAAAAAACCATAAAATAAAAAAAAACGTAAAATGGATGAATGTAAGTCGGGGAGCGTCTGTATATAAAATAGATGGATGGGATGTATAAACTAAATGCGATTAAGCGTTTAGTCTGTGAGGTAATCTGTGCTATTTTAGTCATATATATTATATAATATTTTGTGATGATAGTTTTCTACTTATATGAAACATTAGCCTATGTTGTAATATAACAGCAATATTCTCATATATTCTGTTCTCTTTTTCAACTTTTAGCTCTACATATTGGTAATCCTCTCTTTTCTAGCAGTTTGTCTCCTGGGGAGAGCAGAGCGAAAGGAAGGCTTTAGGTGAGCATTGCAATATTTGGGAGTCATTCAAACAGGGGATTCACCTTCATTCTCTCTGGCCACTGGATTACCCAGCATTTTGTAGCTCTCATTCACTCTCACTCCCCTCTATCCATCTTTTATCTCTGCTCCTATTCAGCCAGTGCTCAGCAGGGCTCTCCCACAGCTCGCAGTGTGCTCCCTGACCTTTCCTGGGCTGTGTGTTTGCTCTCTCTTGGGAAGATGTCATGGGCATCCGTTAAGGCTCAGTGAATACTCTTTTACAAACCATGTTGCCCCCTCTCTCTGTTTTTCCCCAATTAAATCACATTAAAATTTTATCTGAATTGACCTCTTTAAAAATAAAGGAGAGTAAAAGCATTGATCCAGTCTCATCCACAGATGACTTTCACGGCAGCAGCTGGTACAATCTGGCACACTGTGATTGTGTCTTCCTGTTCATCCAGTCGTTTGAACTGAGAATTGCACTCACGGGTTCTCAAATGTGACCCTACAGTACCAAACTAGTAAAAATGTACAGGGCCATGATTAACCAATAATATAAAGTAGATTTTTGTCTTTGCGTGCATTATGTTAATTGGACCCTAGTTTTCTTTCATCGCGAACATGAATTGTTCTGGTCATGATTATATTACAGGAAAGTATTCCTTAATATCGCACACGGAATCCATAAGAGCTACAGTATGTATTCCTGCAGAGTGATGAAAAGTAGACAGACAAGAGGGATAATCCTTCAATGTAATTGTGTTGTTTAAACTTGTGCCAGAATACAGCGAATATAATGCAATGTATTGTAGTTCAGACCGAGGGTCCTAAGTTTATGACTGCAGCCAGTCTGCTCTGCAGCGTGTCATCACATTCTCTATCTTTAGTCCAAAATAAAGGGGGGGGGGGGGCGATATGCACCGAGTGACATAGTATGATTTAGATCTGTAGGTAGTACAAGATCTCCATGTTCCTTGCATAAACCCGAACAGTCATACAATGACATGCTGTTATTTCATCACCTCACAGACAACTGACATCTAGAAAGGTCACTGATGGAGAATGTTCTTGGTGATACTGCTTGGGGAAGTAGGCTTGACTTGATTTCTTGATTTTCTTAGGATATCCTTTCAAACTTTCTCTTCCTGTGCGATACAAAGTGCTGTCAGGGTTCAACACCACCTTAATCTTAAAGTTACATTTAAAAGCTAATGTTAACTCGAACAGTTTGAAAAACATTTAGACATTGACCAGCTCAAGAACCTGTAACTTAATCCAAGCAAGCCCACATTTTCACAATACGCACCACTCAGGTGGCGGATTAAACTTCTTCCTTTCTCCTGCCTTTTGTTCTCTTGCTGTTCTGAAGTAGTTACACAAACATTTGACATTTCGCAGATGCACTTATCCATAGTGACTTACATTTTTATTTCCTTTTTACAACTGAGCAATTGACAGCAGTGGTGGACTGGTGATAAAGGTGCTGGATCACTGATCCTAAGGTTGGGGGTTCAAGCCCCATTCTCAACGGGTTGTCAGTGCAGCTAACTGGGTTATTAAAGGATATCCATGTTTCTCACTGTCCATGGTGTGAGGTTCATGTAAAAGAACCATTGCTGACTTTCATCTGAGTAGCTGCAAAGCTGTCAGCGTGTTCTGCCCTGCGATGGCCTGGTGAGCTGTCCAGGGTGTACTCTGCCCTCGCCCAAAGTCGGCTGGGATGGTTGCCAGTCTCCCTGCGACCCTAATTAGGATTAAGGGGTTCCAGAAAATGAATGAACGGAGCAAATGAAGGTTAAGGGTTGTGTTTGACTTGAACCCGACTTTCTGCTCAGTAAATCACGACTAGCACTTAATTCACTAGCCAAGCACACAATAGAGAATAAACTTGCACCCTTTTTTCTTTGGTGTTTTAATTTATTTTTATTTTAATAGCATTTTGGCTTATTGTTAATTCCTGTTCTATTGAACATAAATGAGGGTACTGTATGTTTTTGATGTACGAAATACGCGTACTTTAAATGCCCGACTGTATTTTTTGTTCTCAATAAATAATAAAAGTATGGTTTCCAGTGTTCTTTTCCACCTAGACTAGTGCTTCTCAAATAGTGCCCCACCACCACCACCACCACTGATGCCACTGATGGAGGGGTATAATGCCAGGGGTTGCGTGCTGTGATGCCGAGGGAACATGCTTTTTTGGAATAGTGTACGAAAATTTAATGTACTTGCACCTCCAGTCCACTAGTTGGCAGTGGCGCTCTTATTGTCACGCTGTGGTGTAGCGGTTTTCACACGAGCAAACGATATGAAGCGCAGTGACCTAAACAACCCATTAGGAAACAACACAGAAAAATTTCGAGGAGCAGGAACGAAGAGAAAGGTGGAGAGATACGGAGATATTAAGACATAAATAAGTAAGTTAAATGAGTTTTTTATAAATTGAATGAGGTTAAATAAGGATGTATTTTTTTATTTTAGGCAAATTGGTGCACTTTAAATAGTTTCTGTTACATATTAAAAATGTTAATGAAGTTTTTCTTTATTGTAAGTTAAACTATATTTCTTTCTTTTTTGCTTTTAATGTTAGTAAAGATAATGTTATGCAGAGGTGTACTAATAACAATTTTATTGACAAATAATACTATTTATAGTCGCTCGCGGGTTTTTTTCTTCCTAAAGGGGGCGCCAGAGAAAATAATTGAGAAGCACCGACCTAGACTACAATACACAAACTTGGGCTTGATGCCCCTCTCTAATTTATTGAGCATTTACAGGAAAAAAAGTTTTGTATATACTCTGCTATTGGCTGGTACTTGGTGTTGCCAAGGAAACCGGTCAACATGGATGACTGGATGAAAAAGACAATACCAAAGAACTAGAGGTTATAGATTAATTAACAAACTTGTTTTGCAGCATCCTGGTCTCTTGATCATTTTGGGGAAATTATTCTTTATATTAATTCTTCACTGGGAAATGTGGCTGATCTAGTGATTGGGCAAAACTTCTGAAAGCGGCCACAGCAACGCTGCCCTCAATGTCACAAAAATCTTTAAAAATCTTGCTTTGCACAGAGCTGGAAAATGGAAAAACACGTGCCCAGTAAAGACTTAAATATATCAAGCCTGCAATTCCACAAAATGCCCAAATATATAAAAAGGAACAGGGTGATAAAATAAATTCTTTGACAAGATAATTTAGCAATGTGGAATACTGTAAGCAGAAGAAGATGATGACGACGACGATGACGACGACATAATGCTGCAAGTGTATTAAGTTCTACGCCATTATCGCCTTGTACTGCACGAATACTACACTCATTCAGGGCCCGTAAAATATTTGGCAGATAAAAATCACAATATGTAAATTCTCAAGGTAACAGCTTGATCTGTGGAAACTGATTAAGCATTACAAGATGTGCGTAAACAGTTAGGAACCCATGTAGGTGCATGCATAACGAATTGAGCTACAAAGTCAAACTGCAGCAGTAAAGCATAAAGTAGCCAATGTCAACGTTTTATAGTATAATGTTTTGTATTTATGAAAAAGCTTATGAGTTTTGAGTTTTAATGTGCAAAACTGTATACAACGTTCATCAGTTAATTTTCTGTAACCACATGATCCTAATTAGGGTCGCGGGGAGGCTGGCGCCCATCCCAGTCAACTCCAGGCGAGGGCAGAGTACACCCTGGACATCTCACCAGGCCATCGCAGGGCAGAACACGCTGACGGCAGTGACAACCTTGTGGAGAGTGGGACTCGAACCCCCAACCTTAGGATCAGCGATCCAGCACCCTATACCACCAGGCCACTGGCTTCGTATACAATATATACAGTCCAAATTATTAAATGAATACTTTCCAGACTTTCCATGAACCCTCACATATATTTTTTCAAAAACATTAATTTATTCATTTTCTGAACCACTCAATCCAAATTTGGGTCTTCGAGAGCCTGGGGCCCATCTCTGCCGATTCCGGGTGAGGACGGGGTACACCCTGGACAGCTCAGACCATCTTAGTTTTCAAAACCATACACAATTGAAACTACATGGAAGAAATACTTGTGATTTAGTTTGATAGTTTAAAAGAAAATGTTTTCACGAGCTCAGTGCTAATAGCAGCTGGTTAAAAATGTATTGTGTTCCTTTAAAGCATTCCAACTGTATTAATTGGCCAATTTCATATCTTGTTGCTTTCAGTCACAACAACCCAGCCGGTTAATTTAATTTAGAATAGGCAGTTCAAGTGAAATGTGTATGGATAGGATCAGAAACGAGTACATCAGAGGGACAGCACATGTTAGATGTTTTGGAGACAAAGTCAGAGAGGCTAGATTGAGATGGTTTGGACATGTACAGAGGAGGGATAGTGAGTATATTGGTAGTAGGATGCTGAGGTTGGAACTACCAGGCAGAAGGCCCAGAGGAAGACCAAAGAGAAGATTTATGGATGTGGTGAAGGAGGACATGATGGTCGTTGGAGTAAGAGTAGAAGATACAGAGGATAGGGAGAGATGGAGGCAGATCATTTGCTGTGGCGACCCCTGAAGGGAACAGCCGAAAGAAAAAGAAGAAGTTCAAGTGAAATGTATGCTTTTTAAATTTCTTTCCTTTACTATACTGCTAATTTGTGTTCAGTGTGTATAGGAATACAGTATTAGCAAACAGAAGCGGTGCTAATTGTTTATGGCATGTGTCAACATGTAAGACATGGTATATAGATTGTTATTATATTTATGTCTCTATATAATGTGTGGGGCCGTTGGTGTAGTGGTTAGGGTGCTGGGCTCATGATCGGGAGGTTGTGTGTTAGACCCCCACTGTGCTAAGACCCCTGGGCAAGGTCTTAACCGCAAGTGTTCCTCTGTTCACCCAGCAGTATAAATGGGTACCAGTAAAAATACTGGGAAGGTAACCTGCGATGGACTAGCGTCCCATCCAGGAGGAGTTGTACTCCTAGTCACTTCACGCTACGGAAACCGGGGATAAGCACCGGTCCAATGAGCCACTATGGCTCGGGTGTAAAAAGCCATATTGTGTCTCTGTGTGTGTGTGTGTGTGTGTGTGTGTGTGTGTGTGTGTATACGTGTACAGTATAAAATATTTTAACACCTCTTGGATCTTGTGTTATTAGTTTGTAGTAAAATAATCCATCAGGTCCATTCGTCTTGGTGTCCTCTTGGGATTCCAAAAACTTTAGCCAAAAAGAGTGGCACAAGGTAGAACCACGAGTTGGAAGGATTAATCCATTTTGAGATGGATAAAATATCCAGAACAATTTTTTGATGCTGATTTGATGTAGTGATTTGATGATCCTGTAGGTAATGCTCAGTCTGGGTAGTAAAAAGATTCTCATGACTGGCTTGACATACTTTTAAATATATATTTGCTACAGGGATATAAAGTTATTCATTCATTATTTAGTTTCATATATCACTTATCCACTGAGACAACCCTAGGCTTACATGAGGTGAGATACAGGATCATACCTATTGGACAGGTTGCTGATCTATCACAGGATTAACACAGTTAAACAAACAGCTCTTAATATTCACATTCACACCAAAGGGAAATTCAGAGTAGCCAGTTGACCTAATCAGCATGGCTGTGGGAGGACACCCGAGAACCTGAGCAAAACCTTTCCCATGCAGGCACATTGAAAACATTCAAACTCAAAAATAAAAAAGCTTCATTTAAGCAGCAGGTTCAAACTCACAACCTCCTTTGTCTGAGGCATCAGGGCTACCCATTGAACTACCATGTCACAAACCAGGAATTCAGAAAGAAATTGGGGTAGATATATTTGTAAACAACTTTAATTTATTGTAATTAAAGGAAATCATTCACCTTGAAGAAAAAAATAAACCCAATTAAGAACATAATACATACATTGTACACACCTTTGCGCATTAAACTTCACTCATTACAAGCTTCTTCATTAAAAAAAACAAAACAAAACAAATAATAAATCAGCACAAGAGGTGACACTGTTCTGTGAAAAGTCACGTGTGATTCATGTGTATGTGATTGTAAATATGAATGGACAATGGGCCATACCATTCGTTCTGATAAATCAGCCTATGTTTGTCTGATGTGTTTAAACCCAAGCTTGTATTATGCGTAGATGTGCATAGTTTTGATTAATTCAGATGTTCACTAATTTATATGTCTGTCTTCCTTTCGGCTTTTTCCCTTTTTCGCGGGAGTCGCCACAGCGAATCATCTGATTCGCACATTTGATTTGGCAGAGGTTTTTACATCGGATGCCCTTCGTGTCACAACCCTTTTAGCAAGGGACAGAAACACGCTGACGACTTTGCAGCTACTCTTTACGAAAGTCAGCAATGGTTCTTTTACATGCCGCTCACCATAGACAGTGAGTGACATGGCCCGCCTTTGATAACCCAGTTAGCTGCACTGGGGGATGTTCACTAATTTATATCTGATTTGTTATTTTAATATCTGTGTAATGTTATTTTTTCCATTATCCTGCATCTTATAAACTGACGGATTCACAACATGTTCATGCAATTTTCAACACTCGCAAAATTAAAAGCGTAATCTTTTACAACTGGCTTTTATTAACCATTACATAGATTTTAACGGCTTGCAACTTCAAGTAAAAAAAACACTTGACAATGAAAATATAGCAACTTTAATGTGTAACAGGAGAGTTTGAAAGGCTTTTCTTTCATCTCACTTTAACAAGTGCTGAACAAGGTTCAGCACAAGTGCTGAACACAACGTTTATTTAATTATTATGCAACCCTGGTTACTTTGAATTATTAGTCTATTGCTATAGTTTGTGAAAAGAAATACTGTAGTTAAAAAAGACTAATTGAACAAATTAGATTTTTTTTTCATCCCGTGATATATAATAGTTGTTTTGGACATCCGACTTTTCTTCACTGATGTTGTTTGAGCGTCCCTGTGACTTTGTGTCCCTACTTTACATCAAAGTGTAAAGTACTCTTGGCTATAGCGAGATTACAGACATCAAATTCCTGTTAATGCATTGCTTCTCCTGCTTCGATTTACTTGGATGCTTCGGCTTGACCCTTAATTGTTACCTGAACAGTGGTAGAACTCTCTCAAGGGACGAGTCTATAATGGGAATGAACTCCGAACCCTGATGTGATTGAAACTATAAGGATGAAGCCATGATTATTGAAGCAGGTAAACAGAGGGGAAGCACTCAGTCAGGTCTCATCAATCTGCTCTTGCTTGCTGCAGAAACACACACACACACACACACACACACACACACACACACACATTGCATCACACAATACTCGGCTCCAAAACAATTTTGTTAGGAAGGACAAGGAAAGTCTGTAGGGGGCATGCTTGGGAATGCTACCAGTTTCTATATACTTTCTAACTATGATTTAAATTTGGCAAAATAGATGTCACAGTGGTTTAATAAAAGCCAGTAACAGCTCAGGTGCACAGCACTTGAATTGCATATCAAGAACAGTTAGCCTACTTTTCTAAAAAAAAAAAAAAAAAAAAAAAATCAACAATCTTTACATAGCTTTATTGGGTTTATCAAAGCAGTGATTCAAGCTAAGTAGTACACAACATTACAAACATCCCTCCCATTAAAAAATAACCTTTTTACCTGTCTGATTATTATTTAGCACACCATTTATGACCTATAAAATGTAATTGTATAAGTCCAGCTTAACGCTTCAGCTTTCCATTATTTTGCCCTCCATGTATTTCTTCATATCAGTCATATTAATCATAATTTTGAATTGGCATCAGTGTCCAGTGTATTATCACCATAAGAATACAGAGCGCTGGATTATATGGATCAGTTCAGAAAGTAGTTCTCTTTGAAACTGCAAGAAATACACTTTGGTGGCACATGGAGCACAGGTGACTGAAGGGCTGTGATTCCAAGAGTAACAAGCACGCTTCACTGCTCCTAACAGCCATCCGAGTCACAAAGTCAGCTGCAAAATTGTCCTCAGGAACAACTTCTTTCCCAAATTAGACACAATTAAATCAAGCAGACAGGAGAAGAGATCCAACTGTCTCATTCTCGCTGAACAGTGGTTATTTGGTCCAGTGTGAATAAAGTAAATGCTTGTGGATACAAAAATAACCTTAAAGACTCGAGATTTCCATGAATGTACATATTATGTTGCTGATTGTTTTTCAATTAATCCCAGACATAGGTTTCTAGGTATTCAGATTTTAGCGAGTCCTCAATTGGTACAATGGGCAGTGGTGGCCTAGTGGTATAGGGCGTTGGATCGCTGATTCTAAGGTTGGGGGTTTGAGTCCCACTCTCCATAAGATTGTCCGTCCATCCGTCCCCCCACAGTGCAGCTGATTGTGTTATCAAATCCGGCCATGTCTCTCACAGTCTATGTTGTAAGATTCATGTAAAAGAGCCATTGCTGACTTTTGACAAAAGTAGCTACAAAGCCGTCAGCGTGTTTCCGCCCTGTGATGGCCTCGCGAGCTGTCCAGGATGTACTCTGCCCTCGCCCGGAGTCGGCTGGAATGGGCACCAGCCTCCCCGTGACCCGAAGTGGATTAAGTGGTTACAGAAAATCATGATGATGATGAACTAAATTGGTACACTTTGTGTGTACAGTATACCATTACTGACTTGAGCAGAGACACTTTATAATGCAGGGAAATAATTTAAGGCTGGGTCACATTTGTTTATACAAGGAGTTTCCAAACTGTTGTAGTGATGCTGCAACCATTGCACTTGTACTAGTAGCACACACACCACTTGCCTAGGGCCCTGCACACCTATGGGCTGGCACCACTCATTAAAAAAGTAAACAAAACAAGAACCCTAGGAGCCATATTGAGTTGTGCTCACACCTTATTCATTCCCTCCAGCATAAACATTGAAGGTGGGTGTGTTATGAGTGACAAACAACGAAAATGAACCGGATCATGACCGCATATGTTCTCTGACATAGATGAAGTCTCAAGGGGAATATAGTGTGTATCTTTCAAAAGCATTAAGCAATAATCAATGAGTCTCCGTGCCAGAGTAAATGTTTTAGACATTCCGTTTTGCTTGTAGAAGTGTTGAGTTATGTGGTATGACTACCACTCAAGACACAGCTAGTGCAGTTAGCCTGAGTGCAGGAAATCTGGTTGAGAAGTTCACGTGAGGACAGGAAGAATGGGTCAGAGAAGCAAGGAATAATAAGGGATTAGAAGAGACAACGGACTGGTCCATGTAGGTCCATGCTTGTTACATACACATCGCAATACACTGTCTGGTTAAAAAATAAAAAGTAATTCACTCTAATATTTTGTCGGACTGCTGTTAGCTTTGATTTATAGCATGTATTCACTTTGGTATTGTTTGTAATGTCACAAGTTTAATTTCAGTCCGGAATTGTGATGGTTTTTCACTGAGATTTTGTGTTGAGACTGGGAGAGTTGATCCACTGCCAAAATGATTCTCCAACATACTCCAAACACTTTCAACCGGGTTACGATCACAACTCGGGGGTGCAGGTGTTCATGCTTGAAAATAAAGGAAGGAAAAACTTTATTGATGGGAAAACCTGGTCATTTAGTACATTCAGGTCATCAGCTGAATTCATCTTACTGCTACTGAATATTGCAGAGCCTGACCAACTGAAGTAACACAAAATCATACTGCCTCCAGAGGCTTTTCACTGCCATGATGCATGACGGGTACCTCACCTTATGTGCTTCCATTCTTACCCTGACATGCCAACCATTCTTGAATAGGGCAGATAAGGGCTTATCAAATCACATGACCTTTTTTTTCCATTAATGCAGAATATGGGGGAAAAAAAAAAACTTCATTCTCTCAAGTAAACTAAAACCTTTTATTTTGACTGTTCTGACAAAGAAGTGGATTTCTTATGGCCACAACATTTTTAATCACAGTGCTTGTCTCATTGCGTCTGTTTCTCTTTAGTCATTTCCTTGGCTGATGGAGGCCAATAATTTGTTGTTGCCGAAACACAATGGCATTTTTTCCACACCCATGGGACATAAACAACCAACATGGGAAGATATTCATAAATGAAATAACATGTTGCCCGCTTGAACATAACAATTATTACACTAATTATATAAATTCAAGGCTGCTGTCTATTTGCTTATTTAATTCTAGATGGCTATTTTTAGCAGAGCATTACACTGTCAAGTTACTGAGGTGGAATTCCACAGTTATACGTACCTTTCACTTTATTTGCATAAAAAGCCTTATGTTCTTTATTTTATATATACCCAAAAATATGGCTTTGCTAATAGAACCACAAATTGCGACAGTTAGTCTAATTTGTGAAGTTATATGAAACAGGATATAAATCATGCTATTAGATAGTCAAAACCATTGTGAGTTTCATGGTGTGCAATTGCACAAAGGTTTTTGGAAAGTACATAATTTTGGGACATATGCATATGGAGCAGATCGATTTTTGTTCAGTCTGCTATAGAAGTATTTTTTACTTTGTATATCCCATAGGGCAGTGGTGGCCTAGTGGTATATAGGGCGTTGGATCGCTGATCCAAAGGTTGGGGGTTTGAGTCCCACTCTCCACAAGGTTGCCGCTGCCCCACCCAGTGCAGCTAATCAAAGTCCGGCCATGTCTCTCACTGTCTGTGGTGTGAGGTTCATGTAAAAGAACCACTGCTGACTTTCGACAAGAGTAGCTGCAAAGCCGTCAACGTGTTTCTGCCCTGCGATGGCCTGGTGAGCTGTCCAGGGTGTACTCTGCCCTCACCCAGAGTCGGCTGAGATGGACGCCAGCCTCCAAGGGACCTTAATTAGGATTAAGCGGCTACAGAAAATGAACTGGACTCAACTTGTATATCCCATATCCCCATGTCCAAAGTGATAGATTTAGAGGGTGCTTTTTTTTTTTATTTGCATAAAAAGCCTTATGTTCTTTATTTTATATATCCAAAAATCATTCCAATAGATGCATTACACAGACACTTATCATAGGTACATAATAGGTCATAATTTTAAGAAAAATGTCGACTGCATTGCTGCTTGTAATCACCAGTTTCATGAAACTTGATCTTTTAGATGATTATAAATGTATAATATACAATATAATCCATTATTCTATAATTTGATTTTTGACGGAAAATGAAGAAATTTTAACTATGCAACCGTTTCATACTCTCACTCACACCTAGGGTCAATTTGGAACAGACAGCTAGTGTAATATGGGAGGAAACTGGAATACCCAGAGGAAACCTACGCAAAAATGGGGTGAACATGCAAACTACACACAAATGCCTCGAGCCCAGGAACTGAATACAGGACCTTCTTGCTGTGAAATGGACATGCTGATCACTATGTCACATGCCATACCTGATGTGTAATCAGATCTATTGGCTAAAATTTACTATTTGCTATTTATTTTGCAAAGAAAAAAACAAACCACCACACAAACTAACAAGCAAAAAAACCTTAAAATCTTTAGGAAGCAATAATTAAAATACAAAAAAAAAGAATATACAGTAATGTGGATTGATAGGTGTGCTCAACCTCTTTTAATTAGAGCTGTTGCTGTGTTAAGAATTAACCAAACATCTTCAAATTCCCGTTAAATTAAAGCCAATGCACATTTACCGTCAATGAAAGTGGCTCTGATGAACCCAAATGAGGTCCAACAATTCTAGTAGGAATTTCCTGACCATAACATAGAGAGGTGTAAATAATTACAAGACACTTTTCTGATCGGGGCAGTGGTGGCCTAGTGGTATAGGTGCTAGATCACTGATCCTAAGGTTGGGGGTTCAAGCCCCCAACTCACCACAAGGTTGTCACTGTCTCCCGTCTCCCCAGTGCAGCTAACTGGGTTATCAAAGGCCGGCCATGTCTCTCACTGTCTATGGTGTGAGATTCATGTAAAAGAACCATTGCTGACTTTCGACAAGAGTAGCTGCATGGCCATCAACTTGTTTCTGCCCCGATGGTCTGGCGAGCTGTCCAGGGTGTACTCTGCCCTCGCCCGGAGTCAGCTGGGATTGGTGCCATGCCTCCCCGTGACCCTACTTAGGATTAAGCAGTCGCAGAAAATGAGTTTTTTCAACCAGTAAGACAAGACAAATGGTAAGAAAAGTAAATCCGACAATCCCTATAATGACTGTATCAAGATACAGAAAAGTAAGCACTCTAGCAGGGAGAAATGTGAAATATAACACAAAACTGCTCGGTATGGTAAACTGGTTTAGCACAGTAGTTCATTAGTGATACGCACAAAAACATACCACACTCCATTGCACTGATCTTGCATCAACTCGTAAAAAAAAAATAACAACTAGATGTGATTGGCTGAGAGCGCTGGTTAGTTAAAGCGGTTTTTAAACTGAATTTGTTTGTACAGCTCGTCCTTCAGCATTTCCAAATACAGTACAGGGATCCCTCACTTTCTGCGGTTAATGGAGACAGAGACCCCACGCGACTTCCGATTTCCGCGAAGTCGGATCGACCCCCCTGACTGACGTACACGTACATGTATATGTGTATCTTCTTCTTCTTCTTTTCCTTTCGGCTTTTCCCTTCAGGGGTCGCCACAGCAAATCATCTGCCTCCATCTCACGCTATCCTCTGCATATTCTACTCTTACTCCAACTACCTTCATGTCCTCCTTCACCACATCCATAAATCTTTTCTTTGGTCTTCCTCTGGGCCTTCTGCCTGGTAGTTCCAACCTCAACATCCTACTACCAATAAATTCACTATCCCTCCTCTGTACATGTCCAAACCATCTCAATCTAGCCTCTCTGACTTTGCCTCCAAAACACTAACATGTGCTGTCCCTCTGATGTACTCATTCCTGATCCTATCCATCCTCGTTACTCCCAAAGAGAACCTCAACATTTTCATCTCTGCTACCTCCAGCTCTGCCTCCTGTCTTTTCCCCAGAGCCACTGTTTCTAAACCATATAACACCGCTGGCCTCAACACCGCCTTGTACACTTTTCATTCTTATATATATATATAAAATATATGTACATGTATGTATATATATGTGTGTGTATATATATATATATATGTGTGTATGTGTATATGTATAGTGTATATAATAATGAGTACATCAGAGGGAAAGCACATGTAAGATGTTTTGGAGACAAAGTCAGAGAGGCTAGATTGAGATGGTTCGGACATGTACAGCGGAAGGATAGTGAGTATATTGGTAGTAGGATGCTGAGGTTGGAACTAACCAGGCAGAAGGCCCAGAGGAAGACCAAAGTGACGATTCATGGATGTGGTGAAGGAGGACATGAAGGTAGTTGGTGTAAGAGAAGATGCAGAGCATAAGGTGAGATGGAGGCGATGATTCATTGTGGCGACCCCTGAAGGGAACAGCCGAAAGGAAAAGAATATATATATATATATCTCACTAAATACATATTCAACTCTATAAATGGTTATAATAACAATTAAACATTCAAAAATAATGCATAAGATGTAAATAAAACATAAATACACATGTACAGACACGCGAGCACACCGATGCGCGCCTCACATAACAATGTAATTAGTTTTGTTGGGTTGTTTTTTTGTTTTTGCTTGCTTGTTTTTTTTTTTGTTTTTTTTTTGCATAATTGACCTTGTTTTGTTTCCTTAACTTTCCACCTAGTTTTCCTTCATTTTATTATTGAAAAAAAAATTTGATCAATATATTTGAAAAACCCATGATGCACTGAAGCCGTAGAAACTGAAGCACAAAGTAGCGAGGGATCGCTGTACTGTACATGCAGGAATAACATGATATGATAACCAAGAGCAGTGCTGGCTTAGTGGTTAATGCAGTGCTTCTCAAATAGTGGGGCGCGCCCCCCTGGGGGGGCACGATGGGATGCTGAGGGGGGCGCGTGTGACCCAGGAGAACATGCTTTTTTTCCGCCGTACTACAAGAAAGTGTAATTGCACATCCACTCCAGTAGTTGGCAGTGGCGCCCTCATTGCACATTGAGCAGGAGCTGAGAGTTGCAGTGTCATGCTTCAAACCTCGCTTTGAGAAGCTGTGCGCTGCAAAACGTGCTCATTGTAGCCATTAATCTTGGCTTCCTCATTTTGAGAAAAAAAATCAGCACAAATTGTTCTATTTGTTCTTGTTTTGTAGGTTAAAGTGTTTATATATTGTGCTCCTGAGTTAATGTTTCTGAAGTCAATTTGAATTAATTATTTATTGATTTTATTTTCAGCAGCAAATGGTGTGGTAAGTTTGTCAAAAATGTAACAAGGATATTATTATTTTTAAATTTAAGGCAAATTGATGCACTTTCTTTTACAGACTAATAAAAAATGTTAAAGTTATTCTTGTAAGTTGAACTATATCTCTTTCTTTTTGTTTTATTTATGTTAACAAGGATACGATATAATGAAGAGATATACCTGTAACTATATTATAGAAAAAAGTTACAATTTATAGTTGCGGCGGAAAGTGGGTGGTGGGGGGGCGCGAATTGTTTTCTTCTTGCTAGGGGGGGCGTAACAGAAAATAATTGAGAAGCACTGGGTTAATGCGATGGTTTGCTAATTCAAAAGTCAGCGGTTCTGTCACCAATGTTGGGCCCTTGAGCAAGATCCTTAATCTTCAATTGCTCAAGTTGTATTAAAAAATGATAATTGTAAGTTGCTCTGGATAAGAGCGTCTGTCAAAATGCTGTGAATAAATGTAAGTAGCAATGTCTGTCTTTTCTTAATTGCCGGATATTGGTAGTTCACCAGCTGAAATAACAGTAAAGAGGGAAGTTTAAATTACGAGTTAATGGAATAACTCAAAATATTACAAAATTTATTCTGAACTATTGTTGCTGGTTGAGGTAGCATACCAAAGAGCTGTGATGTAAAACCCCGCAGCTCAGTCACATACACTGAGTCAGCATATCAGCTCCAACCCTCATCCATCTACATTCAACGAATATAGCCTGTCTTTCAGCGAGACCTCAGAGTGCCCTCATTAGTTCCGTCCCTGGTAGGCTATAACTATTGTTTAACTGGTAACTTTTAAATGCAATGTTCCCAAAAGTATGTGATCTGAAAAATATTACAAATGCCAGTTGTACACCAGTACAGAAAGACATCATGATTTGTTGATCAAAATGTTAAGCAGTACAGTACTTGCACTGGTACATAGATAGATGTTATTTGCACATAACATGTCAGTAGTCAAAAAAAAAGATTTCACATCCTGGGTGGATAGCCAGTGTAGCTATTTACACCCGCATGTATATAGTAGCACCAATGAGGAAACAAGATAACCACGCAGGCACAATGTATGTGTATGGCTTTGCTAATGGAACCACAAATTGCGACAGTTAGTGTAATTTGTGAAGTTAAATGAAACAGGATATAAATCATGCTATTAGATAGTCAAAACCATTGTGAGTTTCATGGTGTGCAATTGGAAAGAACATAATTTTGGGACATATGCATATGGAGCAGATCGATTTTTGTTCAGTCTGCTATAGAAGTATTTTTTACTTTGTATATCCCATAGGGCAGTGGTGGCCTAGTGGTATATAGGGCGTTGGATCGCTGATCCAAAGGTTGGGGGTTTGAGTCCCACTCTCCACAAGGTTGTCGCTGCCCCACCCAGTGCAGCTAATCAAAGCCCGGCCATGTCTCTCACTGTCTGTGGTGTGAGGTTCATGTAAAAGAACCACTGCTGACTTTCGACACGAGTAGCTGCAAAGCCGTCAACGTGTTTCTGCCCTGCGATGGCCTGGTGAGCTGTCCAGGGTGTACTCTGCCCTCGCCCAGAGTCGGCTGAGATGAACGCCAGCCTCCAAGGGACCTTAATTAGGATTAAGCGGCTACAGAAAATGAACTGGACTCAACTTGTATATCCCATATCCCCATGTCCAAAGTGATAGATTTAGAGGGTGTTTTTTGTACAGACACCGAAACTCACACAAACTAGTGTTCCATGAGCAAAGCCGTACTCATATCCTAACCCAAAGCCTAATCCTATCTAGTTGTAAAAAGCTGATTAAAAGCGTGATAGTGCATAGAAATATAACTGTCTGTCTGTCTTCCTTTCGGCTATTTCCCTTTTACTCGGGAGTCGCCACAGCGAATCATCTGATTCGCACGTTTGATTTGGCAGAGGTTTTTACGTCGGATGCCCTTCCTGTCACAACCCTTTTTAGCAAGGGACAGAAACACGCTGACGACTTTGCAGCTACTCTTTACGAAAGTCAGCAATGGTTCTTTTACATGAACCTCTCACCATAGACAGTGACAGACATGGCCCGCCTTTGATAACCCAGTTAGCCGCACTGGGGGGGGGGACAGTGACAACCTTGTGGAGAGTGGGACTCGAACCCCCAACCTTTGGATCAGCGATCCAGCGCCCTATACCACTAGACCACCACTGCCCCTGCATAGAAATATAACTCTTCACATTAAAATAAGTATCGTATATAATGATTTGATTGGTCCATCATATTCAGCGTGGTAATGCAATGGTTAATACTGTGACCCTTATTTCAAAAGGGCTCTAGGCTCAAACCCAACAGCTTGACAGGGGCCTTTTTGTTTGGTGCTTGCATGGCATTGGCATTGGCATTGTCATCTCCAAGCACACCCCTCCTCCAGGTTTCATGGGTTTCCCATGGGTGTGTATGCGACTGCAAATGGTTGCTCATCTCTTTGTTCGCCCTAGAATAGACTGGAGACTTGTTCAATTTATACCCCACCTGAGGTTGGATTGATTAGCTTCACCTTCCCCCAATGCGCATGATGAAAAAGTGGATGGGTGTATTTAGATACACGAGTCTATAAATGTCTGTTATTTGTATATAGTCAAACATATATGCACATGTTCTTACAAAGCAGAATTACACATTAAAATTAGACAAACAGACTTCAAGACAAATCAGGCTATAAATGTCCCAATACATATGGCATCATTACTCCGATGAAGAGCAATATGTTTCATTGAATCACCAGGATGTGAAACATTTGATGTGCTAATTAGGTTAAAATAAATCATTGGCAGCCTGCTTTCGAGATCTGGCAGACAACACTCTATCCCACTTAAGGCGGTATTTCAACAAGAATTCTTTTCTTTCTGTAAAGACTGTGTTATTTCTCAAAGCATGATACAACGTTAGAAAGATGTGGGCAGGCAGGATATTTTGTGAAAATATGATATTCTCTCACACTCTCACCAAGCATCTTCCATCACCAAGCAAACAAAGAATAAACAGTAATTTAATATCAAGTCTGCATTTCTCTCCCTGAAATTATTTTCCACACTATCATATCTGTGACGATGCTGCGCATCACGTAGGTGGTACAGTTTCTCAGAAAAGACAAAGCTCTAAAAATATAACAATGCACAAGTAATGTGCATCGGGCACCCATAAGATCATGTATGGGAAGCCTGGAATGATATTTGTTGAAGCAGGCTCCAGTATTATGCAACATGTAATGTTTATTAAGGTTAGATTTTATATCAGGCAATTAAATGGAGAAAGAGAATTAAAATTAGAACGTGAAAGCAGAACGAGCCGCTTCGTTCCGCAATGCCAGCGGTATTAAAGGGCAACTAATTCACCCACTTGAATGTTCTGCCAAGAATTCACCCACTAGGATTTCCTGCGGTACATGCCTCATTTTACCCCACTCGCTGTTGCTAAATTAAGGAGCTAGTACAGGAGCGACGGTGATGACGGCATGTCAGATCCTCACTTTAATTAGAAGTATTGAAGCACCTGCTTTCAGTGAATTCGTGCATGGTGGAATTACCGAGGTTTCAGTATTTAATATTTCGAAACTAAATTAGCATATAACCATTTTGGGCTAATTAAACATTCTCTCAGAAATTGGTTAAATGATGCAACATGATCGAAACCCTCAATAAGCACAAAAGCTTGATGCGTTATTGTTTTCCAACCCAATTCCCATTGGACAGACCTTAGACAGTTGCGAGTTATGTGCATATCATAGTCTATTATTTGACCTATTTTGACGAAGCCATTACAGTATTGCCTTTCAACAATCGCGTTCCCCTGTGAGACGTTAGGAAGGTGTGGGAAGACCTGCATGCTTTATTTTAACAAGCTGAATAGTCAGAGTTGGACAGATTTATTGTCATGTGACAGTGTTTGCATGTTAAAATATTTGGCAGAATTGTGACTGATGACAGGAATGTCATGCTCATGTTTTATTACAGCTATTTGTGTTTTTTCCTCTTCTAATACACTGAACTCAGACCAGGATGGTAATTTAGTTGATATGTTGTGTCAGGTGTGGTAAATAAGGAAGAAGGATAAACTCGCTGCCTTGCTGAAGTTTTCCTGGACTGGATTCTAAAACTCGTATTTTGTCTTACAATTATCAGAGGCACAGCAAGAACGGCTATACCTACCAAACATAATGCAAATGATAAAGAAGTGTCATGTCACTGTGAGCATTGGAATCTCTGCTCTAAATGCTGCAGCATACAGAGGAGGGTGACAAAAGGAAACTGAGAACATTGTGTGAGGACAGATTATGGATTATATATCTGGTTGAATGTAGACGTCTGAAAGCTTATTATAGTTCTGTGCCTGAAGTTATAGGCCAACTAAAGAGAGACATGCAGCAAAAGCCTACAAGATTATGCATAACTCTTGCCACCAAGTAAAATTATTGTGTTATCGAAATGCGGTTGAGAAATAATCTCTAATTCGATGGATGGCTGTGAGTCATCTACTAAAAACTGACACCACTGCTGATGTAGATAGTGATGTGTCTGTTTAAACCAAACACAGTACAGGGATCCCTCGCTACTTTACGCTTCAATTCATGCGGCTTCAGTACATCGTGTTTTTTTTTTTTTTTTTTAATATTCATTGAACTAAAAAGTAAGGAAATTAAAGAATTGGGGAAAAGGATAAGGAAAATACTGCAAATTAAGGCCAATTAGGCAACAACAAAAACAACAAAAAAAAACAACAACCCCAAACCCCCTATCAAAACTACGTACATTTTTGTGTGAGAAACGCATCTGTGTGTATTCACATGCGTCTGTATGTGTGTGTGTTTATATTTTACAGACGCTCCCCGACTTACGTTTTTAATTGGTTCCGGACGGCCGAATGTAAGTTGAAAGTGAACGTAAATTGTTACAGTGACGTATGACGTGTGACGTATGATGTACTATACTGTACTGTACTATACATCCATAAATACCATTACCGTATCTCATAAAACACCCCTAAATCAATTATTATAAACATAACATTGTAAAATAATATCAAATAATATCAACATTAATTTCAAATAAGTCACTTATTCGTACCGAGTTACTTTACATGAAGCTTTAAACAGCCAATCAATGCTTACAATATGTGAGGCGCTCAAAACCGAAAGTAGTGTACTTGCGAAAGTAGTCTACTTGCTGTGGATTATATGGACTTCCGGTCTTTCAAGTGCGCAAGGGTGCCGTTGAACTTGTTTAGAACACAGCCGCACTGCTGTGATTCACCAGCAGAGCGGAGAGTTCTCCTTCCTCGATTCATTTTCTTTTCATTCATTTTACAACTCTCTTTGCTTAACTGAGTATGCATGGTAGATTGTGCCGATCCGAGCAGATACTTAATTCATCTCTGTGTATGAGACTTGCACCCATATTTGCTTAGGGTTACAAAAGTCTGCACTTTTATCATTTTTAAAGGGTTTCTGGGGTTTATCCAGTCCAAGGACTGGAGACTTGGAACGAATTAGGCGTTTAACATGTAAGATGCCACCCCTACTTACGAAATCCCCGCAATACGAAAACGGCTCTGGAACGGATTAATTTCGTAAATTGGGGGCCGACTGTATATGCGTCATTCCGTCATTATGTCGGCGTACTCTAAACTCATAAATGGACTTTTAAAAAAACAAAAAACACAAAATTGAAAAAAATGTAAGATAGATGAACGTTAGTCGGGGAGCGTCTGTATTTACATATTATGCATTATTTTTGAATGTTTCATTGTTATTATATTATAGGTATCCATAGCATTGAATATGTATTTATTGATATTATATACACATATACATGTACGTGTGGGTTGATCCTACTTTGCGGAATTTGGTGGTCACGGTGGGATCTTAGTCCCAATTAACCGCAGAAAGTGAAGGATCCCTGTATAGAAATTTTCTACATAGAACCCAATATGTGAACGCTTTCATGTCAGAATTTTTTTTACAGGTAAGCTGTCCTTAAACTCATTCAATCATTTTCTGTAACTGCTTAATCCTAATTAGGGTCACGGGGAGGCATCCCAGCTGGCTCAGACGAAGGCAGAATACACCCTGGACAGCACGCCAGGCCATCATAGGGTGGAAACACGCTGAAGGCTATGTAGCTACTCTTGTTGAAAGTCAGTAAAAGAACCATTGCTGACTATGACACAGTCTATGGGGAGAGACATGGGGGGTTTAGTGACAACCTGTGGAGAGCTGGGCTTGAACTCCCAACCTTAGGATCAGTGATCTAGCACCTTTACCACCAGGCCACCACTGCTGTCTGTCCTTAAACTGTTCCATCAATTTTATTTTTCAGAAGGTGATGTTTCTTGAAGTACTGAGCTTTTTTCCTGCATTGTTTTCCTCGGTATACGACACTCACTCTTATTCATTCATTCATTCATTTGCTGAATTGTTCAATCGTATTGGATCACATGGAGGCTGGAGCCCATCTCGAGGCAAAGGAGGGGGACACCACTACAGCTCACAAGATCTTTGACAGGCAAAACATACACCAACCTAGGGGAAATTTGGAAGCACCGATTAGCCAGATGTGCATGTCCTTGAACTGTGGGAGGAAATCAGAATACCTGCAGGAAATCCATGCAAACACAGAGTGGACATGCAAACTCCATACAGAAATCCCCTTACCTAGTTTGAGACCAGAACCCAGGACCTTCTTGCTGTGAGGTGGATGTGCTAACCACTACGCCACCATACCACCTTCACTTGTGCTGATGAACCTTTAATGGATTCCATTAATGCACAAATATGGGTGCGAGGTAAGAGGTTTCTTCAGCCAGTGTTTCTTATTGGAGCCTGACACGGTGAAAATCTCTGGGTTAGTGGTCTGTGGCTAAAACCACTCACAGCTAAACTACTTCATCAAGTGGCTCACTAGTAGCAGCCTGAAACTGGATCTATGGAATTTTTGTGCCTTTTTTGTGTTCCATTTGTGATTTATTTAGTATTCACGTACTATGTAACCCGAAGAAGTAGCAGACTTGTATTTCCATTTATTTCCACCTCGAGTTCCCTCAGAATTGCACTTTGCATACATTGTCTTGGCTTCAAGGAATAATGAGCTATAAAAAAAAGATTACACACTTGGGTGGTCAATGACTTAACTCGCTGGAAGCTGAGGGCAAGAATCACTTCTGTACTAGTGTAGAGGACACTGATCATCTCAGGGGAGAAACCGCCATGACTGTCGTTTTCTTGAACAGAATTTGCACTCATGGTAATGCAGATATGGTTCGACAGGTGTGTGCCAAAATTTGAATCTGACCCAAGTAACACGTCCAAAAGGTCTGCTAGCCATAAGCAGTCACGGAGCGTGATGCATGATAAACGTTTTAAAAGGCCATGGAAGTGTTTGGAGTCTCTTTTGAAGCAAATTGGGGACATGGCATTAGATGTGGCTCAGCTGAAATCAAAGATGTTAGACCTGAAGCTGTTTCCAGACAGCTCACCATAGCACAGGAGATGGTTTTAACTTTGCTTTGAGCATTCAGAAAGTTCACGAATCTATCAATATTATATACAGTAGGCCCTTGACTATTCACGGTTTTGCACTCGCGCGCCGGCATATTCATGGATTGCCGAGTAACTGTCACGGGATTCAAATTCAGCTAATGGCTGTTCTCCCTCCTGCTGATTGGTTGAGATGATGTATACGCCCATTTTTTTCTTATTCACGCACACTTTGTGCATGTTCTTTTTTGTGTGTGTATTTTTTATTACTGTTACGCTCTGTCATGCCACCCAAACGCTGCAGACCTTCTCAGGCTTCTGGTAAGGCACCGAAGCGCCAGAAAAAGGTAATGACGCTGCGTGAAAAAGTAGAACTTGTGCTTGATATGATACAGGAAAGAAAATGTTATGCTGCAGTAGGGCGCCATTATAAAGTGAATGAAAGTACAGTCCAAGAAAAATGAGAAGGCAATCAGAGCTAGTGTAGCATCAAGTTTTTGTGGAAGTGCTCAGAAGGTGAAGTATAAAACAAGGTAATCATCAGAATGGAATCTGTCTGAGTATTACAGTGTTTTTCAGTTATTATTTCAGTACAGTACTGTACCTAAGTTAATGTTTAGAATGTTTGTGTGTGAGATTTTATGTTCTGTAGCATGTTTAACAAACTATACCAAAAGGATAAACTTGAATAATTACACTTCATGTTCTGTTACGTTCTTATGTATAGTAAATGTAATGCAATGCCTCCCTCTAGTGGGCATTTTTTACAACTACGTGCAGTATTATAGAACTAGAAGTATGTTTATTCAAGTTCAACCCAATTAATAACACTTCAATATTTCATGTTCTTTAATATATACGATATATATAATATAGTTGACTATATTTTTGCCATGTCGTTTTATCGTGACATCAGTAACGCATGTAATGACAGCCCTGGTAACATACATAGAAGTGATGAGGAAAATTTGATAATGCTATCAGAGCAAATGGTGCCCAAGTATCACAGACACATAAGTTCAGAAACCGGTATTAAATAACACAGGCCCAACTGTGACATTTGTCTCAAAAAAATGTAACGTCAGTAATGACGGAATTGACCTTAAGAAGCATATTTTAGCGCATGTAATAGATACATAGTATTTTACTTCAGTTGATCATTTGCGGAAGTAATGTGATACATAGGGTACAGAACTCGCAGATTATCTTGATTGGCAGGAGGGGCCGGAACCAAACCCCCGCAAATAACGGGGGTCTACTCACTTATGACCAAGCTAATGAAAACCCTCACTCCTAGTGGATACCTATATAAAACCGGAAACTTTATGAACTTTCACGAAATTAGTTTAAAGATTATAGAGGAAAGGTTTGCAAAGTTACCAGTACATCTTTAGACTTATGGCCAAATAAAGTCTTCTAGAAAAGAGAAGCACAGGATTCAGTCTTGGTCAGAAATCATAACAGCTGAACACATCAGCATTACTGTCATTGCCATTCCCTGTCTATTGGGCATTACATAAGAGCGAAATGTACAATCATCACATTCCTTCTGACGGGTATCAAAGTGCCATTGACAGTACCTATGAGTACCACTGGATTGTGAAGACTGCGCCACAGGGCACAAATTTAAATTATTCTCTCCTCTCAGTCTTTGGGATACAGGACCTGGCTAATTTTAAACCCCATCACCTGGATGTTCTGTTCCTATACACGTACAGTCAGATCAATGGGTTCTCGAGAATGGACATTGGCCCTATTTATTAAAAACACTTCTATTCCATATGGTCATTAGCTTTAAATTAGATTGAACAACTGAACAATAGATCACACTGTTGAATCATGACCATTTCAGTTCCTTCAAAGAATGCTTGTACTTTTAACTGCAGCTGCAACTGTAGACCCCCTACGGGCTATTAGAATTAAGGATATCACTGGAAATGGACCAGACCAGCAACTTGACACCACATGCCATAAGAAAGGACAAATCCTCAATGCACTAAAAGGAACACAGCATTTAATAAAAGTTTTCCCTCAAAAAGAGGGCACGTTAGTCTGTTAGGTGAGGGTGGCCTGGTTGGTCAAGTTTTTTCTACCTGCATTGCAGTGAAAATCAGGTCACTAAGTTCACTTAATATGAACATGAGTTTGTGTGTGTGCATAAACACGAGACTGTATCCAGGAGTTCAAACACGGTCACACACAGTATGAAATGACCACGCCTTCTTCCTTCTGGGACTTTTTATTTATTTTTGTAAATAGTATTCAGCTTGCAAATTAGCGCTATATATTTATAAGTGACTATTTATTTACCGGGTACAGTACTGTGCAAAAGTTTTGGGCACCCTATTTTCTTAGTATAATCTTTGCTATGGATTTTTATTTAATAATTTGTATATTAGCACAAAAGTAGTACAAAAACACTTTAGATGTCCAAACATTAGTTTTCCAGCACAAAATGAAATGTTGCATCAAGAATATTAAATAAAGCGGCATATTGTGTATAAGAGACCACTTTTCAGACAAAAATATAATGAAGGCTGTTGTGATTTACATGCAAATAAAGTATCAAGTGTGACAGTCAACATTTCCAGGACACCTGAGGCTGGTTCTGTAAGACACCCAGTATACTATATATAGATACTGTACTTATAAAACCGCACAAACTCTACCTGATACTATTCAATTTTTAAACAGAAACAAATCACATATAATATTTAATTCATTTCATTTATTTCTATTTACTCTGCTTATAGAATTTTTATATAGAGATATTTAATTTAATGTCATTATTTATATGTAAATATAAGGCATCTTTGTTCTACACCATTCCTTTGCATGTGCTTAAAACTTTTGCACAGTACAGGGATCCCTCGCTACTTCACACTTCAATTCATGCGGCTTCAGTGCATTGCGTTTTTTTTTTTTTTTTTTTTAATAATTCATTGAATTAAAAAAATCAGGAAATTAAGGAAGAATGGGGATAAAGTCACAAAAACAAGGCCAATTGTGCAAAAAAAAAAAAAAAAAAAACCTAAACCAGCAAAAAAACAACTTAAAATCTCCCATCAAGACTATTTACATTGTTGTGAAGTGCGAATCTGCGTGTGCGTGCACATCTGTATACGTGTGTGTATTTATATTTGATTTACATCTTATGCATTATTTTTGAATGATTGTTATTTTAAGCATTGAATATATATTTATTGATACTATATACACATATTCATGTACATATACATCATTCGGGGGGGGGGGGGGGGATCCTACTTCGCGGATTTCGATGGTCGCGTAGGGATCCCGTCCGAATTAACCACAGGAAGTGAGGGATCCCTGTACAATATGTGTATTTAGACAAGACAGAAAACACATTTCTATGAATTGGATTTTTTTAATGTTAAAAGATAGAAATAAAAAGACATGATTTTATAAGGGACATGTTTATTTTTAACACCAGTGTAAACTCTGTATTTTACAAATCGTTTTAGTCATGCCAGTTTGGTAAAAATAAACACTTTGCCATCACCTGCTAACATGTTTTTACACTCTGATAAAAAGGAAGTCTCAGGTAGGTGAAAAAGAGTTTAATAAATGCAGAGTCTCACTCAATCCATAAGGAAGAGCCTGGGCCAAGTCCTTCAGACATAAGTCCTTTTGCAACAAGTAAGAACTGTACCATGCAGCAGTGCTGTCTTGTGTTGATATGATATAGAATATGGGGGGGAAATTGCATGCCATACTGTAAAGCCTGTCCTCTTTGAAAAATAACACCCAACTATAGATCATTTATAATACAGTACTTGGCTGCTGTGTGTGCTGCCTTACCGCACTGTTATACTGTCACTGGATGCATAATCTAGCATAGTATATTACTCCAAGTACTACAAGTCTTCTGTCCCAGGCTCCCTTCCATTTCATTCATGTGTGGGGGGAAAAAAAATTGCAGCAAAGTACCACTTATGCAGGCAAACATCATTCTCACTGGCATCAAGTTTTCGACTACATCAAAATGCAGCATGCAGTCCAACGCACACATCTTTCCCTGTGCAAATATCTGTAGCTCCATTGTACATGAGAGAAATGGAGACTCTAACCTCCGCATAAAGTAGTGCTGATGCCTGGCAGGGCAAAATCCAGGCTGTCATTTAAAAGGGGTATTCTAAATTTACAAACTTGAGGCTGACAATGTGAGCAAACTGCATTAAAAATTGACGATGTATTTTGTTTTAAAAAAAAAAAAAAAAACATTCAGCATCTGTTATCTCAGCGGTCATAAAATGTTAATATTCAGTCTTTGTGCTACTCTCTCTTGTGTCATATAGAGATGAACATGTAACTCAGGTGGATTATACAGAAGAATAAGAGAAAAGGTGCTTTTATGCTACTTTTTGTTCTCTCAGTAAAGGCAGAAGCCCACAGTAGAAAACATTAGCCTCTTTTAGATTCGTAAACAATTACATGAAAAGGTTTTTAAACAATTATTTTTTCTTCAATAAGATCAGTTTGCAGCAATAGTTTCACTCATTTCGCTCTGATTTCACACATACCTAAACCTGTGCATGAAGTACATTCTCAAATACAGTACACTCTCCAAAGCCCGAGTAAAATGAATTGTGAAGAATGATGCACGGTAAGAAATGCTGCGGCAGAATGTTTATCAAAACAACCCTTATGTAATTAATAGTAATTGCTCACCATATTTAGAAGCCACACTCTAAATAACTGACCCGGAACACAAGAGCTATGTCATGTGTTTTATTCGGTTAAAATAAAGGATATGCTGACAGAAGTCCGATTTGTGTAAGCGATTATATTTTCAATATGATCGCTAAGCATCCCGCTTTCTGTAAGAACAACTATATCCTTTTTATGTATTTTCAGCTTACTTATATACGTTTGCATGGGTGGGTTTCCTCAGGGTGTTTCAGTTTTATCCTCAGTCCAAAGGCATAGTGCTAAGTACATTAGGCTGATTGGCTGTTACAAATTGCCCCTAGCTGAGAATGTGTATGGTTGTTTATATTAGCCATGCAATGATCTGAACAGTTCAGGGTGTACCCAACCTTTGCCCAGTGTTGGCTAAAAGGATTAAAGGGATCGGCAAAAGCGTGATGAGTGAGTGAGTGAGTGAGTGAGTGAGTGAGTGCACAGGCGGGAGGGCGAGCGAGCGCTGTTGTTTTTCGGTGCTACCCATTTTATGTGTTATTCTTTGATTAACAGCAGTCATATCATCAATCTATGATCCTTTGCGGGGAAATTAAGCATTGACTGGACCTCCCATATTTTGTGAAAAGGTCAGTGATTCAATATATTTACTTTCTTATTGCCAATTATTACATGATTGTAAATATCCAAGGCTCAGAATTAGGGACCAACAATATTTCAACTGAAAGGTTATTGCTTGTCATTTGAAAGGCCGGAATAATTCGGCAGTTTTGAGATTTCAACTGAAAAAAATAAGAATATATTATTTGGTAAATGGACGTATGATTCCTCTCGCACAAAATTTGGTTTATTCTGCATACTTAAATTGAGGTGCAATATTAATAAACATAGCAGCTAAACAATATCTAAAACAAATCATGAAACTTCACTGCAAGAAAGTTGATTTTCACCTTATAGATTTATGCTAAACCATTCATAGAATATGAAAAAGGATATAATTTGAAAATAAAAGTCAAATCCTACAGCCCCAGTTATATTAGACTGGGTTTGGGCTGTTACCTTTCTTGACATTGCTCTCTAATTACCTCTTCATAAACTGGAAAAAAAAGAGAAAAACTAAACCTTACAAGTTCAATAAGAAACATTATTAGAAAACTGTGCAGCGAGGTTACTACAGACTTCACTTTATATTTGAAACTTTGACTACAAGCTTCTAAGTTGCCTTTCCTATGAAGCCTATGTCAACCGAACCAACGTTTCAGAGCCCATGTGTTTTGTGAGCAAAAATAACGAGAAAGCCACAAGTAATAAATGAACATAACGTCAACATCACTATATTATTAGGACGTAGGGGTTTGATTTTCTAATTGTCACATTGGTAACTTTGCCCAAAGCTTTCTTTCGCTACATTACCAAACAAAACATGTAGTTTCCAGTCATATACTGTAGTTTTCACCAAATTATTTTCAGCTGGTTAAATATTGCGATGTAAGGGTAAAGTAAACGAAATATGAAAACAATCGGAGAACATATTCAGTGTTTATATTAATGTACCAAAGGAACCTATTACTCATGCGGTAAAAAATGTACATGCTTATGATAATATAGATGTGGGTATATTCATGCTTTGAAGACCACTCCTAAAATTTAAGCTGGACATGTCAATTTGTACATGGAACAATTGCTTAGATTCTCTCTTTCATGCCAATTAATATTACAAATCCAGCATGCGTTCACCAAGGCATTTACCCACCCATCCCATATTCTCTCTTTATCAAATTTTAGACACTAAATTTAACATGAAAATATTGCTTCATGGGTAAAAAAAAATTTGAGCTACATCTCATTTTGGTTCTATAATAGAAGGTCAAAAATGACCGCTTTTGAATATCCATAGACAGTCTGCATGCAATGATTTGTAGCATTTTAGACACTCGAAATGACCAAGACATGGCGAGATGTGTGTGTGTATGTGTGTATATGTGTGTGTGTGTGTGTGTGTGTGTGTGTGTGTGTGTGTGTGTGTGTGTGTGTGTATGTGTGTGTGTATGTGTGTGTGTATGTGTGTGTGTATGTGTGTGTGTATGTGTGTGTGTGTGTGTGTGTGTGTGTATGTGTGTGTATGTGTGTGTGTGTATGTGTGTGTGTGTGTATGTGTGTGTATGTGTGTGTATGTGTGGGTGTGTGTGGGTGTGGTGGGCGGGACGGACAGTGGGAAAATATGAAAATAGCTAAGTACATCTGCAGAGGTGTTTTGTTCAAGCATTGCTATCAAATACCACACCAAGCCTTCATTACAGCCACAGAGCGTCTGTGTGCACCGTGCAGTGTTCTGCTCTTGAAGATAAATGCCCTGAAATATTCAAGAGTCTAGAGATAGTCCAGCACATGGGGTCAGTATAAAAAAATTGTGTCTTTTTAAATCATTTTGCATGCAGTCATTAATGTACAAGCAGTTACTATTCTTAAAGATTTCATTGGCAGGCCAGATTCCAGCTGGACATGCATCTATTTACAGTAGAAATTATTTTACCCCTTCAGCCAATTTTTCTTTTGTTGTTGTGAAGAGGTTACATTATAAATGAACCGCCAACCTGTCCTAAATAAATAAATAAATACGTTAATAAATAAATAAATTATATTTCTCTTTTGATTTAAAATGGTCCATCATCTTCGTCTGCCTCGGGAGTAACAGGTCTTGAGACAATGAAAATGTCCTGGCATTTATGTTTGGTTTTGGGGGTGGAAGTCTGTGGTTGGGAACTGGATCTCCTCTGCTCGGAAAGCAGTCTTAGAATTTCCCCTACCTGAGCCTCCAGGACAGCCAGACGACTACTCAGGGTATGGATGTCCTCCTTAAGTTCCATCTTAGCCTCCTGCAAGGTGCTTTGAAGCAGTGCCTGTTCAGGCACAGGTAGAAAAGGAAGACCTCTTGTGGTCAAGGCCTCTACTCCAGGGCTCGGTCGCTCAAATGGGCTCCGATCCATGGGGCTACGAGAGTCACCTACCCTGTCAATGCGTAAGTCACTTTTGGTGATACCGCTGTCACAAGAATCAGTCTTGTGTAGTGCACTCTTCTCATCTGCTGCTTCTGTGCCTCCATTTCCACTGTCACACCCATTTCTTTCTAAACTTTCTACAGTGGGTTCTTTCCCCTCAGCTGCCTGGTTTTTGGAATCTTCTGGGAGCTTTCTCGGGGTCTTGGTAACATCTCCCCACTCCTCCTCCCTTTGTTGCCAATCTGAGTTGGCTGTAGGAGTGAGTGAAGATCCATTTTCTTTGTTCCTGAGACGCATCCATCCCCGTCCACCACCACCACCACCGCCACCCCTGGGTCGAACAGGACTGGTAAATTTCAGACAGTTCTGGTCAACCATAGTGAGGCTGGGCTTAAGTTCCATGGCCTCATGACAGGCCTCACTGCTGGTCTGATCTGTTTGAACATATGCCAGTGACCTTTGCACGGGGGTGATCTGTGAAACAGTTACAACAGTGGAGCCACCATTACCACTACCTCCACCCAAACCAGGAGCCCCATTTTGCATAGAGGTTCCATGATGATGATGATGATGATGGAGCGAGTTGTGCACCTGGTATTGGGTCTGAGAATAATGGTGCTGCTGGTGGTTGTGCTGGGACAGTGGGTGAAGCTGGTGCTCCATATGGAGCTGGTTCCTTTCCAGGTCGGGAAGCAAGGACCCCTGTGCTCTCATCTCTTTCTGTTGTTTGAACTTTTGAAAGAGTTTGCGGACTGGGTGGTCCACAGGAATCGAAAGTGTGACCTCATTTTTCTGGTGTCTCCTCTCCTCCTCCTCCTTCTTCACATCCGCAATTTTACGGAAAATGATCTGTGAAAAAGCAAGAATTTGTTAGCGATGTCTTGTATGCTAGCGATGTCTGTTTGACCACCAAACAGTCCGTTTGTTAATGGCAAGAATTCTATTTAAAAATCTACAGAATATAGTAATAAAATATTTTATTCTTAAAGAAGTAAGATAATTAGAAGATAATTAAAACAAATGCAGGAAAAAGGGTATTATATGTTATGTCTTATTAATTAAAGTGTTCAATTCTCAATGTCACTATAACATCCAGCATTCATTACGCAATTACCATGAGCACCAAACGCTCGTTAGCATAAGTGACATAGCACCTATGTGAACGCCTGACAGAATAAACATGCAGTAACTCGTCTGCATTCGTGAATTCTGAGATGAACTTTTCTTTGAAAAGCGCACATGTTTGTCTTTACTGGGTTTGATACACACACATCGTCAACATTTACAGTTTTAGCTCTTTTAGCTCTTCTGTGGGATAAAAACAGACATAAGGTACTAGCTTCCCTATGCATCAATTAGCCTTGGGCACTCTTGACCCTTGCCAATCCACTCATTGTCTATTACTGGACTGCTGCATACTGGGAACATAACACAAGTCCTGTTGTTTTGAAAAGGAATAGACCCTAATCAACCATAACGGTAAAACATTATGACCGCTGAGAGATGAAATGGTTAACATTGATTATCTTGTTACAGTGGCACCTTCCAAGGACTGAAATATATTGGGCAGAAAGTAAACACTCAGTTCTTGATGTTGATTTGTTGGAAGCAGGATCTGACAACAGGTTGTCACTTCTGTCCCCCCAGTACAGCTAATTGGGTTATCAAAGGCCAGCCATGTCTCTCAATGTCTATGGAATGGTACTTGTGTCAAAAGTAGGCTGCATTCTCATCAGTTTCTGACCTGTGGGGGTCTGGCAAGCTGCCCCGGGTGTACTCTGCATTTGCCGCGAGTCGGCCGAGATGGGCACTAGCCCCCCCCCGTGATCCTAATTAGGATTAAGCGGTTCAGAATATAAATGAATGACAGAAACCACGAAGTTGCATTATCTTCATAAGGCCAAATAAGTCCTGAGTTAACAGTATGCTCTGTAAACCAATGATGTGGGTTCAAGCCTTTTTTTTTTTTATTTTATCAAATGAATTGATATGAATTAACTTGGTACCATCAAACGAACCACAAGAATCAGATTTCCCATCATTAGTGCCCAAGGCTCACTGATGTACATGAGGAACGACTTTTGCGATGTCTGGTCTGATCCTACAGAAGAGCCGCTGTAGCACAAAATACTGAAACTGTTTTCTATTCTTTTTCTATGCTTATTTATTTATTTAATTGCTGGCTATGATAGAAAGGTGTTAGAACACAAAATACAGTAAAACCTCCGCTGACGAACGCTTAAGCTCACGAACTTTTCGCCTCAAGAACATTAAATTTGCGAGTATATAGTCTCTGCTGACGAACTAGTTTTCGGCGGACGAACCAAACCACGCGGTCGAACAGCGCCACGGTGGCGGCCACGAGAAGCTGACGCACGCTCACGGCGTCACAGTTCGTCACCCCCTTTCTTTGAATGCGGAAGTGGTTTGTGTTTGCTCGACATTTTGGACCATATTGAGTGTACTTTTGCTATTATGGGACCGAAAAAGACCCCACCACAGGCGGAGATCATTGAAAAACACGAACGAGGTGTGCGTTTGTGTGACTCAGCGTCCCAGTACCAGTACGCTAAGTCTACCATTGCTCCCATCCTTAAGAACAAGGAAGCTATTAAGGGTGCGTGTGTGGCTAAGGGTGTTTCCAAACAGTAAGCGTTTCCAAACTCTCCTTCCAAACAGTAAATCCCTCCCTCCCTCCCTCCCTCCCTCCCTCCTCCTCCCACTCCATTCCATCAAGCCATCAACTACCATCACAAAGGTAAATAAAACGACTTTATTATACAGTACAGTTTATTTCTTTAATTACAATACAATAGCACATTTATTATACATAAAATAAGGTATATTTTTGTGTAGTTTTAAGGCTTATTTAGTAGAAAATTATGTTTTATGGGGACCTGGGAACGGATTATTCTCATTTTAATGGTTTCTTATGGGAAATAAATGTTTGGAAGACGAACTTTTCGCCTTACACACACTTTCTGGGAACCAATTATGTTCGTGAGCAGAGGTATCACTGTACACTGCAACCTGATGGATAAATCTGAGTCACTTTGTCATGATGAAAAGGGTTGAAGCATTTGTAGAAGAATGTGTTCACTCCTCCAACATTTTAAGCTCCTTTATGGTGTTAGGTTTGGAATGTGGACCTCCTTTTTCAATTCAGAGCAATTCAAGCTTTCAAAAGAATTGAAATCTGTCTATAGAGATGATCCTTGCACCGCAGAGTTCGTATGATTTTGAAGATACTCTGGGTGATCTTATTAAAAGCTTTGTTTTTAATAAAGTGTGCACACGTTAGCAGAGACATCCACACTAAAAAAAACAACAACAAAAAAAAACAGATGAGTATTAATTGTTCAGCTCATAAATTAAGGTAGCATGGTGGTGTTGCAGTTAGAACCTTTGGAAACATAAAGCAATTCTGCCCATTTGTACAGGCAGTCATCATTATTTATACTATGCAGTCCATCAGAATGCTTTTATCTTACACACAGTATCATAAGCTAAACATAATGAATGCATCTAAATATTAGATAAAGACTATTTTACATATACAGTCGGCCCTCTACTTACGAAAACCTCTGAATACGAAAAATCCAGGTTACGACAAACATTTTCCTAAATTTTCACCCTCTGTATACGAAACAACCTCTTCTTACGAAAAGCGCCAAACGGGCCATTCAAAAATTCAAACACGCCATTCAAAAATTTAAACAATGTGCGAGTTGCTCTCTCATTGTCTGTCTCCCAACATCCTGCCCTGCTGGCCTCCCATTGGCCAGGAGGGAGCTGAATCTCCATAGTACTGCACCCATAAGCTTGTTTGTCACACGTGTAAAGGAGAGATGTACTGTTGGTTCGTGAGTTTCGTGAGTTTTGAGACTTTTGAGAGTACTCATTGCAGCTTATTTGAGGAGGTCCGAATTAGCCACGCCCCGTCTCAAAAGCTCCGCATTCGGCCACGAAGCATTTTTGTGCACGGAAGTGGGCGGCGCCACAAATGTTCCGTGCACAGAATGCTCCGTGGGACAAAATACCTCCGATTTCGCAAGGAAGCAACTTAATATTGAATCCCGACCTCAGATCTTTCAAACAGGTAATTTCGCTTTAAATACAACACCCCGTCTCAAAAGCTCCGTCGCCTGCGCCCTGCGTGTGGGCGTAGCCCGCATTCGACAGAGCGTGCCACTCAAAGAGAGTGAGTTTTTTTTGTGTGTGTGTGTGTGTGTGTGTGTGAGAGAGAGAGAGAGAGAGAGACAGAGAGAGAGAGAGAGAAAGACAGTGTTGTGTGTGTGTGTGTGTGTGTGTGTATGTGCGTTAATAAAAAATGTTTAATAATGGTTTAATTAATAAATATGTTAATAAAATGGTTTAATATGTCAATAAAATGTGTAAATGGTTTAATAAATAATTTTCTTTTACTTTCAACACATATTTCATACAAAATTGGTGTACTTTTATAATTTTTAAAGGGTTTATGGGGTCGTCTTGGGAGCCTTGGAACGAGTCACACGTTTTACATGTAAAATGCGCCTCTACGTACGAAAACTCCAGGTTTCGAAAAAGGCTCTGGAACGGATTCATTTCGTATGTTGAGGGCCGACTGTTTGAGGTACCGTGGCGGAGTAGTTAACATGTCTGCTTCACAGCAAGAAGGTCCTGGGTTCAATTCCCAGCCTGAGTGTTTCTGTACAGAGTTTGTATGTTCTTCTTGTACTTGTATGGACACAGTCCAAAAGCATGCACAGTACCCTGCCCTTGCCCGGAGTCGGCTAAGATGGGAGACAGCCTCCCCGTGACCCTAATTAGGATTATGCAGTTCAGAAAATGAATGGATGAACTCATAAATTAATAGTTTTAAATTCTTCATTATAAATAAATAGTAATTAATCTGACACTGTAAGTCTGGGTATTTGCAACAAACAAAAATCTGTCTCTTCTTCATTGCCTTAACAAGTACAGTACTTTCATAAAAATATCATCAGGATTATTTTGTTGTTGTTGAAATTGGGGTATACGTACTATACTGCAGGGGTCCCTAACCTCTTTATCACCTCGGACCAGTCAACGCTTGACAGTTTTACCGCAGACTGGGGGGGGGGGGTATCATTTATTTATATAAAATAATAATAAGCACTCCAGGAATGTTATTTTTCAACAGCTGAAATAAAGTTGGTTGGGATGTAGAGCTTCAACTTTTCTTAAAAAAAAAACAAAAAAACAAACACAGGCACCAGCGGGGAGAATGAAGGCTCAGGCTCAGTCTCGCCCAAAATCCCCACTATTGTTTGAAACATGTCCAACTCGCCTCTGTTCGTGTGTCGTCTCCTTATGGGTTACATTTTAGCGCTCAAATGACTGACATGTAACCGAGAGAATCTGGTCATTTTTCAAAATAAAAGATTTTTCAAAAATAAAGATCGTTCAGACTCAGATAATAACTAATTGAGTTGCGGACCGATACCGGTCTGTGGACCGTTGGTTGGGGACCCCTGCTATACTGCACAACATGTTTGTGTACAGGTTTGAAGTCAAGAGTTGAAAAACACATAATCACTTTCATTCTGATGGCTTGACTATTTCAGTTTTCTCAATATTAAACATAGTATAGTGTGCAGGTGCACATCCAGGTAATTACAGCCGAATCCATGAAGCAATCTGAGTTCACAAGATACCCCAAAGCACCTGCCTCAGATCTTCGATTATAATGCCTATACCACTTAATCATACTAGGGTCATTGGGAGGCTTGAGCCTATTTCAACGGACAGTGGACGAAGGCAGAGTACACCCTAAACAGTTCACCAGACTTTTGCAGAGCCAGCACACACACACACACACACACACACACACACACACACACACACACCCACACACGCGCACACACACGCACGCACGCGCACACACACGCCACTGTGCCACCTCTTATTGGTGAAATGGAATATGTTAATTATTGTCTACAGTGTTCAAGATTTTTCTCCATTTTTTCCTAAAGGGAAGTTGTTTTGGTTTCTACATTGATCTACATTGAATATGTCTGAAGTTCTGCAACATTCAGTGTATATTAAATTCCCTCACTAACAATGCTCTTCTGAATAGTTAAACTGAAAATAGTGAACAAGCGGCACATTGTCTCTCAGTAAGTAAAAATGCAATAGATAAATAAATCATTTATGGGCAAGAATAAAAGTACTGCAGTCTCTGGCAAAC
>CM045737.1:16318725-16466225 GCA_024760905.1 Plotosus lineatus
GTGGCATGGTAGTTAACATATCTGCCACACAACAAGAAGGTCCTGGGTTCGATTCCCAGTTCGGAGTTTCTGTATGGAGTTTGCATGTACTCCCTGTGCTTGCATGCGTTTCCTTGGTTACTTTGGTTTCTTCCGAAAGTCCAAAAACATGCAAAAATAGGTTATCTTGCTGTTCCAAATCATTCATGGTTGTTTGAGTGATGGCCTGGCGAGCTGTCTAAGGTGTACTCCGCCCTCATCAAGAGACGGCTGAGATGCAAGAGACGGTCTCCCTGCAACCCTAATTAGGATTAAGCGGCTCAGAAAATTAATGAATGAAAGGACTATTATAACACCATGTTCGAACATAAGGGTGTCCATAAGTGCACTTGGCACCAGGACACCCTTGGTCGCAGTTTGATGATTGACTTTGTAGTCGTGTCATCGGACTTGCGACCATATGTTCTGGACACTCGGGTGAAGAGAGGAGCTGAGCTGTCTACCGATCACTACCTGGTGGTGAGTTGGCTTCGGTGGTGTGGGAGGTTGCCTTCCAGACCTGGCAGGCCCAAGCGTGTAATCAGGGTCTGCTGGGAACGTTTGGCTGACTCCCCTGTCCGAGAGGCCTTTAACTCCCACCTCCGGCAGAGCTACAACCACGTTCCGGAGGAGGCAGGGGACATGGAATCTGAATGGGCCATGTTTCATGCCTCCATTGCTGAGGCGGCAGCCCATAGCTGTGGCCGTAAGGTCGTCGGTGCTTGTCGTGGCGGTAATCCCCGAACCCGGTGGTGGACACCTGCGGTGAAGGGCCCGCCCAGCTGAAGAAGGAGGCCTATCGGGTTTTATTAGCCTGTGGGACTCCTGAGGCAGCAAACGGGTACCGGCAGGCCAAACGTGCTGCAGCCGAGGCTGTCGCAGATGCAAAATCTCGGGCGTGGGAGGAGTTCGGTGAGGGCCTGGAGGGTGAGTATCGGTTGGCCTCAGAAAGGTTCTGGGCCACCGTCCGACGCCTCAAGAGGGGGAAGCAGTTCTTCACAAACACTGTTTACAGTGGAGGTGGGGAGCTGCTTACCTTGACTGGGGATGTTGTTGAGAGGTGGAGGGAATACTTTGAGGACCTCCTCAATCCCATCAACACGCCCTCTGTGGAAGAGGAAGACCCTGGGGGTTCGGGTGAGGGTCCGCCCATCACTGGAGTGGAGGTCACTGAGGTTGTCAAAAAGCTCCTCGGTGGTCAAGCTCCGGGGTTGGACGAGATCCGCCCGGAATATCTCAGGGCCCTGGATGTTGTAGGACTGTCTTGGTTGACACGTCTCTGCAACATCGCATGGTCATCAGGGGCTGTACCTCTGGATTGGCAAACTGGGATGGTGGTCCCAATTTTTAAGAAGGGGGACCGGAGGGTGTGTTCCAATTATCGGGGAATTACACTCCTCAGCCGACCTGGGAAAGTCTATGCAGGGGTACTAGAGAGGAGGATCCGACCGATAGTCGAACCTCGGATTCAGGAGGAACAATGTGGTTTTCGTCCTGGCCACAGCACTCTTGACCAACTCTATACGCGCCACAGGATTCTGGAGGGGGCATGGGAGTTTGCCCAATCTGTCCACATGTGCTTTGTGGATTTGGAGAAGGCTTTCGACCGTGTCCCTCGAACGATCTTGTGGGGCGTACTCCGAGAGTACGGCGTTCCGGATCCGTTGCTCCGAGCTATTCGGTCGCTGTATCACCGGAGCCAGAGTTTGGTCCATATTGGTAACAGCAGGTCGGATTCATTTCCAGTGGGAGTCGGAGTCCGCCAAGGCTGTTCTTTGTCACCGATTCTGTTCATAATTTTTATGGACAGAATTTCTAGGCGCAGTCGAGGCGATGAGGGGTTCTGGTTTGGTGGCCATCGGATATCATCTCTGCTTTTTGCGGATGATGTTGTCCTTTTGGCTTCATCAAGTCGGGCCCTCCAGCTCTCATTGGAGCGATTCGAAGCTGAGTGCGAAGCAGCCGGGATGAAGATCAGTACCTCCAAGTCCGAGGCCATGGTTCTCAGTCGGACAATGGTGGAATGCACCCTCCGGGTCAGGAATGAGGTCCTGCCCCAAGTGGAGGAGTTTAAGTATCTTGGGGTCTTGTTTACGAGTGAGGGAAGGATGGAGCGAGAGATCGACAGACGGATCGCTGCAGCCTCTGCTGTTAAGCGGTGCCTGTACCGGTCTGTCGTGGGGAAGAAGGAGCCGCGCAGCAAGGCAAAGCTCTCAATTTACCAGTCGATCTACATTCCAACCCTCACCTATGGTCACGAGCTTTGGGTAATGACCGAAAGAACAAGATCATGGATACAAGCGGCTGAAATGAGCTTCCTTCGCCGGGTGGCGGGGTTCTCCCTTAGAGATAAGGTGAGAAGCTCCGCCATCCGGGGAGAGCTCGGAGTAGATCCGCTGCTCCTCCGCATTGAGAGGGGCCAGTTGAGGTGGCTCGGGCATCTGGTCAGAATGCCCCCCGGATGCCTCCCTGGTGTGGTGTTTCGGGCATGTCCAACCGGGAAGAGACCCCGGGGTCGACCTAGAACACGCTGGAGGGACTATGTCTCTCGGCTTGTCTGGGACCGCCTCGGTGTCCCCCCGGGAGAGTTGGAGGAAGTGGCTCGGGAGAGGGACGTCTGGACCTCTTTGCTGAGGTTGCTGCCCCCGCGACCCGACCCTGGACTAAGCGGAAGAAGATGATGATGGTGATGATGATGAGGACTATTATATATAATACTCGTGATACATCTTCAATTTACGCATGTTAATCCAAAATCATATAGAATGGTACCTCACCTTACGAAATTAATCCGTTCCAGAGCCTTTTTTTTAACCTGTATTTTTTCGCAAATTGAACCGCATTTTACATGTAAAACCTGTGACTCGTTCCAAGGCCCCCAATACTACCCCCTAAACCCTTTAAAAATTATAAAAGTATACCTTTTAAGACCTCCTTCTGCTTCAAGATCGTACCGATGGTAGACGGGTTTGGCCATATTCCTTTGCAATATCACTCAACCGCATAGCGCGAGCCCGCTTCTTCTTTTCACTCGCACCGGAAATCACACACACGTGTGTGTGCATGTGTGTGCACATGTGAGTTGACCATGTCTTCTTTGCTATTTATAATCTTACAAATGCCTATGGAAGATTAAAAGCCAGTAACTCTGTCCTTTACACGATAAGCATTATGGAAGACGCAGCCCCATAATAGCCAATGGAAGGGAGCTGTGTCATCCCTCGTAGTCAATGGGAGGCCAGCGGGGCGGGATGTTGGGACATGTAGTCAGTGGGAGAGCAAGTCGTGCAATGTTTGAATGGCGTGTTTGAATGTTTGAATAGCGCGTTTCGTAAGGAGAACTTGTTTTGTATACAGAGACAAAAAATTTAGGAAAATGTTTTTCGTAAACTGGATTTTTCGTATTCTGGAACTATCGTAAGGTGAGGTACCACTGTACTGCACTACAACATCACACAGAACAGATATGTAATTTAAGAGTAATTTCCTCATAAAAGACTATAAAGGGTTAATTATGTACTCAAAAAATAGTTTTTCCAGCCATGGTAATACTGTACAACAGCTTTTATTGCTGCATTTGCAAAAAAAAAAAAAAAAAAAAAAAAGTTTATGTAAGTGGGCAGTGGTGGCCCGGCAGTAGGGTGCTGGATTACTGATTCCATGGTTGAGGGTCCAGGCCCCACTCTCACTAGTTTGTCACTGATGTCCCCAGTACAGCGAACTGGGCTATCAAATGCAGGCCATGACTCTCACTGTCTGTGGCAACAGGCTTGTAAAAGGACCGTTGCTGTCTTTCTTAAAGAGTCTTCCACTGAGTGGCCGTCAGCGTGTTTCTGCCCTGCAATGGTGTTACGTGCTGCCTAGGACGTACTCTGCCCTCACCCAGACTCGGTAGAGATGGGCACCAGCCTCATCGTGACCATACTTAAGAATTAAGCGGTTCGGACAATGAAAAATAAGAATGATGTTTATGTAAGACTAACCCAGCAATTACATATTTATAATGGCCTTTAGGCATCAAGAGGGAATTTCCCTCACACACTACGTAAATGGCATGATCGTTTTTACAAATAAAAGATAATAATAAAATGTGAATAACCTATATGAAAACAATACAGTCATAATATTTTTCTTGACCATAAGACACAGCTGACAGATTTTATTTCTGAACAGCATCAGAACAACATAGCTACCTGGGAATAGAAACTGGTATTGAACCAACCCATGTCTGGGAGGGGAAAAAAAAACCCCTGAAAGAATGAGGCAAGTCATGTAAGCTCTACATTTCTAAAAACACATCCAGACTTCGCTTCATGATTTGGTAGTGTCGCATATATAACATTGGGCTTATTCCCAAGCTGAAGCCAAGGGATAATGGAAAAAAAAGCAATTTTCCTCTTCAGTCACAGATGACACACAAGCACAGAGCTATATGTTCTTTTACCAATCAAAGATATAAAGACCATGACTACGAGAGCAGAAGCATGTAAAACATCCCCGATAGATCAAGCTCATTGGCTAATAAATCGAATCCCCTTATTGTAAAACACGATAACAGTAGCACTTACTAAACATCAACAGGAGAAAAACTCCTGAGAATGATCTGCTGGTATGAACCAAGTGTTTGCTCGCGTGAACCTCGGCCTTGATAGGGTTAGATGATGCACTGGCACGAGCAAGACATTCATTGTTTAGGACATGACCATGTTCAATAAATGTTCTTTCTCTGACTATATGAGGGCATGATGTATTTTTATCCACCTCCAGTGAGTGTCTGGGCTATTCCACAAAGTACTGATCTGATTACTGTGCTCTGATGTACATGTTAAAGTGTATATTGAGTATGTAACCTGATAAAGCGGGCTTTCATATAGTGGAAAATGCAAAAGCCTTACAGTAGACTTTGAGTAGAGCATCTACAGAGCTCACCAGATCAATATCTCTGATACAGAGATCACTGGCCTCATTAAGGTAACATGCTGATGAAGCATTGCACAACCCGGCTTTCTGAATACACCTGGAGCATACGAGAGCTGTCGTGCTGGGCTGCAAAGGACATGTGTATCTGTAGCTTTCTTACTGTCATCTGTATCACAATGGGCCGAATTTGGAAAACCAAGAAAAAAATAGGAGTTTGTTGAAATTTGTGTTTTCTGATCATTGCTGAGCTGGCAGTTCATTATTAGCCTATCAGAGAAGAGTATCTGGACTGGTCTGGTACCTTCTGAGTCGTAGGACGACTCTTGGCGACCTGCCATGAAGGATAACGCCTCGATTATCATCTTCATGGAGGTTTTCTTGGCAAGGATAGTGCAGTGGTTTGCCACATTGCCTTCTGCACGATGCGAACCTACAGGGAATTTAGAGCTACCAATTAGCCTACTGTGCATGTTTTTGGACCGTGGGAGGAAAGTGGAGTACCCAGAGGAAACCCACGCGAGCATGCGGCAAACATGCAAACTCCACATAGAAACGCCCAGGCCTGGAATCAAACCCCGGCCTTCTTGCTGTGAGGCGGACGTGCTAATCACTACACCACCGTGCCGCCGAAGAAGAATATACTGTGTACTAAAAACCAAGACCAAAATATTAAAATGTTAAAATCACATAGATAAACATGTTAACATTAACATAGGAGTCAATAATAGTATATAGTAGTACGCATGGCGGTACGGTGGCGTAGTAGTTAGCATGTCCACCTCTCATCAAGAAGGTCTGGGTTTGATTCCCAGCTTGGGCATTTCTGTGTGGAGTTTGCATGTACGCCCCATGTTTGTGTGGGTTTCCTCCGGGTACGCTGGTTTCCTTCCACAGTCCAAAAACATCCACAGTAGGTTAGCTGGTTGTTCCGTATCGCCCTAAGGTATGAGTGTGATTATGAATGGTTGTGTGAGTGTTGGCCCTGCGATGGTCTGTCGAGCTGTTCAAGGTGTACCCTGCCCCCACCCAGAGTCGGCTGAGATGGACGCAAGCCTGCCCGTGACCCTAATTAGGATTCAGTGGTTCAGAAAATGAACCAATGAATAATAGTCACCTCAACAGATTAGGATAATGAGTATATCAGTGTTTATTTTCCCTCAAATATTACTGCAAACGGATGTCAGTGAAAAGACGACGACGATGATGATGATGATGACGACATCAAAATGTGGATAAGGGTTAAAAAAAAAAAATGAAAAATTCTTTTTTAGAATTTAGCCCATTTTACTCCCTGGTCATTTGCCAATTACCACCCACCAGCTGCCAACTGGGAAGCGTGAAGGTTGCACCAATAATCTTACATAAGTCATATGTACTAGAGCATGCTCTACATACAGGCATCTGCCTACATCTCCTTTTAGTGGAACACAGAAAGTGTTCTTACTATGGTACAAAACTTTGGACATAAACAGAGGCACCGTTTGCCAACAGGCAAGGGAGACAACTATTTGAGTGCTCAGGTCAGAAGGGGGAACCTGAGAGCTGAAAAGCTAGCAACCTAGCACAACCAAAACGTGTGTGTGTGTGTGTGTGTGTGTGTGTGTGTCTGTGTGTGTGTGTGTGTGTGTGTGTGTCTGTGTGTGTGTGTGTTATGGCCGTGCAATCGTCTTACGAACTGTTTAGGATGGACATTTTCTTCACCCACTGTCCACTGTAACAGGTAGGGGTGTCATTGAAAACCTATTATTGGTATCGATATCTGTCTGTCTTCCTTTCGGCTTTTTTCCCTTTTACTCGGGAGTCGCCATAGCGAATCATCTGATTCGCATGTTTGATTTGGCAGAGGTTTTTTTTTTTTACGACGGATGCCCTTCCTGTCATAACCCTTGTTAGCAAGGGACAGAAACACGCTGACGACTTTGCAGCTACTCTTTACGAAAGTCAGCAATGGTTCTTTTACATGCCTCACACCATAGACAGTGACAGACATGGCCCGCCTTTGATAACCCAGTTAGCTGCACTGGGAGGGGGACAGTGACAACCTTGTGGAGAGTGGGACTCGAACCCCCAACCTTTGGATCAGCGATCCAGTGCCCTATACCACTAGACCACCACTGCTCCTATTATTGGTATCGATATATTGATAAAAAAAAGTCCGATACCATCGACATCAGAATATTGCTGTACTGTTCCATAAATGCATTAAATAGAACAAACTAAGATATATGACAGTAGTTTGTATAACGCATTGAATATTTTATAATAAAGTGACCAATTACTAAAGCCAAATCTGAAATAAAAGGCAGGAAATAGTTTTCCGCCGACAAGATTTTAATTAACACCTTTTTGTATTTAACAAATCTATAAACACTTGTTTACTAGGTAATTTCACGCAAGTTGTTTCTATTCTACAAGCACTTGTCAATTGAAAAGTTTAAGAGATATGCATTTTTACAATTCATAATTATGATGTAGGAAGATGCACATATCTGCATTATCCGCTGATAAGTGTCTCTTGTTCAAAATGTTCCGTGTTGTTGAGAACACGCGCTCTGACGGCACACTAGAAGCAGGGACGTACCATTTACCATACAGAGAGGCGGGACGTAACATTTAGTAGGGGTTTCATTGAAAATGGAATTTACTACAGATGCTGTCATGAACACAGGAAGCTGTAACGTTAGAAGTATTGATATCCCTTTTATCGGTATCGATTATCGATCGACATACAGTAAAACCTCCGCTGACGAACGCTTAAGCTCATGAACTTTTCACCTCAAGAACATTAAATTTGCGAGCATATAGTCTCTGCTGACGAACTAGTTTTCAGCGGACGAACCAAACCACGCGGTCGAACAGCGCCACGGTGGCGGCCACGAGAAGCTGACGCACGCTCACGGCGTCCCAGTTCGTCACCCCCTTTCTTTGAGTGCGGAAGTGGTTTGTGTTTGCTAGACATTTTGGACCATATTGAGTGTACTTTTGCTATTATGGGACCGAAAAAGACCCCACCACAGGCGGAGATCATTGAAAAACACGAACGAGGTGTGCGTTTGTGTGACTCAGCGTCCCAGTACCAGTACGCTAAGTCTACCACCATCCTTAAGAACAAGGAAGCTATTAAGAGTGCGTGTGTGGCTAAGGGTGTTTCCAAACAGTAGGCGTTTCCAAACACTCCTTCCAAACAGTAAGTCCCTCCCTCCCTCCTCCTCCCACTCCATTCCATCAAGCCGTCAACTACCATCACAAAGGTAAATAAAACAACTTTATTATACAGTACAGTTTATTTCTTTAATTAAAATACAATAGCACATTTATTATACATAAAATAAGGTATATTTTTGTGTAGTTTTAAGGCTTATTTAGTAGAAAATTATGTTTTATGGGGACCTGGGAACGGATTATTCTCATTTTAATGGTTTCTTATGGGAAATAAATGTTCGGAAGACGAACTTTTCGCCTTACACACGCTTTCTGGGAACCAATTATGTTCGTGAGCAGAGGTATCACTGTAATTATCTCGCCGATATTCCGATTGTCAATGACATCCCTAGTAACAGGGTCCTCTAATCTTAGTACAAGTAAGCGGTTTCGCAAGTGAGTAAGTGATTGACAAATCTGCAGTTGTAAAATAGAAGTAAGGTAAATGCCGGCGAGAAGTGTATACAGGGATCCCTCGCTACTTCATGCTTCAATTCATGCGGCTTCAGTGCATCGCGTTTTTTTTTTTAAATAAATAAATAAATATTCAGCAAATTAAAAAATAAGGAAACTAAGGAAGGATGGGGGGGAAAGTTAAGGAAAGTGCCACAAAAACAAGGCCAAATATGCCCAAAAAAAAAAAAAAATCCAAACAAACACAAAACAAAAAACAACCCAAAATCTTCCATCAAAACTACTTACATTGTTGCATCTGTATGTGCATGTGCAGCTGTGCTCCGCACGCGCCTATGTATGTGTGTCGTCTTCTTCTCATGCAATACCATCTGTATGTGTGTGTATTTATATTTTATTTACATCTTATGTTATTTTTTATGTTTAATTGTTATTATAAGCATTTATAGCATTGAATATGTACTTATTGATATTATATACACAGAAACATGTACGTATACGTCAGTCTGGGGGTTGGAGGGGTGATCCTACTTTGCGGATTTCGATGGTCATGTGAGGATCTTGGTCCCAATTAACCGCGGAAAGTGAGGGATCCCTGTATCTGAAAAACCAATGCCGGTAGTTAAAATGAAATCCAGTCCAACCATTGAAAACCAGTTGAACAACGAAGTTTGAGTTAGGATACCAGCAACTTACTGGCCGAAAAACCTATTAGTTATTAGTTGTCTAACTCTTCATAACTAATCATGTCCATCTTAATCCTTGCAAAACAAATGAATGACGACTCTGCCCTTTTAGAGTCACGTTTTTCCTGCAATTCATAGAATTTTAGAGTTAAAATCAGCGAACTTGTTCTACTTTTCTATAACTGATGCTCATTCTGTTCACATTCTGACAATCGCAATTCTGTGTGTGTGTGTGTGTGTGTGTGTGTGTGTGTGTGTGTGTGTGTATGAGAGTGAGTGTGTGTATGTGCTAGATTATTTATAACATAATGGTTATTAATGCTGGTTTGAGGGGACCCCCTGTGAATTTTTGCCGAAGGCCCCAACAGAACTCAGGATCCGCCACTGGGCATAATCTCCTTCTCTTGCACCGTGAACAATGCTTTGGATGCTATTTTGCAGAGTGTGCTAGAAGCATGGTACAGTAAAATAAGTGTCAAACTAGGACTGAATCTAGCATTGCGCTGACGTTACACTGCCATTGTATATTGAAATATATTTATCTGGTTTCAGACGTGAGAAAGTGCACAAGCCAGAGTCTGTTCAGTGAGAGGTTTTGAATTTCAATTTGAATATGACACTGAAAGGCAGCAGGCCACCGATGAGCTAACTGTATAAACACTGATAGGTAAAGAAAATAATTATGCTGGCATGTTTGAATAAAGGTCAAGAAATGCTTTCAGTTCTGTTCAGAGGCAAAAAAAAGACATGGAACTCACGATTCAACTTCCCATATTCTACAGACTGGTATGTCTACGTGGTGCATCATGTGCTTCCTAGTAAATCTGAGCGATTCCCAGAAGAATGATTCTTTTCCGAAATAGTAAACGGTAACAAAATACTGAGGGCTGGTAACTTAAACTACAGACAACAGTATTATAAATGCCTTAATTTAATCTAAAATAAACAACATTACTATTATTCACACTTGAATAATCATTCTTTTCCTCAGTATGACATCAAATCGGCTTAATTTCATTGTATAACAAGTTGTTGTTTTTTTAACCTCTGATTCTGGCCAAAAAAAACATCTGTAATATGTCATTATCTGTCAATATGTTCATTCATTTTCTGTAACCGCTTAATCCTAATTAGGGTCACGGGGAGGCTGGCGCCCATCCCAGGCGACTCCAGGCGAGGGCAGAGTACACCCTGGACAGCTCACCAGGCCATCACAGGGCAGAAACAGGCTGACAGCTATGCAGCCTACTCTTGTTGAAAATCAGCAATGGTTCTTTTACATTAACCTCACACCATGGACAGTGAGAGACTTGGCCGGCCTTTGATAACCCAGTTAGCTGCACTGGGTTAGGGGGGGGTTGGGCATTGAGAACCAGTTGAGTACAGCTTGAACCACCAACCTTACGATACAGCACCTTACCCCCATGCCACCATTGCCCGAATATGTCATCTTTCATTCATTTTCTGAACTGCTTAATACTAATAAGGGTTGCAGGGAGGCCATGTCAGCCGACTCTGGGTAACGGCAGAGTACAGGCCATCGCATGGAAGAACCATAGACAGTGAGAGATACAGGGAGCCCTCACTTTCCGCGGTTAATTGGGACTGAGATCCCCCCCACGACCGCAGAATTCCGCGAAGTAGGATCGACGGATCAGATCAATAAATACATATTCAACGCCTGCGCGCATGCACACACAGATACACGTGCACACACTCAGATGCGCACATCACATAAAAATGTAAGTAGTTTTGATGGGGGATTTTGTTTTTATGGGGTTTTTTTTTTTTTTTTGCATAATTGGCCTTGTTTTTGTTGCATTTTCCTTAACTTTTTTCCCCCCATTTTTCCTTAATTTCCTTATTTTTTAATTCGATGAACATAAAAAAAAACAAAAAAAAAACAGTTGAGTAGACCTTGGACAGTTCGCCAGGCCATCGCAAGGCAGAAACATGCTGATGGCTAGGCAGGCAGCCTTGTCTTGACGAAAGTCTCTGATAACATCTGCTTTCTGTCTTTCTTTCTTTCTTTTTTTGTTAGTTAGATGATGAGAAATTTTATTCTTTAAAAGTTTTCAAGTGGCATTTTCCAGCCCAGTTAACATTTCAACATAATTAAGAGAAATTCATGGCACCTGAACAGCCTCCAGTGTTCTAGTTCACAGAGCAGGAAGCCAAGCCTGCCTGACAGGAGCAAATTGGTACAGAGGTTAATCTTGTGCAGAGATTTTATAAAACTAGCATTAAATTAATTTTCTAGGGATCACAAAACCATGTAACCTGGATTTTATTTAGCGAGGTAATAGAGATGACTGCTAACATCATAGCACGCAGTCACTAGGGGTATAACAATTAAATTTCAATATGATGAAGTGGTGACTTTATATAATACATGAACAGCACAGCAAATATAAACTACTGATTAATAGTGCCGTATGGTACAATTAATAAAAACATTCAACATTGCGAACAAAGCAAAATAATTATCGACTTGATTTAGCATGGTTTCGGGGCAGTGGTGGTCTAGTGGATAGGGCGCAGGATCGCTGATCCTAAGTTTGGGGGTTCAAGTCTCCACAAAGGTTGTCACTGTCCCCCCAGTGCCGATAACTGGGTTATCAAAGGCGGGCCATGTCTCTCATTGTATATGGTGAGAGGCATGTAAAAGAACCATTGCTGACTTTCGTAAAGAGTTGGCTGCAAAGCCGTCAGCGTGTTTCTGTCCCTTGCGAAAGGGTTGTGACAGGAAGGGCATCCGACGTAAAAACCTCTGCCAAATCAAATGTGTGAATCAAATGATTCGCTGTAGCAACTCCAGAGAAAAGGGAAAAAGCCGAAAAGAGAAGAAGAGATTTAGCATGGTTTCCCCATGTGGTGACTATGTGTACTGCAATGTTAGCATTCGTACCTCACAGCAATAAGGTCGTGGGTTCAAGTTCAGTGGTCTTTCTGTGTGCAGTTTTCATGCTCTCTGCGTGCATGCATTATTTTCCTCTGAGTTCTCTAGTTTTCTCCATCAGTCTATAGACATACACATCAGACTTAAAGTATATTCACATCTAGGGCTAATCAAGAATATCCTTTAAGTCGTGCAATGGTCTGACGAGCTGTTAAGGTTGTACCGTGTCTTTTCCTGGAGTTGCCTAGAATAGGCTCTAGCCTAACCTCAAACCTAATAAAGGACAAATTGTTATGGAAAACTTTTGAAACAAGCTTTGAAAGGATAAGTAATTAATTTAAATGTAAAAGAAACCCAGTCCATAAAAATCTCAAGAGAGGGTCTGTTTTAGGCAATTTTAAGAAAAGCCTCCTGGGTGAAGCATTGTTTAAGCCTCAGGAATAGTGTTATGAATTTAAATAGATATTTGTATTAAACAGACTGACCTCTTTCACACTTTTTCATGCAGTTTCTTCAATATTGTAAAATAATAGAGAATAGTTAAATTGAAGAAAGACTTTATGAGCAGGTGAGAATAACATATTGTCAAAAAATATATACACAAATGTTATTTCACATTTAGCGTTGCTTACAGCATGTAATCATCGTGCCATTATTTGAGCAAACTTAAGCAACATAACGTTTATTTTTATTCAGCATTGTGTTCATTTCTCACTAACATCTTGAATTGATGAGGAAAAAAATATAACCACTCTACACAGTCTTCTGCAGCACATCCCGAATACCTTCAATAGGATTAAGGTTAGAACTCTGGGGGGCCAATACAGATCTGAAAAATTATTTCTCATACTACCGTGAACCACCCTTTCATCATCTGAGACCACACTTTATATCCGTGACATCAGGGAAGAAAAAGTCCATTGAATTGATAACCTGCTCATTCAGTACATTCAGGTTAATAGCTGACTTTATTTTATTTTGTTGCTGGGCCTGAACTGACCAACTGGAGCAGCAATGTGCACATTTTAGGAAATTATTTAACCGTCTTATAATGAGTTAGATCATGAACTGCTTTTTAATTTAGGATTTCATTTATATTGTTTACAGGGATCCCTCACTTTCCGCGGTTAATGGGGACCGAGACTCCCCTTCAAATTCCAACTTCTGAGAAGTAGGATCGACCCCCCTGACTGACGTATACGTACATGTATATGTGTATATAATATCAATTAAACATTCAAAAATAATAGAGAAGATGTAAATAAAATATAAGTACACACAAATACAGACGCGTGCACACAGATGCACACCTCACATAAAAATGTAAGTACTTTTGTTGGGCTGTTTTTTTGTTTGTTAGTTTGGGTTTTTGTTTGTTTGTTTTTTTTTGGATAATTGACCTAGTTTTATGGTATTTTCCTTAACTTTTTCGCTATTTTTCCTTAATTTCCTTATTTTTTAGTTTTTAATGAGGATTTGCACTGTAGCCGCAGAACCTGAAGCACAAAGTAGCGAGGGATCATCGTATACTATTTATTTGTAATAACACACACACAGAGAGACACACACAATATGCATATACAGTAGTACCTCACTTTATGACTTCGCTGGCCTCCCATTGGCTAGAAGGGATGACACAACTCCCTCCCATTGGCTATTATGGAGCTGCATCTACCATAATGCTTTTCGTGTAAAAGACAGAGTTACTGTTGTTTCATGCTTTATTTCTTGACTCAGGCTTTTAACCTTCCATAAACATTTGTAAGATTATAACTCTGCTAAGAAGACATGGTCAACGCACGTGCGCACACACACGCATGTGATTTCTGGTGCGAGTGAGAAGAAGAAACGGGCTCGAGTGATATCGCAAAGGAATATGGCCAAACACGTCTACCTTCGGTACGATATTGAAGCAGAAGGAGGCCTTAAAAGGTATACTTTTTATTTTTAAAGGGTTTAGGGGGTAGTATCAGGAGCCTTTACATGTAAAATCTTCTTCTTTCTTCTTCTTTTCTTTTCGGCTTTTTTCCATTCTCGAGAATCGCCACAGCGAATCATCTGATTCGCACATTTGATTTGGCAGGGGTTTTTACGTCGGATGCCCTTCCTGTCACAACCCTTTAGCAAGGGACAGAAACACGCTGACGGCTTTGCAGCTACTCTTTACGAAAGTCAGCAATGGTTCTTTTACATGCCTCTCACCATAGACAGTGAGAGATATGGCCCGCCTTTGATAAACCAGTTAGCGGCACTGGGGGGGGGGGGGGGGGGCAGTGACAACCTTGTGGGGACTCAAACCCCCAACCCTAGGATCAGCAATCCTGCACGCTATCCACTAGACCACCACTGCCCTGTTTTACATGTAAAATACGGTTCAATTTAAGAAATATCCAGGTTAACTCTGGAACAGATTAATTTTGTAAGGTGAGGTACCACTGTATGTATGTGTATGTATGTGTATATATATATATATATATATATATATATATATATATATATATATATATATATATAATTCTTTGCAAACACAAGCAGAATATCAATTTTATTAATTAAATTTGTCAAGTATTTATTTTCATTCAGCCCCTTACCCATTTCCCCCACAAGCTTCGGGAAAGCTTACTCCAGTACCCAGCCTATGCTCCATCCTCACATAGTGATATTAGCAGCCCAGCTAGACTGCGTACAGCACCTCCCACTGCACAGCAGGCCAATCATCAGATTAGCGCCTGCCGCTGGCGACCACAGAGAGATCTATTATAGTCTCAATCAGATTCACGGATCCATTCTTCCTTATTAATGCATCTACTGTAAAGCCCACACCGAATGGTTAAAGCTGGAGCTTGATATCTGAAGGAAGGTATTGCTTGGTGAAGGTGATGCCTTTTGAAATGGCATAAATTACAACACTTTGTTTGAAGATCAATGCTTGGCTTGGACTTTTAACTATAAGTCAAAATGATAGAGTACTCAATCTGACTATTGTACTGGCTGGCAGACTGTGAGGGGAAATTTGAAAGGAAATATTGACATTTGTGGAAAACACCAGATGAAAGAAAGGTTAATCAACATAACATTTCAAATCTGAAATTTAGCATTGGAATTATGAGTGCAGTTTTGTATTGGCTAAATTATTAAATTTATTCAATGTAATGCACATTTGTTTATTTAAAAGTCTCAGAGGCCCATAATCCTGTTCATCCGTAAACACAGACAAATTACTCCTATTATCTATGTGTAAAATCTTGTGGTATGGAAGTATCAACTAAATAAATTCTTGCTTAGCCAGTGCATAGGGTTAGGATGAGCAAAAGTCATTTCCATTTCCGTACTCCTTTCTTATATTTTCAAACTCCATGCTCTCATGCCCCCAAAACCTCCTAGCGGAGCAGATAAACCAAACATTCTTTTGATGATACAAGCATGAAATTTGGCAGAATTACTCATTTCTGGGGCATCATATGACACATCATGAAAAAAATTCAACATATTGTATAAAAAAGCCAGAGTGCAAATATTCATTTAGATAAAATTTGCTTTCTTTGCCAAAACATCACTGATCTGTGAACAGTTCCAGACTTTCAGGAATACAATATAGCAGCCATTTTACAAGATAATATGCTAAATATGCTAAGTTCCACAGTATTACTGCAAATTTGTTCATAAAACGTGATTGTTATGACTATTTATAGCCGTTTGTTCATAGAAATATTAAAAAAAAAAAAAAAAAAAAAAACATGATAGGTATATCAACTATGTCAGAACTCAAGAACTAAGAAAATGTTAGCATCCGTCCACCTTCTATCATTGTTCAATATAGACTTCCCCACTTTCAGCAAAGGTAGGTTTTGTGGGATTTTTGAGTTTCTTTGATTTTTTTAAAGGCCTTCGTGCACGAAAGGCAATTTACCGTGATGGTTGAAAGTTTATGAACCTTTTAAGAATTTTCTACATTTTTGCATAAATTTGACTCAAAACATCATCAGATTTTCACAGAAGTCATATACAGTGGTAGCTCACCTTACAAAATTATTCTGTTCCAGATTCTTTTTTCTTAACCTGGATTTTTCGTAAATTGAACCGCATTTTACATGTAAAACATGTGATTCGTTTCAAGGCCCCCAATACCACCCCTAAACCGTTTAAAAATTATAAAAGCATACCTTTTAAGACCTCCTTCTGCTTCGATATTGTACCAATGGTAGACGGGTTTGGCCATATTCCTTTGTGATATCACTCAACCGCATGCCACAAGCCCTATTCTTCTTTTCACTTGCACCAGAAATCACACGCACATGTGTTGACCATGTCTTCTTAGCAGAGTTATAATTTTACAAATGTTTATGGAAGGTTAAAAGCCTGAGTCAAAAAATAAAGCAAGAAACTCACGAAACAACCGTAACTCTGTCGTTTACACTAAAAGCATTATGAAAGATCCATAATAGCCAATGGGAGGGAGCTGCATCATACCTCCGAGTCAATGGGAGGTCAGTGGGGCTGGATGTTGTGAGAGAGCCAATGGGAAGGAGCTGCGTCATCCCTCCTAGCCAATGGGAGGCCAGCGGGGCGGGATGTTGGGAGATAGCCAATGGGAGGTAGCTGCGTCATCCCTCTTAGCCAATGGGAGGCCAGTGGGCCAGGATGTTTGAAGTTAGTCAATGGGAGAGCAGCTCGTGCATTGTTTGAATGTTTGAAGGGCGCGTTTTAATGTTTGAATTGTGCATTTATGTGTATTTCATCAGGAGAACTTATTGCGTATACAGAGACAAAAAATTTAGGAAAATGTTTTTCGTAAAGTGGATTTTTCGTTTGTTGGGACTATCGTAAGGTGAGGTACCACTGTGAGTAGATAAAGAGAATGCTGTTTAATAAATGAAACAAAAATATTTTACTTGGTCATTTATTTATTTATTGAGGAAAATTATCCAATATTTCATATCTGTGAGTGACAAAAGTAAGTGAACCTTTGAATTCAGTATCTGTTGTTGATCCTCGTTTGCAGCAATAACTGCAGCTAATGTTTCTCATATCAGTTGATCAGTCCTGTTGGTGGTTGCTGGTGCTGATGTTGGTGGATTTCCTCACATAAACTGCTTCCTTTAGGTCCTTACACAACATCTCAATTTGAGTAAGGTCAGGACTTTGACTTGGTCATTCCAAAACATTAACTTTATTCTTCTTTAACCATTCTTTGGTAGAATCTCTTAAGGGTCGGGCAAAAATTCTTAAGGGTTCTCAAACTTTCAAGCACCATTCTACAACATGATAAGAACCACCTATGCTTTGGTTAGAAACGAGTACAATGCATGTTCAAGTTTCTTGAAGATGCCTGACAATTTCAGAGTTTTCCTTCTCCTAGATGAACTGCTTCTACCCAGCTTTTGAGATCCATCTGCCCAGGTGGTCTGGACAGAGGTCAGTGCTTTGTTTTGGTTTTTTTGGATTATGGCCATTTTTGCTGTGCTGGTGTCCATTTTGAAAAAATGAGGCCATATTAGAATTTTTGATGACTTTTTTTTTTTTTTTTTTTTTTTTTTTTTTTTTACAAAAAGTGACCTACAAATTATATCCATACCAGATTTCATGGTTGTATCATCAACTGGATGATTCTGGCCAAAAATCACATGTTGCTGCTGCACTATCCACAATACAGGCAGTGGTGGCCTGGTGGTAAGGTTCGGGATCACTGATTCCAAGGTTGGGGGTTGAAGCCCCACTCTCAATGGGTTGTCACTGCCCCCTTCGCCACCACTCCTACAACCCCCAGTGCAGTGAACTGGGTTATCAAAGGCTGGCCATGTCTCTCACTACGGTGTGAGTCATGTAAAATAACCATTTCTAGCTTTTGTCAAGAGTAGGCTGCATAGCTGTCAGCATGTTTCTGCCATGTGATGGCCTGACGAGCTGTCCAGGGTGTACTCTGCCCTCTCAGTCGGCTGAGATGGGCACCAGCCTCCCCGCAACCCAAATTAGGATTCAGTGGTTCAGAGAGTGAATGAATGAATGCACATGACTATCCACAAAGAGATTTATTTAAAGGGTTTTTTTTTTTTTTTTTAATATGTAAGAATATTCCATGCATCTAAGTGTCTACACTTACAGTATGCAAATCCTTCTATGAAAAAGCATAAAAAGACCCTCAGTTCTTAAAATCAGGATAGTTTACTGCCTACCATATCAATCAAGTGTTTTTTTGGACACTTCAGGACTAGTATAGATGACACGGCAAGCATGTATCCTCCGTTTTGCTGCTTCTGCAAATGTGTGTAGTTTTCAAGTCTTAGTCTTTTCCCTTGATGCTGAAAGAGCAATTCTATGTCTTCTCATTTACAGTAATGGTTAGGATGATGAACCTTTGCCGCTCAACTTATTGGCAGGAAGAAGAGCAGCTTCAAGAAAATGCCTTGTAAATCAAGCACGAGAATTGCCCATCAGTGGAGCCTCATTTCTGAAATTAAGTCTTAAACCGAAAACCTCAATGAATAATATTACACAAAAAGGTACCCTTTGTCCCAATAATAAGACAAGCCAAAATAAAATAAGATCTCTATTGCACACTGGGTAATAGATAGGAAGAATGTTTTAAATGAAAATAGTTAATAAAACTCTTGCATGTCTTGGATTCAAACCAAGCTCAGGCAGTTTTGCTCTCTGGATTCAGTAGCTCACTGAATTGTATGTTAAATCATTACAGTGCTTAATATATGTATTAGCATGTCTCTTATAAATAAGTGAAGTGCAAATATTTTAGAACGGATTACTATAAATCACATTATACTTGTGTGGGGCCGGTGGTATAGTGGTTAGGGTGCTGGATTCATGATCGGGAGGTTGTGTGTTCAAATCCCAGTTAGACCCCCACTCTGCTAAGACCCCTGGGCAAGGTCTCAACCACAAGTGTACCTCTGTTCACCCAGCAGTATAAATGGGTACCAGTAAAAATATACTGGGAAGGTAGCCTGCGATGGACTAGCGTCCCATTCAGGAAGAGTTGAACTCTTGGTCGCTTCACGCTATGGAAACCGGGGATAAGCACCGATTCGATGAGCCACTAGGCTCGGGTATAAAAAACCCAGCTGACATTATACCTGTACATGCAATTTCAAGACGTAAAACCGAAGACTACTTTAATGGATTTAGTTTGGCCTCCTTTTAGCATTCTTGCTGGTATATTTATTCATTTATCCATATGGTTTATCCTGTTTAGGGTCACAGGTAAGCTGAAGCCAATCCCAGTTGACTCTGGACAAAAGGCAGTACACCCTGAACAGGTCATCAATCCATTGTAGGATCAACTCAGACAAAAAATAGTCTTTGAATTGAGGGAGGCAACTAGAGCAGACAGAGGAAACCCATGCAAGCATAAGGACAACATGCAAACTCCACACGTAAACACTAGCCACGATGCTACCATGCCTCCCTTGCCGGTATCGATTGCTCCGGTTTCTGTAAACACTTTATCTACATTGTCTGTAACTTTTTCAAGAATCTTTCTTTGGAGGAAATCTCTCAACTATCAATTTGGAAATCATTTAAATTCCATATTTGTTCAAGTTGATTTGATTGTGGAATCTTGGTCGGTCCATCCTTTCCACTGTTCCAGATTGTTGTTTCTTGTTCAAACAATTTCTACATAATTTAGATGAATGATGGGGGCCGTTGTCTTCCAAATGTATGAATTCACAGCCATAAAACAATTTTCATTTCTCTCAATTCTGACAGGGGGTCTAATAGATTTATTAAGCACTGTATGTGCCTGTCACATGACAACTTTCTGTACAACATGCTGAGTGTTGGTAATTTCACCGGTGCCATGACACTCAATCGTTATGTCCTACATAAAAATGCAGACTGTCTTCAGAGGTAGTGGTACATACAGTAGTAGTAGTAGTATAATGCACGTACAAATCAATTGATAAGACGATTCATATACTACAAAATACAAGACCCATTTCAAAACCTTCTTTAGCTCAACAAGATTCAAGCTGCAAGCTCATACCAGCTCTCATTCTAAAGACCTGAAATTCAAGATTCAACTTACATCTGTCACTCAGTGATGACTGAAAATACACCCTGCCCATGACTCCGACTTAGTGAGTAAAAAATTTGAGTCATGTTTTCCATAAAAGGAAATGGATTACCTATAATTCAGTACAAAACTGTAGGTTTAGGCTTTGGAGGTCTTTCACAGCTAACCTTAGACTGCAGCGATAGTTCACAGGCTGTCACTGAGCCTTTCTCTCACAGTGAGAACACGTCAAAGAAGTTATAAAGAGAGCCCCAGAATACCAGATGATGCAAACAGCCATTGACCACAAGAAATGGTACATTGTGAGAGCTTTTGAGTGACAGCTCATCAGTGGTGGACCAATAGGGCCAGCAAAGTCTTCTCTGCTGGCCTAAACACTATCAGACGCGATTCTAGTATTTGTTCCATTAAATTGTATAATTTATCGAGTAAAGGTGATGTAATGATCAGCGTTATGAGCAGAAATGCATAAAATACCTCCCTGTCTGCAATGCCACAACTTGTTATATTGGGATTTTGAATATTGTTCATGATTTGTATACTTGCGACATAATAGTGGTGGTATTAAGAGGTGAATCATGTCCATTAAGTCCCACTGAAGGCCCAGGCACCAAATGTACAGCCCGCCACTGCAATTCATAAATAAAAGCTGCTCAGCAATGGCAGTGGGAAAGGGAAGGCTTTCAGATAAGTAACTGAAATAAACTGATTCTGGTATTTATATTTGTTCGTGTGAGAATGAATTAATCCTGTGTGGGTTAATTTTACATCATGTATATAATATCTTTAATCGTGTGCAGCCAGAGGGTAAGAACAAGAAAATGTTTGAGTTTGCATCTGTGTTTCTTTCCAGGCTCATCAGATCAGACTTATGCTTTATTCATGACGTCTCCTGTAGGGGGTATTTTTTTCTTGGTAAATCCAGCTCATCATTCGAGCAACCCAGTTAATGGTGCACAGGGGGAGGTAGTTTGCCTGTGTCACTCAGGCAAAACAATTTTCACCCCTAAAATTTTACAAAAACATCACATCTCATCACAATCCCTCACATGCTACATTTTCCAACCACCACCATTGCAGGACAACACACACAACCATTCACACTCACATTCACAACTACAGTCAAATGTCCATGTCTTTGGACGGCAGGAGGAAACCAGAGTACCCAATGGAAAGCCACGCAAGCACAAGCAGTGCATGTAAATTCCACACAGAAGTACCCCAGCCAGGGACTAGAACCCAGGATTTCTTGCTGTGAGGCAGCCATACTAACCACTATGCCTCCCTACCGACCTGCCAGAAATTGGGTGATTAAAAATAATTCTGCTGCATTACCAGCTAGTCTCCTTTCTATCAGTGAGCTACAGAGAACCACGCAGCATGTGCATTCATCTTCATAACAATAGTAGACACTTTGACATCTCACTTTAACAGCACAGTTATCCATTAGCACATATTTACAATTTAGCCCATGATATGAATAGGAAAGAGAAAGCACAAAGGGAATGAAAGATGCATTTCTTCAAGAAAATGCATGTGTGATTGCTTCATCAAACAAAAAAAGGCTATGATGGATGGAAGTGTGACTTGGATAAGTTGTTCAGAGCTATGAAATGAAGGTTGGTGTCATTCTGAGGAATCATGACGAACCCTGAAGACTTTTATTCTGAAACTCTGTTAATTTCAAAAAGGAAAATTTCAGGAAAACAAGAAAACACGTTTTTTTGGTTGTTGTTGTTTTTTTTTTCTTTTTCCAAAGTGCCAAGCACACTATTTGGCACCAGGACAGACAAGCTAAAGTTGGAAACTTGAAAATTGTGGAAAAAGTAGTCCAGTGAAGAAAAGAGTCTTGTGGTTAATAATAGTTGCTGCCCAGAACAATAACATGACAGCAATTAAAGAGGGCAGCTTGGTTTTATGCCACAATCAGAAATTTAACTAACTTTCTCATGCAACTTCTGCTGTTACTATCGAGACACAGATATGTACTTGCTGCTCACCCTGGACTGGCAAAACATCACTTTGTTCTCCATAGACTTGGACTGAAAAATAATCTTCTAATATTACTTAACCTTAAACCTGAATGTGCCAAAGTTCCTGCATTGCTGGGTGAAGTTTTAGAAGATAAAAGGCTTCCAAGTAATTATCGCAACTTCCAGACTATTGAGCGCACCCAAATATAAGCCGCACCAACTAAATAAAAAAAAAAGAATTTGCACACATATAGGCTGCACCTCTTTACAAGTTGCAGGTGTCTGTCTCACGCATACGCTTGATGCTAGAACACCCCCTGAAGGCCGTTAGCCCGGAAAAAAAACATCTATAGATTAGCCGCATTGTTGTTAAAGATGCAGGGTTCAAGGCATGTGAAAAAAAAAGTAATGGCTTTATTCCAGAAATTACGGTATATATAAAATCCTGACTGTGTGAATATAGGACAGGTAATTTTATAATAGCAGTACTGTATGTCTATGTCGATGCCTCTGCAGATTATGGACGGGTTTTGCTTAATGTGATTTATAGTTCAGGTATGTCAGTCGTTGTCTGTTTAGCTTCAATAAATGTAACAGAAAAGCTATTGATTTTTCTCCCATTTCAATTATTTTAACCTTGAAAATGTGGGGTTTTGGGTCACCCCATAAGAAAAGACCCAATCTATCCACCAAGCTGAATATAGCCGTCATGACTGAATCAATGCTACTTTCAACCTACACCATGCATATTGTGCCACTGAACACATCCTACTTTCAACACACACAAGCGCTCACCATCACTACTTTTATTTTATGTTTAGGCAATAAGCACAACCCAACCTACACCTAGCATGACTCACGGGTTGGTGGAATTTTGTTTTGAATAATGTGTTGGTGCCACAGATACAGATGTAAATATAGGTAACTTTTTGTTATCGTTGTTGTTGGTTTTGGGTTTTTTATAAATAGATTCTATTGTTCTAGCTGTTGCTACCTTTTTGAATGGTTCAATAAGGGGTGGGTGTACACACACATTAAAAATATGGTCCAAATCAGGATGTCACAATAAAACCTCCCACATTTCAAAGATAAATGGAAAAGAAAATAATTAAAAGTGATTGTGATGACTAAATTAAAGTACACAATGAGGAGTCAGCATTAATTAGACAGGGTTAAGTCAAAACAGGGAAACCAAGACTAGATATAAGGTCGACAATAGCAATAATAAATCAGGTGCAGCCCAGGTAGACAATCTTCTTTTCCTTTTGGCTGTTCCCTTCAAGGGTTGCCACAGCGAATCATCTGCCTCCATCTCACCCTATCCTTTGCATCTTCTACTCTTACTCCAACGATCTTCATGTCCTCCTTCATCACATCCATAACTCTTCTCTTTGGTCTTCCTCTAGGCCTTCTGCCTGGTAGTTCCAACCCCAGCATCCTACTACCAATATATTCACTATCCCTCTTCTGTACATGTCCAAACCATCACAATCTGGCCTCTCTGACTTTGTCTCTAAAACCTCTTCCATGTTCTGTCTCTCTGATGTGCTCATTCCTGATCCTATCCATGCTTGTTACTCCTAAAGAGAACCTCAACATTTTCATCTCTGCTACCTCCAGCTCTGCCTCCTGTCTTTTCCCCCAGGGCCACTGTTTCTAACCCATACAACATCGCTGGCCTTAACACCGTCTTGTACAGTTTTCCTTTTATTCTTGCTGATACCTTCCTATCACACATCACACTGGACACTTTTCTCCAACCATTCCAACCTGCCTGCACACGCTTCTTCACCTCTTTTCCACACTCTCCATTGCTCTGGATTGTTGAGCCTAAGTACTTAAAATCCTCCACCTTCCTTATCTCTGTTCCTTGTAACCTCACTTTTCCTGTTGAGTCCTTGTCATTCACACACATGTATTCTGTCTTACTGAGACTAACTTTCATTCCTCTCCTCTCCAGGGCATACCTCCACCTCTCTAGATTTTCCTGCACTTGTTCTCTGCTCTCACTACAGATCACAATGTCATCTGCAAACATCATAGTCCATGGAGATTCTTGTCTAACCTCATCTGTCAGCCTGTCCATCACCATAGCAAACAAGAAGGGGCTCCGAGCTCACCCTTGATGCAGTCCTACCTCCACCTTGAACTCTTCTGTCACATCGACAGCACACCTCACCACTGTCTTACATCTCTCATACATGTCCTGCACCACTCTAACATACTTCTCTGCCACTTCAGGCTTCCTCGTGCAATACCACAGTTCCTCTCTCGGCACTCTATCATATGCTTTCTCCAGATCCACAAAGGCCAAGTGCCTTTCCACTCTTCATCCTCTTCAATGCCCTCCTCACTTCACCCTTACTAATCTTTGCTACTTCCTGGTCCTCAACAGTCACCTCTTCTACTCTTTTTTCCTCGCACATTTTCCTCATTCATCAGCTCTTCAAAGTACTCTTTCCATCTTCCCAGCACACCTCTGTCATCAGTCAATACATATCCCACTCTGTCCTTAATCACCCTAACTTGCTGCATGTCCTTCCCATCTCTATTTCTCTGCTGTACCAACCTGTATCATCATTTCCTCCCTCCTTACTGTTTAACCTATCATACAAGTCATTATACGCCCTCTCTGTTTGGCCTCTGACACTGCTACCTTCGCCTTACGCTGTGTGTCCCTGTACTCCTGATTACTTTCTTCGGTCCTCTCTATGTGTCATTTCTTATTAGCTAACCTCTTCCTTTGTACACACTCCTGCACTTCCTCATTCCAGCACCAAGTCTCCTTATCTACTGTCCTTCCAGAGGAAACACCAAGTACTCTCCTACCTGTCTCCCTGATCACATTAGCTGTAGTTGTCCAGTCATCTGGAACCACTTCCTGACCACCCAAAGCCTGTTTCAATCCTCCTTGAAGATAACATGACACTCTTCCTTTTTCAGTTTACACCAATTTGTCTTCTGCTCTGCCTTTGCCTTCTTCACCTTTCTCAACATCAGTATCACCCTACACACCACCGTCCTATGCTGTTTGGCAACACTCTCACCCGCTACTACTTTGCAGTCACTGACTTCCTTCAACACAAGATGTAGTCTACCTGTGTGCTCCTACCTTTACCTTTATAAGTCACCCTATGCTCCTGTCTCTTCTGGAAGAAAGTATTCACCACAGCCATTTCCATCCTTTTTGCAAAATCTATCAACATCTGTCCTTCTGTGTTCCTGTCCTGGATACCAAACCTACCCATCACTTCCTCGTCCCCTCTGTTGCCTGCACCAACATGTCCATTGAAGTCTGCACCAATGACCTCTCTTTCACCTCTGGAGGTACTCTGCATCACTTCATCTAACTCACTCCAGAATCTCTCTCCTTCTCTTCTAGTTCACATCCTGCCTATAGGGCATAAGCACTAACAACAGTGAACATCACACCTTCAATTTCTAACCTGAGACTCATCACTCTGTCTGACACTCTTTTCACTTCTAGAACATTCCTGACGAACCCCTCCTTCAAGATGACTCCTACTAACGGTCAAAAGACATGCATAAAATAAGTGACCGTTCCAAAGTGCCTCTAGCTTTGAGTTCGAGTGTGAATGGTTTTGTTTGTTTGTTTGTGTGTGTGTGTGTGTGTGTGTGTGTGTGTGTGTGTGTGTGAGAGAGAGAGAGAGAGACAGTCTAGCAAGCTGCTCAGGGTATACACTGCCTTTCCCCAGTGTTGGATGCTATAGGCTCAGCCTCCCTATAAGCTTAGTAGAAGTAAGCATTTCAGGAAATGAGTGAGTGAAAGATTGTGACTGGCAAATTCCATCAACCTCAGAAACCACACCATTCAGCAGTTTATGAAGGCCGTCAGTCTAAATTAATCATGTGTGTGCTTCAAAGGGAATTAACCTAAACTTAATAAAAGTTTGCATGCATTGTATATGTCCTTGCACATCAAAATGCATTATTGTTATTACAGTCTTTTTCGTGAAGAAAAAAGTAATGAATGCTGACATAGAGTGCCACTGTGCTGCAACAAGTGACATCTGATTCAAATAGAAGAAGCTGTACTGGTACTGAAGTACTGGTATTTAAATGCACAAGCAGATGCTTGGCTGATGTAGTATTGTCTGCAGATGTGTCTAGTTTTATTTTATTTTATTCACTTATTTATGTCTGATTTGATTTTACCTTATTGGATCTGAAACGTCCACATCCTATTCTCAGCATTTTGCAGTGACACAGACTCCAAATGGTGATCTTTATAAACAGGCTAATACAAACTATTGCACAGATTTTTAGCAGCTCGCAACTTCTAAAACATAAGCTACAAACCACAGGATGATGAAAATATACATATTTGTAGTGTAACAAGAGAATTTGGAAGGCTTTCCTCTTTGTTTCTTTTCAATCAACAAAAAAGCCAAGTTTTGAAGCCATAAACGGGCTCAGAAGGCATCTCTCCATCACTTAGCCAGAAATAACATGAAGCAACATTTAATTTTCTCACAATTTCAGTTGAGGTTTAAATCAGTTTTTAGGATGACAACACCAAAGGAAACACACATATATATATATATATATATATATATATATATATATATATATATATATATATATATATATATATATATATATATATATGTATATATATGTGTGTGTTATTTGTGATTAGTACATAATGCATAAGAAGAGTGTAATCTGATTGGTGCATTATCTCAGGGTTCTTAGGCATTATTCAGAGTGGATAATGCTTGAATCAAAAAGGTAAACAAAAACTTTGTGACGTATTGTCAAATCCTAGAAATTCGACAAAATGTGATCCCAAACATATGAAGAAATCTATGCAATATGACTTTTGTCTTTTTCAAAGTAATGAAGCTCTTTATATAACCTTTGAATAACTTTCAAAAGGTGCTGTCAGGAAGTGTGCATTACCACTGTGATGAATCAGTCAAAAAACCCATAAAAATCTACTTTTAGGATGCACTGCTTATGTTTGCGCGTAGTAAATACTAAAACTTTAACTGAGTTTAAAAAGAAGACATTAATGTGTGTTTTTGATGTTTCAGTGAACGCACTTAAAAATGTAAAAACAGTCTGTAAAAATCTTGTTTACTTTGCTTTTCTTATGTTCCCATATACTGTAGTATATACGGAAAAGAATTATTCACCTCAGGCTCAGAAGGTGAGGAAGCTATCCACTATTTTTGGCTGATTTTGTTTAAAGTATAATCTAAAGTCAATACAGTGGTACCTCACCTTACGAAATTAATCCGTTCCAGAGCTTTTTTCGTAACCTGTATTTTTCGTAAGTTGAACCGCATTTTACGTGTAAAACACGTGATTCGTTCCAAGGCTCCCAATACTACCCCTAAACCCTTTAAAAATTATTAAAGCACACCTTTTAAGACCTCCTTCTGCTTCAATATCGTACCAACGATAGACGGGTTTGGCCATATTCCTTTGTGATATCACTCGAGCTCGTTTCTTCTTCTCAATCGCACGGAAAATCACACAGGTGTGTGTGCGTGTGTGTGCGTGTGGGCATGTTGACCATGTCGTCTTAACAAAGTTATAATCTTACAAATGTTTATGGAAGGTTAAAAGCCTGAGTCAAGAAATAAAGCATTAAACAACAATAACTGTCCTTTACATGAAAAGCATCATGGTGGATTAAGCTCTATAATAGGCAATGGGAGGTAGCTGGGTCATTCCTCCTAGGCAATGGGAACCCTGTCCAAGATGGCGTCAGGTGGACCTGTCCAAGATGGCGCTTGAGTGAAGGCGACATGAACGACAGCTCAGTTGTTAGCCAATGGGAGAGCAGCTCGTGCATTGTTTGAATGTTTGAATGGCGCGTTTGAATTTTTAAGATGGCACTTTGTAACGTGAACTTATTTCGTATCCTGAGACAAAAAGTTTATGAAAATGCGTTTCGTAACCTGAATTTTTCATTTGGTGAGACTTTCGTGAGGTGAGATACCACTGTATATTTACAGAGACATTTTATGTTTTTTACATATGCATAGAGCTTACCCGCTTCCGGAGGTTGCATGTGAGGATGAGGTTACGTGAGAATGAGTTGGCAAAAGCTGTGTAGAATTCCAGCACCTTGAGCAGGGCTTCTCTCTTGATCACATGCAGGTCACAATAAGTCAGTGCCCGCACGTTGGCGCAAGCATGAGCAAGTGTTGTTTCCTTCCAAAAGACATCACCAAACACATCACCCTTACCTGTGAAAAAATAATAAACTGAGAAAGGACTTAAAATGAACATAAAAAGTGATTCTACTGGTGTTGACGGCATTTGATTTTGCAACACAACTGAATGCACAGACATGTCAGGAGGCAGTTTAATTTCATTTCACTACAGAATTTCTATAAAACATTTAGGTCTAATGTCTGAACCTGGTTTAAAATTCAGCCCTAATTTGGTTTCCTCCAACTACATTGCTGTCTTTTGACAAGTGGCATCATTAAGAGCTCAGCAGGCTCAGAGTGGTGGGTTCAAATAAGTGCCGTGAGCATATTTAGCACAGTGCTCCTATTTTATATCATTTCATATTCATTAAAGCAGGAAACTATCTATTCTGTTGGACCATGGAAGCAATGACAGCTTAAGTTCCTATCTGTAGATCCCAAGCATATAATGTGATGTCATTTAAACTTAAATAAATTAAAGGAAAACCATAGATATAATCATTATAAAGTAAGGTTAACACTATTAGAGAATGTAAGAAATATTGCTTTAGAAAATAAACACATGCATGTACTGCATGTGTGTTGAATAGAGATACACATTTTAATGGGTCAGTATTGTTTTGTTTTTATTGTTTAAAGCCTGGCCAAATCTATCTGTGCTCTATCATGGCATTCTTAATTTTCACTTAATTTCTGACAAATGATATACAGTGAGTCGTCAATTTACAACCTATGCGAGTTACGTCTGATCGACTTTATGACCACAAAAGTGGTGAAGCATGATTCATGGCAGTGCAGTGCGAGTGTTGCGTACAACAGTTGTTTGCGCTGCCGGCAGCGCCAGCATCTTAAAAGGCCAAGCAGGAGATGATGCAGCTTCACTTTCGAACTGCTCAGACCTCAGAGCAAATCTATTCATCTACTTTCAATGCCACGTCACTGTGGTGCGAAGCGGAGAGCCAATCCTTTCTGTGTGGGCGGGTCCGATACCTTGAAGCTCTAATTTTATTGGACTCACCCGCTGCAGTGTTTGTGACAGGAAGCACGTCCCAAGTTTTGGCAATCCACTGGTCTGCGGGTTGAAGTTTTTTCATGTCTGTCCATTTGTGTTTGCTTGCCAGCTGTGCTTGGCTTCGTGGAAATGAGCCAATCAAAACGAGGGAAATGTATCTCTTTACTCAAAAACAACACGCACAGTCTGTGGTTGTTGTTATAATCCAATAAAATTGGAGTTTGAAGTTATCGGACCCGCCCACACAGTGGAGTACAGAAAGGATTGGCTCTCTGCTGCGTGTCACAGTGACGTGGAATTGGAAATAGATGTATAGATTTAAATGCGTGAAATTTATTCATCTTTGTTTGGCGTGAGTGTATTTGGATGGAAAGTCGACATACGACCAGATCGATTTACGACCGGTCTGCCGGAACCAAAAGCGGTCGGAAGTCGACGACTGTCTGTATAAGAAAAACACTGCTTTCAAGTTAGATGGTTCACATAAGAAAATGTAAGCCGTGAAAAAGAAGTTCAAAAATAACTGTTTGTTTCTTTGCTTTGTTTTCGATAATCATGTTCCTCTGTCCACAGAGTCATGTAAATTCTGTGTAATCCTCTCTATTGGTGGTGTGCAAAGGCCAGAGCAGAGATGCCGACGGATCAATTTTTGGAATAATTATGCATGCAAACCGGTGAAAGAAACCATGCATAATTCACTCTGATCTGAATTTGACTTTTTTACTTGGCCTGAAAGCTAAGGAGAAGATATGATTTTTTATTTTTATTTATTTAAGTAGCCATGTCAGGCGACACCAGAGTATCAAATGTGTTGCTTGTTTGATGTTTCCTTTGGGACTGTTTGAGTTGGATATAAATACAAGGTTTTCACAACTTTCTTTCTTTCTTTCTTCATCTGTTTGATTATTTATTCATATTCATTCATTCCTTTATTGAGACCCTACTGCATTAGTTTATGCTGAGCTTTCTGATGAGTTGGCCTCCTCACTGTCCCTCTATGCCAGTACTTCTCAAATAGTGGGGTGTGCCGCCCCTTGGGCGGTGTGGTATGATGCCTGGAGGGGTGCAGTGTGATGCCGGGGGGGGGGGTATGACCCTGGGGAACATGCTTTTCTGGAACTGTGTAAAAGAGTTAAGTGCAATTGCACCTCCACTCCAGTACTTGGCAGTGGCGCTCTCATTTTCGCACTATGGTGTAGCAGTTTTTTGCACGAACAAACAATATGAAGCGTAAACAACACGGAAAAATTTCTAACGGGAACGAAGAGAAAGGGAGAAAGGTGGAGAGAGACAGAGATATTAAGACATACTTAAAATAATTCAACTTATTTAAGTCAAATGAGTTTAAATAAGAATGTATTTAATTTCAGGCACATTGGTGCACTTTAAATCTTTTCTATAGCAGATTAAAAAACAATGTTAATGAAGTTTTTCTTTGTTGTAAGTTGAACTATTTTTGTTTCTTTTTTTTGTTTTTAATGTTAATAAAACAACAATGTTATGCAGATGTGTACTAATAACAATTTTATAGACAAATAGTAATACTATTTATAGTCGCTCACGGGGCGATGCGGGCGTAAAATGTTTTTTTCTTCCTAGAGGGGCCCAACAAAAAAATAACTGAGAAGCACTGCTCTATGCACATCAGTATCTCCACCTATCCTGTTTTGCCCTTCATCACAATGAAATAAAAGGTGATCATACTTCAGAATGGCAACGAATCAGAGCACAGTATGCACAGAGTATGGCAATACTATAAATCGGAGGAGGAAGCCCAACAGGCCTTACAGCACACACTTAAAATAAGCATTTTAGGGGAAATGTAAAGGCAGCTTCCTGATGATACTTTGGTGGTCCACTGGTGTTCAAAATGAAAAATATAGGTTTAAAAATGGGTACACAATACAAACAAGATTTTTTTGTGTGTGCTGGTAACACCCCATCAGTATGTTGAACAAGTAATACAGTTTCATATAATCTTTTTAATAAAATTATTCAGTGTGTATTTTAACTGTAATGATGGTCACTAGACCCATTACAAATATTTTATATACATAAAAGCTGCAAGTGTAACCCGTCTTACCTAAAATTGCAATAACCTCGTCATCCTGAATGACCTCAAGTGAGCCCGACACCACGAAGCATAATGTGTCGACACTTTCTCCAGCATGGAAGATGAGGTCTCCCGGTGCGCAGTGTGTGGTTTGGAACTCCACAGCCAAAGAGCGCAAACAGCCATCGCTTGCCAAGCGGAAAGCAGGATGCTCATTAAACACCTGCCGATTCAGGTGTACGCAAATGTCCGCTCGCATATCTTTGGGGCAGATGGACAGCACCTAGAAGAAAAGAGGGTATGAACGTCATGGTAGAGTAATGACACAGTACAGTGTCAGTTGATGTGTGTGAATCGGGATAGATGCGACAGTGAATCAACACTGTGTAATGAGTGGAAAAGGGTAGACTTGTGCTGATTCAATGCAATTTGATGGCAGCAATAAAATTCAAGAAAGAGACAATTCAGCAAGAGCTAAGCCAATAATATACACCAGTCAAAAAAGTGCAGAGTAATGCATTGGCGTATCGGAGTATATAGAATTTATATATAGGACAAGCGTTGCACTGATGGTCAGGAATTTTGCTTCTTGTACTATACTTGTGCCAAAAGATGATAGAACTTTGCGTGGTTGGTATTTGTAAATGAGTATGGAGGTTTTTTGGATGACATGAATATATAGTAATGTTCCAATATAAAGAGATAATTAAATCACCATCAACTACAAGGTTTTCCCTTCTTTTCCTACTTTATTATAAACAATAAAAACAGCAGAAGAGTAATATTCCAGAGGTCTACTGATAATGTTATTAAGCAACTGAAAATCACTGGCTAATGCAAGATGGATGCACTTTGTGCTAATACCTAGCATGTCGTTTATCAAGGATTTATCTAGTAAAACACTATTACTGTTATTATTGTTGCTGTTCACTCCTTTATTCAATTTTTCTACTAAACCTGCTAGGGTTCCAGGAAACCTGGAGTGAATCCCAGCTGGCTTTTGGTGAGGGGCAGGAGATAGCCAGTCCATTCAGGACCAATACAGACACAAACGTATATTCACAATTACACCTATAAGGGATTAACAGTAGGCCGTTGACAGCATGTCATTAGACTGTGAAAGGAAACTAGAATACCTGGATGAATCCTATACAAGCATGAGGAGGATATGCAAATTCCATACAGAAAGACCCCACTAGCCTAACACAAAAGTGTGATACTAACCCTTCAGACTATTTTGTCAGCATTTCTGTGAAGATTTTATGAAACTTTTTTGTAAGGTTTAAGGTTGTATTATAACACTTTTTGGACTAACATGTAGTAGAAATTTATTAAAGTGTTCCTCAATGATTCTCGGTGAAAGTTTCAACTTCTGCTTTCTTCTGTTATCTAACCATAAATATCAATCTCAATCAAAATCTGCAATGTGTTCAAGTATTCAAATAAAGGTTGACATGAATTAACAAATTTTGGTTTTTAATGCACTTAGAAATTATCCCAACTTGAATGGAAAATGTTAATATCACATGACCAATAATTGCAGGAAAACAGCTTTCTTGAAATAATTCAAGAAGCTGTGTGAGTACCACATGAGTATAGTACAGTGTTTCTCAATTATTTTCTATGTGCCCCACCCCAGGAAAAAAAAAAAACATTTCACCCTCCCCACCCACCCACTGACTCGCGAGTGACGATAAACAGTATTATTTGTCAATAAAATTGTTATTAGTATATTTCTGCATAACATTGTATCTTTATTAACATTAACAAAACAACAAAAAAAGAAATATAGTTAAACTTACAATGAAGAAAACCTTCATTAACATTATTTTTTTAATCTGTAATAGAAAAGATTTAAAGTGCATCGATGTGCCTGAAATTAAAAAAACACATCCTTATTTAAACTCATTCAACTTATTTATGTCTATATATTAATATCTATGTCTCTCTCCACCTTTCTCTTCGTTCCTGTTAGAATTTTTTCTGTGTTGTTTCTTGAGGGCTTGTTTACTGCACTTCATATCGTTTGCTCATGCGAAAAACCGCTACACCATAGTGTGACAATGAGAGCGCCACTGCCAACTACTGGAGCGGAGGTACAATTACACTTTAATTCTCGTACACAATTCCAGTAAAGCATGTTCCCCAAGGGCCATATGCCCCCCCAGTATCATACTGTGCCCCCCAAGGGAGGTGCGTCCCACTATTTGAGAAGCATTACCTTAGAACATGTACTGTATATTGAAAAGAATAAGAATAATGGCCTCGCTATAAGGGATCCATATTCCAACATCAGCAATGACAAAAGCTTTGGACACGAAGAAGCTTATTAAATTGGACAACAATAGATTCACAAAGAAAAGTCCTCAAGTTCATTTATATAGACATCATGAATTATTTATTGCTGTCACTTATTTACTGACTGGAAATAATTAAAAAAAATACAAATTTTCCTTGTCCATATGTCCAAAATAGCTTTTGCTTAAGTTTCCCCAACACCCATTACTAGCTATCATTTTCCGACTCTTGAAAACACTCTAGTAGGTGCAGCCAAGAAAACTTGATGTTAAGGTAAGACCCTGGTGTTATTCAGGGCTGTTCACTGTGACCCACTGCAAAAAATAAAAAACAAAAACAGCTTTTAATAAGTTTTCTTCATTAAAAGAGTTATCTTTTTGTAGGATGGGATATTAATGGGGCAACCGTATCCTAATGGTTATAAAAGTGGCTTTGAGATTGAGAGGTCGGTGGTTTGACTCCCAAATCAGAAGGAAAAATGCGTGGCGTTTGAAGGGGTGAGAAGCACCTTCCCTTGCTCCACATTCATGGCTGAACAAGGTACCTAACCCCTAACTGCTCTTTGGGTGCCCCTAGTATATGTGGCAACCCACTGCTTTGAGTCTGTGTGTGCTCACTGTTTACATGGTGTGCTCACTTTGGATGGGTTAAATGTTCAGTTCATTTTCTGTAACCGCTTAATCCTAATTAGGGTCACGGGGAGGCTAGCGCCCATCCCAGCCGACTCCGGGCGAGGGCAGAGTACACCCTGGACAGCTCGCCAGGCCATCGCAAATGGCTGACATTATGAAATACTGACATGAATAGAAATCTGCTGACGGCTATGCAGCCTACTCTTGTCGAAAGTCAGCAATGGTTCTTTTATATGAACCTCACACCATAGACAGTGAGCGACATGGCCGGCCTTTGATAACCCAGTTAGCTGCACTGGGGGACAGTGACAACCTTGTGCAGAGTGGGACTTGAACCCTCAATCTTCGGATCAGTGATCCAGACCCTATATTACTAGGCCACCACTGCCTGGGGTTAAATGTAGAGCCAATATTTTTTCTTGTGTGATTAATGTCTAGTGGTATAGGGCGCTGGATCGCTGATCCAAAGGTTGGGGGTTCGAGTCCCACTCTCCACAAGGTTGTCACTGACCCCCCAGTGCGGCTAACTAGGTTATCAAAGACGGGCCATGTCTGTCACTGTCTATGGTGAGAGGCATGTAAAAGAACCATTGCTGACTTTCATAAAGAGTAGGCTGCACAGCCGTCAGCGTGTTTCTGTCCCTTGCTAAAAGGGTTGTGACAGGAAGGGCATCCGACGTAAAAACCTCTGCCAAATCAAACGTGCGAATCAGATGATTTGCTGTGGTGACTTCCGAGTAAAAGGGAAAAAGCCAAAAGGAAGACAGACATTAATGTAGTATACCAAAAATAAATAAATAATGCATCACTCAAAAGTAAAAGGTAGATGATTTCTGACCTTCTCTGTGTCAATGCCTTTTGACATTGCCCAGGTGGAGACAATGTAGTCCATTACTCTTTCACTCAGTCCTTTTGGCACCTGATAGAGCTTCAGAAAATCCCGTACATTGTTCAGCATTTCATGATAGCGATTGGTATTGGTATACATCTGCTGGAAGATGGTGGTCACATTTCCAAAGATAGTGGCATAAAGAAGAGCTGTGAAGGAAAGATGGAAAGGCATATTTTAGGGTAAAATTGGTTATGTGAAAAGCCACTTAATATGCTACCAACAGAACAGTTGCTAAACTATTAGACGAGAAGGTAGTTGAGCCCTTAAAACATACTTATGTTCAAGTCTTGGGGAGCAAACTTGGTAGCAGCCCTCAGGCCGTTTCCATGGGAACAAACCTAGACCAGAATAGTTCTTTATCTCTGTTTATGCTATTACCAGTAAGTTCGCTGGTGCAAAAGAAAGACTTTAATCCCAGTGAGAATGAATATAAAAAGACACACAAATGTCTAATTAACATCAAAAAGGAAAGCAACAGAATTGATAGTTTCTTTTCAGTTAGTCATAAAACAGCAGGCCACTGAGGATCGGTTTAGTATACAAATGTACTGCAAGTTGAATCTTCTGGATTCAAGGACGGAGTCAAAATAGAAGCAGAACCAGTGTGTGCTCTCAAAGGTCACTCTCTCAGTCATTGATCCCTGTAAGGGTTGCAGTGGTTCTGGAGCCAGTAGATCTGGAGAACACCGAGAACAAGCTGAGAATACACTGTGGATATAGAATCCATCCATCACAGGACATAATAAACACACTCCTGCACTTATTTCCACTGAGGGGCAATTTGTCTTCATTTATCGGCCAATACACTGACATGTTTTTGGAAGCTTCAAAGAAGCCATAAAACCCAGAGGAAACTCTTATAGATACAGGCAGAACATGCGCAGAAACTCCACACGGACACTAACCTGGGCTCAGGATCAAACCAAGGAACCTGAAGCTGGGAGGCTGTTGGCTCAAATATTTTCGGCAATCTGTCTTAAAATTTCATGCACTAAATCTAGTGGCTAGTAAATCATTCATTCATTTTCTCAACCGCTTAATCATAATTAGGCTCGTGGGGAGGCTGACTCCAATCTCAACCAACTCCAGACAAGGGCAGGGTACACCCTGGGCAGCTCGGCAGGCCATCATACGGCCAACACTCACACACCCATTCATACTCAGACCTAGGGGCGATTTGGAACAGCCTACTGTGCATATTTTTGGACTGTGGGAGGAAACCAGAGTAACTTAGAGGAAATGCCCGCAAACATAAGGAGAACATGCAAACTCCACACAGAAATACCCAAGCTGGTAATCGAACCCAGAACCTTTTTGCTGTGAGGCAGATACCACTAACCACTACACCACTGTTCCGCTGTGGTTAGTAACATAATTCTTGAATTTTTTCTTTAAATTCCTGTGATTGGTGGAATTGGTGATTCCTGGAGGGTGTGTCCAGATTTATCCTTGTAGCTACTGAAAGTTCTTTATCTATTTGTTGCATACAAGGTCACTCACCACCTCCAAACATTCTAATTATTTGATTTCCTGTTCATATGCCCCTGAAGGATCCCAAGGTTGGGGGTTCAAGCCCCACTGTCAACGGTCACTGCTGTCCCCCCAGTGCAGCTAACTGGATTATCAAAGGCTGCCATGTCTCTCACTGTCTATGGTCAGAGGCATGTAAAAGAACCATTGCTGAGTTTTGTAAAGAGGAGGCTACGTAGCCATCAGCGGGTTTCTGCCCTGTGATGGCCTGGCAAGCTGTCAAGGGTGTAATCTAAAATCTAATCCTTAAATACTGAGAGCAACAATTGTAGAGTATAATAAGACTCTGAATTTAGTTTAAACAACATTGTTATAACGAAGTTATTTATTAATAAGAAAAGTACTTCTTACTATTAATGTGACTTCTGGTGCTGCATGGTTTTGCTGATGGCTTTATAGTCTAGTTGATACGTGCTGAGGTTCAGCTTCATGCAAGCGTTTAGGCTTCCATCTATTAAACGTGCCCGCAGGTTGGTCTTGATGCTTTTCAGTTGTGAGAAGGACTGCTCGCATGTGCTTGTGGAGCCAAACATGGTCAATACGACAGGACTCACACTGCAGTGTTTATGTGACAGGAAGCGCGTCCCAAGTTTTGGCAATCAGCTGGTCTGCGGGTTGAAGTATTTTCATTATGTCCATTTGCGTTTTGCTTGCCAGCTTTGCTTGGCTTCTTGCACATGAGCAGATCAAAACGAGGAAAATTTACCTCTTTACTCAAAAACAACACCCGCAGGCCGTTGCATATAATCCAATAAAATTAGAGTTTCAAGGTATCGGCCCCACCCACACACTGGAGTACAGAAAGGACTGGCTCTCCGCTGCGTGCCACAGCAACAAGTGTCATTGAAAATAGATGTGTAGATTGAAATGCGTGAGAGTTATTTATGTTTTTGTTTTATGTGATGGTTTTTTCTGTATTTTTATTTAAAGGACAGCGAAATTATGTATTAGTTATTCTGTTAAGAAAGGCCACCTGATTTATCTGAGAGCCAAATACAGTCATCAAAAGAGCCACGTCTGGCTCGCGAGCCATAGGTTCCTGACCCTTAGTATAGGATGAATTGTCTTCGCTACATTTTTGGGTATTGCCAAGTCCTTTTATCACGAACTTGTATAAAGGTACAGTATACATACTAGTAGTAATACATGTACAGATCCGACTTGCGTCCAAATGCGGTCGTAAGTCCGATACTACCTGTATAGCATGAATTTTCTGCTGTAAATTTTTGGGTATTGCCAAGTCCTTGGGTTTATCTCTAAAGCTTTTCGACACGGTCAGTATGAACTATCCAATCCTCCGAATGATTCCTGCACTAATAGGTCTTTCCAGAATAATGTGTAGCATGCGTGATAGAAAACATCATCTGTCACTAGCTCAACCTTGATTTAACATGCATTCATTTAAGAGTAATCGGTGTTTGTTGTATAAAGACACCAAACCACTTAGTGATTGTAGATGGTAGGCAGGCTGAATTAGACTAATAGCTTTTATTTTATTGCAGCATTTACATGAGACTTTGCCAATGACTGTGTTTGCCAACATTAATGCAGGTCAACACCGCTCCAATTATTCAATCTTTATAGTGAACAAGAGCTGTAATTTTATAATAGTTAAAGCAATATGAAGCAGGTATTAGAGGGACATCAGCAGAGACACAAAACACTTTTGAGCAAAACAGATTTTTACACCAAAGCAAATCACCTCAGAGCTCAGGGCGTATACAGTACAGGTCTGAAAAACCAAGTAATTAGGCTTGGATAAACCCATAGATTAGGACTAATTGATACTACTAGCATTTCAAAGGTCAAACAAACAAACACGGAAAACCATTTTCCTGGAAAAGGCTAAAAAGAAGTATTAAACAAATAGCATGTACTAATACCTCCATAAGCACATTTACCCCTCTGGATATTAACAAATAACAGCATAGATTTTATTAAGAATAATACAATAAAAACGTCTTTTTCAGAATAAAGATTATCGAGTCTAAATTTTCTTGTTTTGCATTATTTACCACCCTAAGAACCCCTGATGAACCCACCGAAAAAGGTGAAAGAAAATAGCTGATATCTAGTTTAGTTTTTTTTTTTTTCCATAACATCGTGACAAGTGACTTTCATTTCAACATTTTACTTTCAGCTTTAAACACATGCTTTATGATAACCCTAAAGGCACATTTTGGATTTTTTGAAATGGGTGTATAAAAGATTCATGGTTGTCTTGTAAAACTGGTATACCCACAAGTCGCAAAACTCGTAATATCTCCCTGCTTAATAACCAAGTTCCAATGTAATATTCAACACGCTGAGTCACCGCTCCAGTACATGTGCTGCAGGGTGGATCACTTCTGGAGACAGACCCATCTTATAGAGTACCGTAGACATTTGCAGAAACAGCTAATCAAACTCATCTTTACTTTTAAATCCAAAAAAAACATCCTAAAGCATAATATCTGGATTGATAGAAAGGTCAGGCAACACCCAGTTATGGATAGTGCAAATAAAGAGAGACTACAGTAAAAGAAACTTAAAGCACATCTGTTCTGCTATGGCCAACTAGCATTGCTCCTGCTCTGCTGTTGCGTTCAGCAAGCTATTTTAGTAAAATGTTGGACATTAAAATGCTTTAACCCACAGGGCACTTTCTAAGTGATTTCTCTGAAAACACTCACTGTTGAAAAGCCTGAAGAGGTGCCAGAGGGTTACACAGAGGCCAAATAGATAGAGCATTTTGCTGAGTATGGTTCTAACGAAGCAGGACTATTGGGTTGGCACGAATACTCACTAAGATACACACTAATGCACAGTTAGGAAACATTTTATCCTGATTGCCGCATGCCGAGGTTTCCTCAAGGTTGTCTGGTTTCTTCTCACCTCCCAAAAACATTCTATCGGTTGTATTGGAGACCCTAAAATGCCTCTTTTTCTTTTGCATCCTTTGTCTCAGGGGTCGCCACAGTGAATCATCACATGTTTGATTTGGCATAGGTTTATACATCGAATGCCTGACCTGACACAACCCTTTAGCAAGCGACAGAAACACGCTGACGGATATGTAGCTACTCTTGTCGAAAGTTAGGTTTTTTTACATGAACCTCTCACCATAGACAGTGAGAGACATGGCCAGCCTTTGATAACCCAGTTAGCTGCACTAAGGGGACAGTGACAACCTTGTGGAGAGTGGGACTCGAACCCCCAACCCTAGGATCAGCAATCCAGCATCTTTTACCACCAGCCCACCACTGCCCCACAGAACGTAAAACACCTATAGGTTTTAAAATGTCTGTCAATGGTGTCATGTGATGGATGGCCATCCCAGCCATTGTGTATTCCCTCCTCAAGCCCCATGTTGCAGGATTATGGCTGAACCTCGTCAACCCAGATTTTCAAAGTGGTTGTTAAAGATAAATGAATGACAGAGAGTGCTTGTCAGCCGTGTGTGTGTGTGTGTGTGTGTGTGTGTGTGTGTGTGTGTGTGTTTGTTTGCCTGTTTGTTTGTTTGAAGCAGAAAACAGCTATAAGGGCACTAGGAAGGCCTCATCCCAAAAAAAATCATTTAATCAAAAAAGCACTCCATGTTGGTTTTGTTTCTATGACAACAATATCTTGAAAACATATCACCACTAGAATGCCATATGTTTTGTTCCCCCCCAAAAAAAAAAAAAAAAACATGGCAATGATGACACCAGCACCTTTCTGAAATTATCATAAATTGTAAACTACAAGTGCTCAGATCAGACACAAAAAATGACAGAGAACATGCACTGGCATATCCTTTTCTGTCATTGGGAACAAATAAAGATGCTGGCTCTCAGAATTTTTATTCCAGGCGCACACAGTAAGTAAAACTGTAAACTAACACATTTAAAGATCCAATGTATACCACTTAACATCTGCATTGACTGAGAAAATAAATCGTAAAGCACAGGCAGTTCTGAGCGTGATGCCGCACAGTTCCAAACCGTGGTGAGCCATCAAGATATGAGGGCAGTGTAGCAAAACAGCCTCAAACGGGTGGATCTGAGAGCACCTCAGCGCAATTTAAAGTGATGGCAGTGTGGCAGAACAACGGTGAGCAGTAGGTGACAGCACAGTGTGTGTAGGTTGTTATAAGGATGTTTTGAAGCCAGTTCAGAAACGTTAGGAAAGGTTACAATACTGCAGCTGCAGCAGGGTTGGAGGCCGTAATACACCTTATTGAGCAGCACTGTGAAATTTCAAACATTTGAAAAAATATATATATTTATGTGTTTATGGCAGTCGACAGTCATGGAGTCAAGACAATGTCATTGCGGTCCAACCAAGATTGGAACCACATTGAATCAGAACAGCACCGTGTGAGACCTGCTTAATTTTGAAATTAAAGGTATTATCTATAAAGCAGTGTGTATCCATCTAACACCCCCATTTCACTGGAGCGCCGCAGATTCACGGAAGCAAAACCATAGTCATCCTCCAATGTTCCTCAGTCATCCCGTCATGTTCCGTATCCTTCCGACGATTCCGAAGGTATTCCTCCTCTTCCATCAGGCCAAATCTTCCACGAAACGTTCAAAAGCATGTTCACGGAAAAATTTTCCAACAGTGTTCACTCACGTTCCTCAGTCCTTCCACAAACGTTCTGTCGTTTTTACGCAAACGTTCTGTGATCGTTCTTTTTATTCCGCAAGTCTTCCGTGAACGTTCCACAAACAGGCCTCCTTCTTCCGGGTGGTCAAAAGCGGCCACAGAATCCCCATGGAATACTCACGGAAGGTTTGCGGAATACAGGCGGAACGTTTGCGGAATGGTTGGGGATAACACGGAAGACTTGCAGAGCACTCAAGGAAGTCATTTCCACTATAAATTATTCCTGTTCATTCACTTTTTTCTCTTTTTCTGTTCATGTAGTAAAGTTTTAAAGTTATGATCACTGTGGTTTGGACTTCTGTGCATGGTTTTTAGTCTGGAATGATTTATTGAGGTGCAAATAAAAGGAACGTATCGACATTTTTGATATTAAACATATTAACATATGTTAAATTTTAAATTTATTACAGATTATAAACATATAGTATTGAAGAGAGAATGAGCCTCCTTCGTTGATTCCACGTATTTATAGGCAGAATTAGGAGCAAATCCTTTGATCTCTGCTGATTTTTTCCTCATTGAAACATGGTTACGCCAGGTATTCCTCAGTCATTCCTCAGTCATTCCTTAGTCATTCCGTGTTGAACGTGAACGTTCCGCCTGCATTCCGCCTGTTCCACGATCATTCCATAGCTCTTCCTTCTAAAATGGAGTAGTGCTCTAGTCGTTCCTCGAGCGTTCCGTGCTTTCTGTGAACGTTCCGTGAATTATCCGAAGGTCTTACTTTGCAATCTGCACTGGTTCCAAAGGTAATCCAAGCGCTTTTACGCATCTATTTCAACATTGTACCGCGGTTTTTCTGTCTTTTCCACACATTCTGTGAACATTCCGAAGGTGTCCCGAGGGTACAATTTTCCGTAGGTTTTTGACCCATTTTCCGAGTAAAAATGCCGAAGCTCCTCCGTAGAGTGCGTTCTGCGCCTTTCCGCCCTGATCATTGCATTCTGTGCTCCAGTGAAATGGGGGTATTACCTTGTTATTAATATGCTCTCCATTACGCTACACTACAATTTACATTTGCGTCTGGGTACAGTACTGAAGGAGTTCCTTGTAGGTCACAATAACCAATGTTGGGATCTTCCTCATTCAAGAGCAAATAAAATCTGCTTATTTAGTTTCTATTTTCGAATCTTGTGGGTTTTTTTTTTTTTTTTTGGGGGGGGGGGTTGCCTTGAAGTCCTTCACTTCAGATTCAATTACTATGGAAGGATCTGGCAACCTTGTAAGCATAAAAACAATGTGTCTGAGCTGCTAAGAGCATAATCCAGATCTGACTATGTGTAACCTTTATTGCAATAAAAACAATACTGTTTCAATAAGTGTAGAGTAAACTAAAGTGAATGTAATCCTGAGTAACTCTTTAGATCGAAGTTATCATCAATTATTCATTGAGAAGTTCGGTTTGTTGGTTGTTCTTTGAATGATGCATCAACCAGTATTATTATTCAAAGAATGAGCACACGAGCGGTCAAGGTCAGATCTGTTGGACTTTACGCCCAAGCCTATACTGTCTTATAACACAGGAACTTGTCCAGTTTCTGCCGCATTTAGCAACTAGGAGTTCAACACCTCGAGAATTGGATGCTAGTCTATCGCAGGTTACCTTACAATTATTTTTACGTTTACCCATTTATACTGCTGGGTGGACAGAGGCACACTTGTGATTTAGACCTTGCCTGGGGTCTTCGCATGGTTTGGGTCTGATGGGATTGAAACTTAAAACATCATTCATTTTCTGATGCGATTAATCCTAATTAGGGTCATGGGGAGGCTGGTGCCCATTTCAGCCAACTCTGGGAGAGGGAACAGTACACCCTGGACAGCTCATCAGATCATCACAGTCTTTATTTATTAAATGGCTCACATGAATGATTCTGATTGGTTAATAATGATATTTATCTTTGTTTTTAAATACTATATATACATTGCTATGTGTAAGTACTGATTTCTACACTGTACAAGAAGGGCCAGCACCATCTTTGTTTTTTTAGGTGGTTAAGGTCGTTCAACGTGCCAGACAGTGCTCAGATGTTCTCTGAGTCTGTTGTGGACAGCACTGTCCTTTATGTTGCTGCATGCTGGGGCAGAAGGCTGGGGTTCCAGATACTAACAGACTGAACAAACTGATCCCCAAGGCCTGTAACATTTTGGGAACTGAGCTGAATATTGATATAACAGATGAATATTGCTCAAGTGGAAGTTTATAATGAACAATATTTCCCACCTACTTTACAATCTGCTGATCAGTCACAGGAGCATGTTCAGTGAGAGACTGATACGTTCGTACCGGTGGCCATTAACTGTACAACTCCTCCATGCAGCAACAACATCCACTGATATACATTTACATTCTACTGCTTATCATATCGATAATACTGTACATTTCACACATTGACACCATTCATTCTCCTTCTGTTTATAAGATATTACTAACTTATAATTTTACACTTACACACATCTGTAAAAATACATACTGTGTACACACACACATATAGAGACACATATTCAGAAAATGTAAAAGCCCAGTGTCACACATTTCAGTACCAGTTTCAAGATCAGATCTATATACGTATATATATATATATATATATATATATATATATATATATATATATATATATATATATATATATATATATATGTATATATATATATATATATATATATATATATATATGTATATGTATGTGTATATATATATATATATATATATATATATATATATATATATATATATATATATATATTTCTGCAGATTTAGAATCATCGATTCCATTTTAAGTCTGGTGCTTATTTACCAATTTTTCCACACGCATGCAGATTTTGTGGTTCATTGTGCACCTCTGCTCCAATTCATGTGGTTATTGGAGCTGTGGAGACCTTAGCAGAGGCTCAGCGGGACGTGAAAATAATGAGGTCTTTCTCTGGTCACAAAATTGAGCATGAAAAATGTGTAAACTAGGAAGTCCATCCCAGCCATCCATTTTATGAACTGCTTAATCCTAATTAGGGTCGCAGAGAGGCTGGTGCCCATCTCAACAGACTCTAGGCAAGGATAGGGTACACACTGAACTGAATGGCCAGGCCATTGCAGGAACAATACTCACACAACCACTCGTACTCTTATTCCTATCGATGAGTGGTTTGGAAAAGCCGATTAACCTCCTGTGCATGTCTTTGGACTGTGGGAGGAAACCAGAGTACCAGGAGGAAACCCACGCAAGCACACGCCTGAGCTGGGAATTGAACACAGGAACTTCTTGCTATGAGGCAGACATGCGAATCACTACATAATCGTGACACCGTAAACAAATAAGGATTTGAATTATTTCAAAAACTGTGTTCACCATAATGTACATATTTTGATATGATATTATCTCCCAGGCATGGAATAAAGATTTTGTTGAATTGATTCACAAATAGGCTTGTACATGGAAATATTTATTCAAGTTTGAAGTTGGGTAATTGGAAAATGTACCAGCTTCATCATCAGACCCATATACTCGTCCTTCTGAAAAAATAAGCATATTGTGATAAAGTTCATTATTTTCTGTAATGTACTGATAAAAATTAAACTTTCATATATTTTACATTCATTGCACCCCAACTGAAATATTTCAGGTCTTTTATTGTTTTAATACTGATGATTTTGGCATACAGCTCATGAAAACCCAAAATTCCTATCTCAAAAAATTAGCATATTTCATTCGACCAATAATAAAAAGGTTTTTTAATACAAAAAAGTCAACCTTCAAATAATTATTTTCAGTTATGCATTCAATACTTGGTCGGGAATCCTTTTGCAGAAATGACTGCTTCAATGCGGCGTGGCATGGAGCCAATCAGCCTGTGGCACTGCTGAGGTGTTACGGAGGCCCAGGATGCTTCGATAGCGGCCTTAAGTTCATCCACAGTGTTGGGTCTGGTGTCTCTCAACTTTCTCTTCACAATATCCCACAGATTCTCTATGGGCTTCAGGTCAGGAGAGTTGGCAGGCCAATTGAGCACAGTAATACCATGGTCAGTAAACCATTTAGCAGTGGTTTTGGCACTGTGAGCAGGTGCCAGGTCGTGCTGAAAAATGAAAATGTTCATCTCCATAAAGCTTTTCAGCAGATGGAAGCATTAAGTGCTCTAAAATCTCCTGATAGCTCGCTGCATTGACCCTGCCCTTGATAAAACACAGTGGACCAACACCAGCAACTGACATTTCACCCCAGACCATCACTGACTGTGGGTACTTGACACTGGACTTCAGGCATTTTGGCATTTCCTTGTACCCAGTCTTCCTCCAGACTCTGGCACCTTGATTTCCGAATGACATGCAAAATTTGCTTTCATCTGAAAAAAGTACTTTGGACCACTGAGCAACAGTCCAGTGCTGCTTCTCTGTAGCCCAGGTCAGAAGCTTCTGCCGCTGTTTCTGGTTCAAAAGTGGCTTGACCTGGGGAATGCGGCACCTGTCCACTGCTTCCACAGGTCCCCCAAGGTCTGGAATCGGCCCTTCTCCACAATCTTCCTCAGGGTCCAGTCATCTCTTCTGGTTGTGCAGCATTTTCTGCCACTTTTTCCTTCCCACAGACGTCCCACTGAGGTGGCTTGATACAGCACTCTGGGAACAGCCTATTCGCTCAGAGATTTCTTTCTGTGTCTTACCCTCTTGCTTGAGGGTGTCAATGATGGCCTTCTGGACAGCAGTCAGGTCGGCAGTTTTACCCATTATTGCGGTTTTGAGTAATGAACCAGTCTGGGAGTTTTTAAAAGCCTCAGGAATCTTTTGCAGGTGTTTAGAGTTAATTGGTTGATTGAGATGATTAGGTTAATAGCTCGTTTAGACTACCTGAACATGATATGCTAATTTTTTGAGATAGGAATTTTGGGTTTTCATGAGCTGTATGCCAAAATCATCAGAATTAAAACAAGACCTGAAATATTTCAGTTGGTGTGCAATGAATCTAATACATACGAAAGTTTAATTTTTATCAGTACATTACAGAAAATAATGAACTTTATCACAATATGCTAATTTTTTGAGAAGGACTAGTGTGTATGTGTATATATATATATATATATATATATATATATATATATATAGTGTGTGTGTGTGTGTGTGTATATATATATATATATATATATATATATAAAACAATATTACATACATTATACCATGATCCATTCATTTTCTGAACTGCTTAATCCTAATTGCCTACTTGGGGTCGTAGAGAGGTTGGTGCCCATTTCAGCCGAATCTGGGCGAGGGTAAAGTACTGACAGATATGCCTACTCTTGGCAAAAGACAGCAATGGTTCTTTTACACCTATCACCAGACAGTGAGAGAAATGGCTGGACTTTGATAACCTAGTTAGGTACACTGGGGGACAGCAGTGACAACCGTTGACCTAAAAATCGGTAATCCAACAACTTACCACAAGGCCCCATAATACAAATATATAATACAGTGGTACCTCAACTTACAAGTGTCTTTAATAATTAATTTTCCATGATACGAGCTTCGATCCCACCAAAAATCTGCCCTAACCAATGAGCAAAATTTTGATTTACGAGCTCTGAGGAAATGGCTTTTCCTGACCGATCGGCCTCATATTTCTGCGTGTATTCCTCCACGCTCCAAGAATGCCTTGTGTTGTGCTTCTCAATTATTTTCTGTGATGCTCCCTCTTGGAAGAAAAAAAAAAACATTTCACGCCCCCCTGACAATTATTCCCATAGGAAATAACAGAAAACCAATTAATCCGTTCCAACCCCCTCCCGAACTCATATAACCTACCACAAACACATATATTTGACCTAGTATATTAAAGATAAACATGTACAAACAATAAATATTTCATAATAATATATGTACATTAACATTAATAATAATTAATAATACATAATAATAAAACAGAATAAACAATAAGTCAACTAACCCTTCCGATCATCGACTGCACGAAGATGTCACGTGGGCAGGCATGAGGTGGTGCGTAACAGAGGGATGAGGAGGCGATTTTTGTGTGTGTGGATGCAACAAATGCCAGTGAGGAAAGTGTAATTGCACATCCTCTACAGTAGTACACACAATATATTAGACCTAAATGATTTTTGTGGTGTAATTCAGTAAGAAAACCGGTGGCGGTAGGGTTACCAATTGTGAATCATACATTATAGAGTAGCAAAAACGTAAGAGGTGTAAAGAGTGAGATCATGGGAGGTATTGTTATTTGTTGACTATCAAGATACACATCTGGATTGTGGGGGTATCAGTACAATAGTTAAATCTTTAAATTAGTCTGGCTACCTGCCTAGTTAATGCTAGCTACATTCAGAATGGTATTCCTCTGTCTTTACTAAATAGGCTTTTAACAAATACACAGTCCATTAGATAGATTGTGGGGCAGTGGTGGTCTAGTGGTATAGGGTGCTGGATCGCTGATCCAAAGGTTGGGGGTTCGAGTCCCACTCTCCACAAGGTTGTCACTGTCCCCCTCCCAGTGCAGCTAACTGGGTTATCAAAAGCGGGCCATGTCTCTCACTGTCTATGGTGAGAGGCATGTAAAAGAACCATTGCTGACTGTCGTAAAGAGTAGCTGCAAAGTCGTCAGCGTGTTTCTGTCCCTTGCTAAAAAGGGTTGTGACAGGAAGGGCATCCGACGTAAAAACCTCTGCCAAATCAAACGTGCGAATCAGATGATTTGCTGTGGCGACTCCCGAGTAAAAGGGAAAAAGCCAAAAGGAAGACAGACAGACAGACAGTCCATTAGATCGATTATGAGAAGTGCATATGACCAATTAATATCATATTAACATGCACTAATTATATCATAAATAACCAAATTTATAACAGCTGGACGATCCAGCGATCCACGACAAGGCTCTGCAAAGAGCGCATCAAGATTTTCTGGTATTATTGAGAAAATATCTGTGTGTTAGCTTCAACGCTAGGGATTTGAGTCAATGCATGGATTACTGACTGTAGTTTATTTCTCTATTATTTTTAAATTTCTATCAAGAACAGTACTGTGCAAAAGTATTATCATATTTTTGTTTTGTTGAATTAAATTTTATTTTTATTTCATTGGTGTAAAATTTGCTGTAGATTTTTTATTTTATAATAGGTTCTGGACTTGAGTCCATTGCTCGATAGTTTCGTGGTGGAGTTTGCCTGATCACGTAATGCTTAAATGGGTTTTCTCCAGGTATTCCTGTTTCCTTCCACACAAGCACATTATTCATATTTGGGATTAGACTAACTGGCTGTACCAAATTTTCACCCCGGAGCAGTGCTTCTCAATTATTTTGTGTGGCGCCCCCTCTAGGAAGAGAAAAATAGTTCATCACCACCACCATCAGCCCCTACCCCAGCGAGTGACTAGAAATAGTATTAATTGTCTATAAAATTGTTATTAGTACACCTCTGCAGAACATTGTGTCTTTATTAACATTAAAAACAAAAAAAGAAAGAAATATAGTTCAACTTACAATAAAGAAAAACTTCATTCACGTTATTTTTAAATCAGTAATAGAAAAGATTTAAAGTGCATCAATGTGCCTGAAAAAAAAAAAAAAAAACATATCTCCCCCTCTCTCCACCACCTTTCTCTTTGTTCCTGTTAGAAATTTTTTCGTGTTGTTTCTTGAGGGGTTGTTTACTGCACTTCATATCGTTTGCTCATGTGAAAAACTGCTACACCACAGCGCAGCGCGACAAGGAGAGCGCCACTGCTAACTACTGGAGTGGAGGTGCAATTACACCTAATTCTCGTACACTATTCCAAAAAGGCATGTTCCCCAAGGTCACCCCCCCCCCTTCCCGGGCATCACACCCCACTGTTTGAGACGCACTGCACTAGAGTGTTAGTGTTAATGTGTGTTCTGTCCCAAGTTAAAATAATCCAGAAATATTCCTTCTGAATGAACTCATACAAAGCAAATATATTTGTTCACCTAAACAAATATCCTAATGAGTAGCATAAAGACAAACCACACAGAAATGTAAACCAAAAAGAACAGCAGTACTTAGTGTATATTTAGTGCACAATCATTCCAAGTGATTGCCTTCAAGAAATTTTTCTACAAAGCCTTTTAAGCACAAGCACATATCACTGCTTATTTGCCTGCCCAAGCAATTATATATATATATATATATATATATATATATATATATATATATATATATATATATATATATATATATATATATATATATAGCCTGTAGTGTCAGCCTTAATGTACATTTATTTGTCAGTAGGCTTTACTTAATGGCCCAAAGAAAAATTATCAATGTTTAGCATGAGTACTGAGGGTGCCTGCATCCAGCAAAGAGAATGACTAATTCACGAGTGCAGTAATTACAGCACTGCCTGCAGCCAGAAAACATTTCTGTACATCATCCTCTCTTCTCTTTCTCAGCATGTGTTCATTTCCCCAGGACGGAGGAATCTCCAAATATGGTGAAGATTATGCCACCTGGTTATACAGTACATCTCTTACTAACTCAATCCTTCAAATATAAAGTAAAGATTGTTGTAATGGGAGTTTAATAAAAACCAGCACTGTTAGTACCACCAGCACATACTATATTTTTGAGCCAGTAAAATATTAAGCACAACAACAACGTAGGCAACACTTTAAGTATTTAAGTACCTGTATACAGCTATCCCGTGGGGCCAGTGGTGTAGTGGTTAGGGTGCTGGGCTCATGATCAGGAAGTTGTGTGTTCAAATCCCAATTAGACCCCCACCGTGCTAAGATCCCTGGGCAAAGTCTTAACCACAAGTGTGCCTCTGTTCACCCAGCAGTATAAATGGGTACCAGTAAGATATACTGGGAAGGTTAACCTGCGATGGACTAGCGCTCCATCCAGGAGGAGTTGAACTCCTAGTCACGTCATGCTATGGAAACCAGGGATAAGCACCGGTTCAATGAGCCACAGGCTCGGGGTGTAAAAAAAAAAAAAAAAAAAATACAGCTACCCCATTCTACACCCTGGGCTTCTCTTTAAAAACACAAACCAACAAATGTCATATTCCTGTCTATTCATCTCTAGCTGGTTAAGCTTCCTTCCACATCCACATCTACTTCCTTTGCCAATCTCTTCAAGTTTAAGTATTTGGTTCATCTCCAGTATCACTGTGGTCAGTTGACTTGTGTTGCTGTTGTGGTTGTTTGTTTCACTTGAAACGTTATGGTCACTGTTGCTCGCAGTACTTTTCTTGCTTCCAATGTCTCTTTCACTGCCATAATTTCTGTTATTTAGATCACTGTCCAAATCCTCATTTTCTCCCTAATTTTAGACGTATACAATTCCTACCCATCAGATATTGCATATCACACGAACGCAACTGACCAGGGAGGGGCAAAAGCATTCACACACCCCCTTTGTGACATGCAATGCTAGCCACCCGCCTCTTTTTTTAAAAATGTGGTAAAGGAGGACATGAAGGTCGTTGGTGTAAGAGAAGAAGATGCAAAGGATAGGGTGAGATGGAGGCAGATGATTCGCTGTGGCGACCCCTGAAGGGAAAAGCCGAAAGGAAAAGAAGAGGCCTTATTTTAAACAGGTTATTTTTATACTATTCTGTATTCGAGTATAATTACTTGAAATGATGCTTAAATTCATTCATAGAAAATATTTTTTTTAGAAATCTAAGTTTTATTGTTTGGTGCAATTATGTCAATATTTTTGTCTTAATCCTTGATTTTCTGTAAAAACTTTATATTGTGTTACCTATTTATTTTGTTTATACAAAATGTTGCATGTTTTTATTTTTTTCATAGTTTATACTATGTGCTCTCATACCCCATAAGGGCTCGCTAGGTTTAATAAAACTGAACTGAATTGATGGCGTAGTAGTTATCACGTCTGCTTCACAGCACAAAGGTCCTGGGTTTGATTCCCAGCACGGGTGTTTCTGTGTGGAGTTTGCATGTTCTCCCCGTGCTTGCGTGGTTTCCTCTGGGTACTCCAGTTTCCTCCTTCAGTCCAAAAACATGCAAAGTAGATTAATTGGCTGTTCCAGATTGTCACTAGGTGTGAGAATCAGTGGTGAATGGTTGTGTCGGTGTTGACCTTGCAATGACGTGGCAAGCTGTCCAGGGTGCGCCCCGCCCTTACTCAGAGTTGGCTGAGATGGGCGCCAGCCTCCCCGTGAGCCTAATTATATATATATATACAGACGGTCCCTGACTTATATATATATATATATATATATATATATATATATATATATATATATATATATATATATATATGGCTCTCGGAGGACTAGATTTTAAAGTATGCCTTTTTTTGGCTCTCTTAGTCAAAAAGGTCCCCGACCCCTGCAATAGGGCATCACACAATGCATCAAGGAAACCTAAAATAAAGAATTATCCACAAGATGAAAAAACCCTGCAAGAATCCTCAGTAGCATTTTCCATCACAAAACAGGTGGGTTATATGACATACCCACAATGATCCGAGAAATTTGTCACTTTTTTGTAGTGGCCCTATAGAACACATGTTGAGTGACGTATATGAAATGGGCTTTATGTAGATCTATAAAGATTTCTTCGAATCTTTCTGTACTGTACATATCATGCAGCTATATGAACATTGCCGTTAAGTAATGTATGACCGGTAATGTGACTTTGTTTACTAACTCATGGGTAGTATGTGTTTGTTATTGTAAAACTGATATTAGGCTCAATTTTTAGACTTTACATATTTATTATATGCTCATACAAACTTATAGGTAGATAAGAAATGTTATATGTCAGACATGTAGAAGTCATTGCAATGCATTCACGCAGAGTAAACAAGGTCATTAGTGATAAAATAATCACTCAGTCCAGTTTGACCTTTTTGAATGCAGGCTAGACTCTAGACCTGCAGAAAAAAACCCATTACCTAAGATCCATTATACAAAAATCACTCAACCTGAAGGAAAAGCAATGGCAATTGCCACAGCTTCCTCAGACATACTATACCAAGAGAAAGCTGCTGGGGTGTTCTCTAGAAGTATTTAATCCATAGTGGGCGATTAAAAGTTATTTAAATGGCTCAGACAAAAAGGTTTTGAGATTTAAAACCTCTATTTTATCCAAACCCCTTACATTCTATTATGTCTCACTATCTTCTTTATTCACAACAAACTTCACCCCACAGCGAAGAATTCCCTATCATGTTTTGTTCTTGTTAAACCAATAAGCCTCATTCTGTATCCTACTTGCTCTAAATGCCTCTACCCCAGTAACCACATCACTCTCTGCAGCGCAATACAAATCGATACGCAGCATCGACCTGCCACTTAGACCCTGAGGCTAACAATCGCCCAACTCAGAATCTCTAGTCATCTCTATCGTTCAGTTCACTTCCTTTGGTTTCCTCATTCTGATTGGACTCATTCTGTCCAATAACCCCAGTGACAATTTCCACACCACATCACAATGCATTCCTTGACACCGCACACAAAATGGAGAAATCAAAGCACAGCCATTTCCCATAACATGAGCAAATGTACAGGGCAGGTTAAATATCAGACAGCAAACTCTCCAAGGCTCCAGTGTCGAGAGTCAAATTCCACACCACTAAAAGAGTTGTCCCATTTCCTCCCAGCAATAAGGATGGAATCTATATATAAACAAAGCACAGGGGGGACATCTAGCTTCTACAATACAGTGGCGGGTTTCTTATTGGCTTAAATGTTAAATGAAAAAAAGAAACAGCAAGAAACTTTATCAATATTAATAATGAAAAACAATATAAAGGTGAAAAGATTTTCCCAGCAGTAATAAATCACTGTGTAGAACGGGTGAAATGTATACATATTCAAAATTATAATTTCCCTTTATACACTTTAATTACAAATTAAATTAAAAGGATTACATTTATTAAATCCCACGACCAAGAATCTATTGCTTCAAAGTAAGGAATTGAACTCGGTCAGTCTTGTTGTCGGTAATATTACTTGGTCTCGGGTCAGACAGGCATCGCATTGCTGCACCAATATAGGAGTTATCCATCAGTCTGAACGTTTCTCTATAAACCTTGGGCTTTATGAGTTTGAACAGCAATGGCTAGTCGAAATATTTAATAGGAAGAATAAACTCTAATATCGATAGCTTTGAAGCAATACATTACAGAATATCACAACAATCTTACAAATGGCAATACTGTACATAATAAGTAAGATACAAGGGAAATTATTAAACACATGCACCAGCGGTAGTGACTTCAATCATGGAATGTTGCTTCTGAATACAAATATGATGAACAGCTGTTAGCCTTTCATTCACACCAATGAACACAATGTGTGCTTCTATCATCGGTTTTTATCCGTTTACCTTTGTAGCTTCTCATACAAAGATATTTTATGGGTGGAAAAGATGATGGGAGATAATCCACCTTGTGTGTTTTCATTATAAATATCACTGTACATCACATGTCTCAGATTTATTAATTTAATCCAAGACTTGCTTTACAACATATATATATATACATACATATATATGGAATCACCTCTCTGGCGGCCGGGGCAGTGGTGGTCTAGTGGTATAGGGTATTGGATTGCTGATCCAAAAGTTGGGGGTTCGAGTCCCACTCTGCATAAGGTTGTCACTGTGCCCCCCAGTGGAGCTAACTGGGTTATCAAAGGCCGGCCTTGTCTCTCACTGTCTATGGTGTGAGGCATGTAAAAGACCCATTGCTGACTTTCGACAAGAGAAGGCTGCAAAGCCGTCAGCGTGTTTCCGCCCTGCGATGGCCTGGCGAGCTGTCCAGGGTGTACTCTGCCCTTGCCCGAAGTTGTTGACTGGGATGGGCAGCCTCCCCGCGACCCATATTAGGATTAAGCGGGTACAGAAAATGAACTGAACTGAACCTCTCTGGCGGGGAAGGAGCCTGAGCTGGTGCATGAGGTTGAGCGATACTGACTAGATATAGTCGGGCTCACCTCAACACATATCTTGGGCTCTGGAACCTCCCATCTCGAGAGAGGCTGGACCTTATTCCATTCTGGAGTTGCTCATAGGGAGAGGGGGCAAGCCGGTGTGGCCATCCTTGTGTCGTCCGTTCCCCCCCTCCCCCCCCCCGTCTTGATGCCCAAACGTTGGCGTTCTCCCCGGTCAACGAAAGGGTAGCTTCCCTTCGTGTTCGGGTGGGGGATGGGTCCTGACTGTTATTTGTGCTTAGGCACCAAATGCCAGTTCAGAGTACCCACCCTTCTTGGAGTCTTTAGGAGGTGTTGGAGAACGCTCCCTCAGGAGACTCACTCGTTGTCGTGGGAGACTTCAATGCCCATGTGGGCAACGATAGTGTGACCTGGAGGGGTGTGATTGGTAAGTACGGCCTCTCCAGTTTGAACCCGAATGGTGTTTCGTTGTTGGGCTTCTGTGCTCATCACGAACACTATGTTTGAACATAAGGGTGCCCATAAATGCACTCTGGGTCGCAGTTTGATGATTGACTTTGTATTTGTGTCACCAGACTTGCCGCCACATTATCTGGACACTCGGGTGAAGAGGGGAGCTGAGCTGTCAACCGATCACCACCTGGTGGTGAGCTGGCTTCGATGGTGGGGGAGGCTGCCTTCCAGACCTGGCAGGCCAAAGCGTGTACTTAGGGTCTGCTGGGAAGGTTTGGCGGCGTCCCCTCTCCGAAAGGCCTTTGACTCCCACGTCCGGCAGAGCTACAACCATGTCCCGGAGGAGGCGGGTGATGTGGAATCTGAATGGACCATGTTTCGTGCCTCCATTGCTAAGGCGGTAGCCCATAGCTGTGGGTGGAAGGCCATATATATATATATATATATATATATATATATATATATATATATATATATATATATATATATTCATTCATTTTTTTCGTTCATTTCATACATATATATATATATATATATATATATATATATATATATATATATATACACATACATACAATAAAAATAAAAGGACAGGACAAAGACTTTCTATTGAAACTCCATTTATCACTACAGATCTGTTTCGAGGGGTGGTGAAACCATCCTCTCTCTTCAGGTGATTATAGGTGATTCTTCTATAATATATATATATATATATATATATATATATATATATATATATATATATATATAGACAGTATGCATGTACATACATATGATATGGTTACCGGAAATAAAATTTTTTACTTTTTTTTCTTCCCTTGAAAGATCTGGGGGCTTAGCTCAAATAGCACTTTTCTCACTAGCCTCCCCTGGGCCAGAAAGAGTACACACTCACTAATGAATTCTGCATCACATTCGTATAACCCTGCTGCCTTCCTGAAAAAATAATGATTTTCTTCAAATTGTATACTCCAAATATTAAATGTTCTTGCAAAATTATCTTTAAAGGATTGTTGCAGCAGCAGATTGGCAAAGTGGTGAGCACATCTGCCTCAACAAAGAAGGCCCTGGGTTTGAGTCCCATGCCGGGTTCTACCCAGTGCTTGTATGGGTTTCCTACGGGTACTCTCGTTTCCTCCTGCACTCCAAAGACATGCACATTAGGCAATTTGGCTGGGATAAATTGCTGCTAGGTGTAAGGGTAAAAGGCTCTGTGTGTGTGTGTGTGTGTTGGCCCTGCAGTGGTTTGACTCAGAGCGTACCAGGGCTGAGAATGACTTCAGCTTCCCCGTGACCCCAGTAGGATTAACCGTTTCAGTGAATGTATGGATGGATTTGCTGTGTATACAGAGCATGAACCCTGGTGCAAAAACAAACAGAAAAAAAACCCCAGCAATTCCTATTCCTCAATTTAAAACAGCTTTACATACAAACCACAAATATATGTCCATGTGCAATCTATCATACTCCTGAATAATCAATGTATTTTTCTCAGTTTTTATTTTACCTATTACTTGGTGACACCTATGTAGCATTTGAACACTCCCAAAGAAAATCAAAGTTTGCATCCTGAAATTGCCACAACCATGCAGAAGGAAACAAAATTGTCCATACTCAATGGACGGAAGAGATGGTGTACGTTCGCTCCCCTGTCAATAACAGTGCAAGACAATCATGGGCTTCTGTATGCTTGTGTATGTGGAAGATGGAAGACTGTACTCTGATTGGAAAAAAATGTGTTTGGCTGGTTTTATATGTCCCGGAAGAGTCTTGTGTTTGTGCTTCTTATCCTCCGTTAGTAGCTATAAAGCGAGCTGGTGGGTGGCAATTGGTAGGTGACCAAAATTTAGAAGATCAGGAAGTCAGGGTAGGGATAGTGGTGGTGAAGATGGGGGGAATTATGGCACATTGTTTTTTCTTTCGCAAAGCTTAACATCATCTAATGCATAGCAGTGTGTGAAAGGAGATTTCAGGTTCCTTGCACAATAATATATATAATACAGCTAAGCTAATATTTTTAATATTTTATTATTTACTGTATTAATCCTGTAAGGGAAATTATTTCCTCTGCATTTAATCCATCCAAAGTGAACACACAGACTTGGAGTAGTGGGCTTCCACACACATTGGGGGCACCCAGAGAGCAGTTGGGGATTAGGTGCCTTGCTCATGGGCACTTCAGCCATTTATGCAGAAAAAGGGATGGTATTGCTCAACACCCCGGTGCCACACATTTTTACTGCTGGTTCAGGAATTGAACTAGCGACCTTTCGGTCCCAAAGCTGCTTCTCTAAGTATTAGGCTAGTTGCCCTGCTATAGTATAACCATCTGTCATTTTTCCTGATGCTCCGGTAGCACAAGCTGCTTTTTGCTCTTGTGACCAATGTTTCAATGTTGTGGACGTTCCCATACGTATACCCTTCACTACTCAATAATAATTTAAGAGGCACTCTTGCTACAGTGAATAATGGATACAACAAATATGTCTCTTTCAAAACTGCTGCCATAACCTTGACCGTTCTGTGGTTATCCCAGGACTTTTACTTGAAATATGCTTGTACTGCTCATCTGTTCATCATACCTAATACTGTTTGCATTTGCTTTTCACAAACTGTATTCTGTAGTAGGCTCTTTTTCTCTCAGGGATTATGGATTACCTCAGGAGTGTAGTGGTGACTCAGTGAATCAGGCCCTGGGTCACTGATCTGACGGTCGAGGGTTCAAGCCCTAGTACTACTGAGGTGCTAGTGTTAAAGTCCTTGAGCAAGGCCCTTAATGCTCATTTATTCAGTTGTTTAAAAATGATGTGGGGCTGGTGGCGTAGTGGTTAGGGTGCTACGCTCATGATTGGGAGGTTGTGTGTTCAAATCCCAGTTAGACCCCACTGTGCTAAGACCCCTGGGTAAGGTCTTAACCACAAGTGTGCCTTGTTCACCCAGCAGTATAAAAGCATTTTCCTAAAATTTTTGTCTCAGGATACGAAACAAGTTCACGTTACGAAAGCGCCATCTTAAAAATTCAAACGCGCCATTCAAACATTAACATGCGCCATTGAAACAATGCACGAGCTGCTCTCCCATCAATGACGTTCAAACATCCTGCCCCGCTGGTCTCCCATTGGCTAACAACTGAGCAGTCATTTATGTCGCCTTCACTCTTGGATAGGTCCACCTGACGCCATCTTGGACAGGGATCCCATTGCCTAGGAGGAATGACGCATCTACCTCCCGTTGCCTATTATAGAGCTGAACCCACCATGATGCTTTTCGTGTAAAGGACAGAGTCACTGGTTTTTATACTTTATTTCTTGACTCAGGCTTTTACCCTTCCATAAACATTTGTAAGATTATAACTCTGCTAAGAAGACATGGTCAACACACGTGCACACACACACACACACACACACACACACACACACACGCGTGAGAAGTATAAACGGGCTCGAGTGATATCACAAAGTAATATGGCCAAACCTGCCTACCATCGATATTGAAGCAGAAGGAGGACTTTAAAAGGTATGCTTTTATAATTTTTAAAGGGGGTAGTATTGGGAGCCTTGAAACGAAACACGCGTTTTACATGTAAAATGTGGTTCAACTCATGAAAAATGCAGGTTACGAAAAAAGCTCTGGAAAGGATTAATTTCGTAAGGTGAGGTACCACTGTACATTTTACCACCTGTCTTTGTCAACATGATCTGCTTTCATTGCAGTAGCAGGCTCACTGACTGAAAATTCTCATCACAAAAATACCCATCACATGAAAGGAAGGAATATAATTACACATTATGTAATATGAACCACATACTGTATCCTATATTCTTTATCTATGCCTTGATAGTAGGGATCTTTTTCTGCTGTTGACAGCCCATGAGTGCAGTGATACAGTATTTACATATAATAAGCCCCCCCTCACCCAGTGTTTTTGATCTTACATCTAATAACGCCCATGTGTACTGAAAGCAAAATGGTAGATAAAACTTACCAATTTTATTCAATCAGTCTCTGGAACGGTAAAATGAGGCGTTTACTGCCTCTAAAAGTGAGTTTACACAGTATTTCAAGACCCCCTGCCACTGGGGAATGTCTATAATGTTCATCAGTAACAACACATTTGTTCCACAGTGCTTTAAAAAACAGGAAAATATTTTGCTTTGTTTTCTTGGTAAATGTCCAACAAGATGAACCATTAGAAACTGCTACAGCAGAACTATGGGATGCTCTGAATGAATGGAGCGATGAGCCATATTTGAACTTATCAGAAAGTGATGATGAGTATTTTCCCTCGATTCTCCTGCTCACTAACTTCATAATTTTAAAGACTTTCCTGACCATCTGCTTTTCAACATGCCATGTGCTAAAGTTGACCTTTGTGTTTATTGGTTCAACGTATTCATGTTGATTGGCTTGATTTTACATGGGGGGGGGGGGGTTTAAAAAAAAAAACAGCACTGTGAGGGAAAATTAAAGGGTCTTCTTTTTTTAATTATGCTGTTTTCTGTTTATTTTCAGCTTTTCTGTAAGTAATTTGGTTGATATCACAAAATGAATACTACAAATACCAGTAAAACTCTTTTATTGTTCTGTTATTATTCATGTTTTCCACCTCTATGGTAATAAGCACTTACCGTTCCACTCCGCTGGTAACATTTTAATAAGCGCCCATCCACTACAATTTTAAGCGCCCTGTCGAATGCAGTATGTGCAAAAATTATTCCGATTTGTTCGAATTCCAAATCTGCTTTTCCCATTACAAATAATGTAAACGGTTTTAATCTGTTCCAAGACACTAGAAAACTACCTTTTTTAAACAAAATGTTATTTCATAATGTCGTTTATATATCAAATAGTATATTAAATGTGAAACAACAGGACAAACACACAAAATTCTTAATAGATTAATTTATTTTGTGTCTTTTTTAGTTTGTTTTTTGTTCATTTTTGAACCAGCCTCGACTTGCTTTAAAGTGGAACCCTTCAGGATTCGAGTTCGGGTCTTTTTTCACCAAATCATCGTAGATTTAACAAACTTTGCAGCAGATTAAATCCTCGCTAACACTATCTCCTGCTAACTGCTGCTCGTTTATGTATAGAAGCAGTAATTTTTCCACCTCCTCCAGCACTTGTGGTCTTCGTTTGCTGATAACAGTCGAGCCTTTTGCCACATCACTGGCTTTAACACTCTCTTTGTTCTTCAGGATCACAGCATATCGTTGATTTAGCCATGTCCTATTCCTTAGCAAGATCAGTAACACGCACGCCTGATTCATGCTTAGCTATCAGCTCTTTCTTAAATGCAACAGTTTTCCGCACAACTGACCTTTTCTCAGTAGCTTTCTTTGGAGACATGTTTATTAGCTAATCTAATCGAGCAAACAAAAAAACACGGTATACTGTACTTTGTAGAACGGGAGCAAGCACATCCACACGCACACAGTGGTCGAGTAGAGTCAAAAGAGATGGATTTCCGGAAGTCGCGCACTTTTCCTCACTCTGTCTTGTTTTTTCTCGCCCATTTTTCGAGTTCAACTTCTGAATTTTGTTCCAAGACACAAAAATCCTGGATTTTTTGTTTGAATTCCGATTTGTTTGACCTCCAAAGCGTTCGAGAACCGAGGTACCACTGTACTTCCTTTTTTACGTCACAATTTCAAGTCTTTACTGTATGAATTACTGCCCCCAGTGCAGCTAACTGGGTTATCAAAGGCAGGCCATGTCTCTCACTGTCTATGGTGTGAGGCATGTAAAAGAACCATTGCTGACTTTCGTAAAGAGTAGCTGCAAAGCCGTCAGCGTGTTTTTGTCCCTTGCTAAAGGTTTGTGTCAGGAAGGGCATCCGATGTAAAAACCTATGCCAAATCAAAAACGTGCGAATCATTCACTGTGGCGACCCCTGATAAAGGGAAAAAGCCAAAAGGAAATCTCTCTCACTGTATGAATTACTGCAGTACTTCTCAAAATTCAGTCTAGCATCGTGTGTCCTTTTAGCTCAGTGTATTTATTGGTCATTTCTCTGTTCTACGCTAACCGACATAAAAGTGAGACAAAGGTTCTTCTGAACAGGAAACGGCTTGGGGAAGCATGACATATCTTATTGGAAATGTAGTGGGTGATGTTAACAAGTCCATACAGAAAGGTGGAGCAGGATCTGCAATTAGCCAGACGATGCTCTAGTCTTCTGGTTGGATCAATGCTTAGACTAACAGGAAATGCATCACTGCTGGGCACCAAATTAACAAGCTCAAAATTCCTTTGATTTATGAACACGACCAGGTTATTGACCGAAAGAAAACGCACCCAAAATACTGCATGCTCTCTTGGGCAATTCTTGGACAGAGAGAGTTATGAAATTGTCTTTCCCAATTCGATGTACTAACTGGATACATTTACCTCGCTCTGACTCAGATCGAAAACAAGAAATAGCTTCTGACACACCTTCAATTTCTTCACATGTCAATCACTTCTGCAGTACCCAATTACAGTAATCATGAGTAAAGCTTAGGGCCAGTTATATATCACAGTGATAATAATGGTTCAATCAGAAAAAAGAACGAGAGAGAAGAAGAAGAAGAGGAATTAGATGAGTGAAGGAACAGAAAGAGTCCATTTTACCAGAGAAAGAACACCTGGTGTAGAGGTAGTGGGGGCGTAGTGGGTTACTGATCCAAAGGTCAGTGGCTCAATCCCCACTATCACCACTGTTGGGCCTTTGAGCAAGGCCCTTAAGCCTCAATTGCTCAGTTGTATATAAAAATAACCGTAAGTTCCTCTGGATGAGAGTGTCTGCCAAAAGCTGTAAATGTAAATAGTGAAAATAGACAATAATTGTAAAGTAGATAAAGGGCAAAGCAAGGAGGAAAAGACCGAAGAACAATAAAATACACAGAAGAACTTAAATAGTAAGTGGTATCAGGTTTAGTAATCTTGGCGATAAAGCACTAACAATGGGTAATGAATTTCTCGTATAGTCTGTATGAACACAAAACAAGTTCTTCCCGAAACAAAATTAAAAATAATATACAATAACTGAGTTGTTTGTACAATCTGCAGTAATAGTTTACTATAGAGTCTCGGTCTAGGGGAATTTCACAGGATTTGATTCTTCTGCCCCTCAGAAAAACCTAAATCAAAGCTAATTAAGCTAGGACAAGCTCGTGTGAAAATGTAGCAAATGTGCGAGATTTTTTTAATAGATTTTTGGGGCAGTGGTGGCTCGGTGGTTAAGGCTCTGGACAATTGATCCGAAAGGAGGGTTCGAGCCCCGTGACACCAAGCTGCTACTGCTTAGCTAGCTTCTTGACCTTCAGTTGTATACAGTGATCCCTCACTACTTCGTGCTTCAGTGCATTGCGGGTTGTTCAAAAATATTCATTGAAAATTTAAAAAAACAAGGAAATTAAGGAAAAATAGGGGAACAGTTAAGGAAAATGTTGCAAAACAAGGCCAATTATGCAAAAAAAAAAATAAAAAAAAAACCCAAACAAAAAAACAACCTAAACCCCCAACAATACTACAGTACTACAGTACAGTAAAACCTCCGCTGACGAACGCTTAAGCTCACGAACTTTTCGCCTCAAGAACATTAAATTTGCGAGCATATAGTCTCTGCTGACGAACTAGTTTTCGGCGGACGAATCAAACCACGCGGTCGAACAGCGCCACGGTGGCGGCTACGAGAAGCTGACGCACGCTCACGGCGTCACAGTTCGTCACCCCCTTTCTTTGAATGCGGAAGTGGTTTGTGTTTGCTCGACATTTTGGACCATATTGAGTGTACTTTTGCTATTATGGGACCGAAAAAGAACCCACCACAGGCGGAGATCATTGAAAAACACGAACGAGGTGTGCGTTTGTGTGACTCAGCGTCCCAGTACCAGTACGCTAAGTCTACCATTGCTCCCATCCTTAAGAACAAGGAAGCTATTAAGGGTGCGTGTGTGGCTATGCGCGTTTCCAAACAGTAGGCGTTTCCAAACTCTCCTTCCAAACAGTAAGTCCCTCCCTCCCTCCTCCTCCCACTCCATTCCATCAAGCCGTCAACTACCATCACAAAGGTAAATAAAACGACTTTATTATACAGTACAGTTTATTTCTTTAATTACAATACAATAGAACATTTATTATACATAAAATAAGGTATATTTTTGTGTAGTTTTAAGGCTTATTTAGTAGAAAAGTATGTTTTATGGGGACCTGGGAACGGATTATTCTCATTTTAATGGTTTCTTATGGGAAATAAATGTTCGGAAGACGAACTTTTCGCCTTACACACACTTTCTGGGAACCAATTATGTTCGTGAGCAGAGGTATCACTGTACTTACATTTTTATGTGAGGCGCGCATCTGTGTGTGTGTATTTATATGTGATTTACATCTTATGCATTATTTATGAATTGTTATTTAATTGTTGGATCTCGGTCCACATTAACAGCGGAAAGCGAGGGATCCCTGTATAAAAAACATAAAGATGAAGCATGATTAAAAAAAAGTGCCATATGTCATAAATGTTAACATAAACATCTTACTCACAAAGAGGATGATTACGCTGGACGCGAGATAGAACAGCAACTGACAGCATTGGTAATTCACAGCTGTTGGTTTGGTTCTCAAAATGTTTTCAGATTTGTCTTGTGACATTCATAGGATCACATTTTGGTCACTGCAATTGTAAACTCAAGTTTGAAATTTCGGTGAATGTCAGAAAGCAAAGCTCTGAAACAGACTCCTCTCAAACTCTTCTGCACATGTCGTGACAAGGTCGCACAGTTGTTATTTTGCTCTCAAATTATTTGATTTTCATTTGTACCAAAACGCTCAAGTTGGAGCGTTCCACAGGGAAAGTTTGAGAAAAGTTTGAGCCTTGCTGGTATCCTCCATATCAGTGTTTCCCAACCCCTGTGCCGTGAGAAATCATCAGGTGTGCCGCGGAAGATTAACCAATTTCACTTAGCGTGTAGTAACAGTGCTGTTCTGCTAGAGGGCAGTATCATTTTTGTTCCGTGGTGTGCCTCGTGATTTTTCTGATGTAAAAGGTGTGCCTTGGCTCAAAAAGGTTGGGAAACACTGCTCCATATTGTGTATGTTTGTCATCACTCATATTTTATGTATATTTTGCCCACAAATGGTTTGAGAACTGATTCATGACAGCGGGTTTCCTTTTTTTTTTTTTTTTTTTGCCAAACATCCATAAGCAAATTACGAGCAAATCCATTGCAAATCACTGTGCATCCTTCTTATGATTTTCACACGATGTACATACAGTATGTATTTAGGTTGGAAAATATTTTCTTGCATGCATTTTGACACAAATTTCAAAATTCAAAAAAATATTCGCAAAAGAATCAATTTTCAATCTGTTTCCAAGCTATTCCTTTCCATTCCTTGTGATATGATTTATCTGGGAATTAGAGTAAAAGGTACTGTGTTCTTAGTCTGCATAAAATGTTGGTAACTCTCTGTACAATTCACTTAGACAAGGATCTGTCATTCATTCATTCATTCATTCATTCATTCATTCATTCATTTTATGAACCGCTTAATCCTAATTAGGCTCAAGGGGAGGCTGGTGAGGGCAGAATACACTCTGGACAGTTTGCCAGGCCATCACAGGGCAGAAACACACTGACGGCTATGCAGCTACTCTTGACGAAAGTCAGCAATGTTGTTGGTTTTTTTTTGTTTTGTTTTTTTTTTTTAACATGAACCTCACTATAGACAGTGAGAGACATGGCCGGCCTTTGATAACCCAGTTAGCTGCATTGGGCGGACAGCAGTGACAAAGACCTGCCCTTTCTATTAATTAGAGTTTGGTCAAGCCAATTATTATATTTTCCTTACTTGACAAAACGACAACGTTCTTGGCATGATGGATCTAATCTGTATTGATGGATGGAAATGCTCATTCTCTATAACGTAACCCGAAGGCTTCCTAAAGCACAGCGTGTCACCCTCCAACTTACTCAGGACATACAGCACATCCTACTTATACTTTTTTGCATTAAAATATAATGACATCACAGTTATACTCCCCATCAACCAAAACATCCGATTGGACTAATTAAATACAACCTAACAACAGTGATCCCTCGCTACTTCGTGCTTTAGTTTTCAGTGCATCGCGGGTTTTTCAAAGATATTCATCGAAAAATTAAAAAATAAGGAAATATAGGGGAAAAGTTAAGGAAAATGCCACAAAACAAGGCCAATTATGCAAAACAAAACAAAACAAAAAACCTAAACAAACACAAACAAAAAACAACCCAAAACCCCCAAACAAAACTACTTACATTTTTATGTGAGGTGCGCATCAGCGAGTGTGCGCACACATGTCTCTATGTGTGTATATTTATATTTTATTTAGATCTTATGCATTATTTTTGAATGTTTAATCGTTATTATAAGCATTTATAGTGTTGGGGCAGTGGTGGTCTAGTGGTATAGGGCGCTGGATCGCTGATCCAAAGGTTGGGGGTTCGAGTCCCACTCTCCACAAAGTTGTCACTGTCCCCCCCAGTGCAGCTAACTGGGTTATCAAAGGCGGGCCATGTCTGTCACTGTCTATGGTGAGAGGCATGTAAAAGAACCATTGCTGACTTTCGTAAAGAGTAGCTGCAAAGTCGTCAGCGTGTTTATGTCCCTTGCTAAAAGGGTTGTGACAGGAAGGGCGTCCGACGTAAAAACCTCTGCCAAATCAAACGTGCGAATCAGATGATTCACTGTGGCGACTCCCGAGAAAAAGGGGAAAAGCTGAAAGGAAGCCAGACATAAGCATTTATAGCATTCAATATGTATGTATTGATATTATATACACATATACATGTACGTATACATCAGTCAAGGGGCTCAATCCTACTTCGCAGAAATTGGTGGTCTGGGGGGGGTCATTAATCCCCATTAGCCATGGAAAGTGAGGGATCCCTGTACTTCCAGCAGCCTTCCCACGACTCTAATTAGCAGTAAGCAGTTCAGAAAATGAATGACTGAATGATTTAAACCACATATGCACACAAAAGCTGGAAAATAAAAAAAGAGAATTGATACGACTTAGTGGAGACTTTCAAATACAAGTTGTGCTGTGAACTTGTTGTGTCTGTTTTTGGTTTCTTCTCATCATCTAATCATTTTCATGTAAACAGTTAAAGCCAACCAGCATACATAGACCTAGGTTTCATACTTTTTTTTTTTTTTGTCTTTTTATGGCTCATTGCTAACAGATTATGCTCCCACCTCAAATTATTGGCTACTCATTATAACTAATCATGAGGAAAAACTCTTTAAATTTTTATCAAATCACATATTATATTGTACTTGTAATAATTATCAGCATTCAGATGTATGACAATAATAATCTAATGTATGATAATAATTTAATAATATTGTAATGCATTTTTTTTTTTTGTATTTGTAGACTATGATATCATTATGTTTCAGTGCAGTGGCGGGCTTGTTATAACTGGGCTGTCAAAGACCAGCCATGTCTCTCACTGTACATGGGAAGACAAATATAAAAGATCCATTGCATTGGGTTGCCATCAGCGTGTTTCTGCCCTGCGATGTCCTGGCAAGCTGTCCAGGTTGTATTCTGCCCTCACCCAGAGTCAGCGGAGATGGGCACCAGCCTCCCCTCGACCCTAATTAGGATTAAGCATTTCAGAAAATGAATGAATGAATCTTTCTGTTTATTTGATGCATTTAATACCATATCAAAACCAAGTTACCTTGGATTTAGTATAATATCATGAAATACCCGGGGTTCAAGACCCATTACTGCCAAACTGTCACTGTTGGATCATTCAGCAAGACTTTTAACCGTGAACTGCTCAGTTGTAAAGCGAGACAAAAATGGATACGAATGTAAGTCGCTCTTGATTAGGGCATCCACCAAATTCCGTAAATGAAATGTAATAAATTACTCTTTATGTCAATACAAAATTTCTACACTCTATGTTTATGAATAGTTGTGAAGACATAAAAAGAAGACTTACAGCCCACCATCATCATGGCCACAGAGAAGATTTTCTCGCCGTCCGTGGTTGGAGCGATGTTACCAAAGCCAATGGTAGTCAGGCTGGTCATTGTGAAGTAGAGTGATGATATGTAGAGAGTGTCCTTACTTGGTCCTCCCTCCCACTGGCCTGACCCGCTGGAATTGTACCGATAAGGTGTGCCGATACTGATTGCTAGCTGATAGAGCCAGCTGTCTGTCTTAATGGTGTTAGTGACTTCATCAATGACCTCATAATCACCGATGCTGTACCAGATACAGGCCAGCCAATGAGCCACCAAGCCAAAAACACAGACGAGGAGAACCAGAACAGCAGCACCATACTCCAGATAATGGTCCAGTTTACGAGCCACGCGGCCCAGACGGAGCAGACGCACAACTTTAAGTGAGCTGAAAAGGCTGCTGAGACCCTGTAAGGTTCAGAGAAGGAAAATATGAATTTTTTTATCTTGAACGTCTACCCAAAAAAAAAAAAAAAAAAAAGGTTTTGAGATATGTATACAGAAATTAACACCAATAGCAGTATTGTTTTATCTGGTATTGTGTAAGCATAAAGTGTGAATCGGGCTTTAAGGTACAGCCGTCTCCATATTCACAAGAAAATCCACACAAAATTCCCAGAAGGCATTTTTAAATCGCGAGACATGCAGTTTACGGCATTTTAAACAGCTACAGTATTTTTTTGCCCATGAATAATTCCAGTCTGAGCAATGATTCAGCTTTTTTTTTTCTTTTCTTTTTTTTTCCTTTTTCTTTTTTTGCTACTTTGATCTAAATGCTTTCAACCCAGGGAAGGGGGAGAGCACAGGTTTTAATAGGCAGTTGCACTTCCATTTCTCCAGTCACTTCAAAGTCGACTTCTCTTTTTTAATAGGAGGAAACAGAGGATCATCAGAAAGTTGATGTGTTACTGAGTGGCCACCAACTTGAAATGGTTCTCAATAGGCTAAATATAACAACAGATCTCAGAGCATCACTGATTCATGACAACAGCTAAACTCTGCTATTAAACTCCTTAAACTGCTTAAAAAGCTGCATCCTGGTTTGTAGACATTTTTTGTGTATACAGGGATCCCTCGCTACTTCACGCTGAAAATTCATGCGGCTTCAGTGCATCATGGGGTTTTTTTTCCTAAAAATATTAATCGAATTAAAAAATAAGGAAATTAAGCAAGAATAGGGAAAAACGTGAAGGACAAAAAAAAAAAAACTAAACAAACAAAAAACTATCCAAAACCTCCCATCAAAACAACTTACATTTTTATGAGTTGTGCATCTGAGTGTGTGCACGCGTGCGTCTATATGTGTGTGTATTTATATTTTATTTACATCTTATGCATTGTTTTTTCATGTTTAATTGTTATTATAAGCATTTATAGCATTGAATATGTATTTATTGACATTATATACACATATACATGCACATATACATCAGTCGCGGGGGGGGGGGGGGATCCTACTTCGCAGAATTCAGTGGTCACGTGGGGATCTCGGTCCCAATTAACCGTGGAAAGTGCGGGAGCCTTGTATTGTGTTGAACCTACTAGTTTTTAAATATAGTGTATTATGTTGAAAAGAATTGAAATGAATTTGTCTCTGCCAGGCTCAGCTCAGAATAATAAAGTATATTCTACACAAGCAGAATATTCCAGCAATTGACCTATTGTTGTGCAGAAAGGCAATAGTTTACAGAAGATACGACAGGCTTTTCTTGCAGAAGAGAGGAAGAAGATGCTGTATTGCAGGTACGCCCACGCAGACTAAAGCAATAGATCCTTAGACAAAACAAAAACTATTATATGCCACCTCATCTAAAGGAAGAAAAGAATTTTGAAAGAAGCCACATTAATGTGCAAAAGCCTGCAGGTGTATGTCTCTATATTCTCTATTTAATGATGATAAAATGTTGTGCTTGCCAAATCTTTTAAAAGACTTAAAGCTGACAAAATAATGACATTAAGCTAATAATTCCTGGAGTTCCTTTAACACTGGGTTTTGGGTGCACGCTTGACAAGATTTATGGGGATAACAGGGCAATATCTAAGCTAGCTGTGGCTGGCCTAATTGTTGCATCTTCATTAGCATTAGCAAATGGCAGGCTGTCAACCTGAAAACATTTATAAATAGCTGCACCACTGTGCACCTCATATTTTAAATTAGCATTTCCTCTACCACATTGTTGTGCTTTTTTTTTTTTTGTTCTACCTGTCACATAATCATAAAGGCAAATTCTGAAAGATGAAAAAGAGGCAATTTCTCCACAACACTTTCATGAAGCAGGAAGGGAAATTAAAAATATAGGTGAATGTACTACAAAAACATGATACTCCAGGGTGGTTTTGGTTTTTTTTTTTTTTTTTTTTTTTTTTTTATGCTTGCATGCGGCACTGATTCTGCAAGCCAATCATTGTATTACCTATGCACATTAATCATGCCTGGTTATTTATCATTCAGAGATATAATTCACATTTGTGCATACTTTGCATCAAGCAAACTTGTTTATCTTCCAGTCAGAAAGCGATAGATCTATGTTAAGGATACAGAGAACTGCTGAGGACAATAATTGAGCACTGGTGAGTATTCAGAAGTACAGTGATCCCTCACTACTTCATGCTTCAGTTTCTGTGGTTTCAGTGCATCACGAGTTTTTTCAAAAATATTAATCGGAAAATAAGGAAATTAATGGAAAATAGGAGAAGTTAAGGAAAATGTCATAAAACAAGGCCAATTATGTAAAAACAAACAAACAAAAACAAAACAAAAAACCCCCAACAAAACTACGGTGGTACCTCACCTTACGAAATTAATCCGTTCCAGAAGTGGTCTCGTAACCTGACTTTTTCGTAAATTGAGCCGCATTTTACATGTAAAATGCCTGATTCGTTCCAAGGCCCCCAATACTACCCCTAAACCTTTTAAAAATTATAAAATAATTCCTTTTAAGGCCTCCTTCTGCTTCAATATCATACCGATGGTAGATGAGTTTGGCCATATTCCTTTGCAATATCACTCAACCACATGCCACGAGCCCGCTTCTTTTCATTTTCACCGGGAATCGCACGCGTATGCGGGTGTGTGTGTGTGTGTGTGTGTGTGTGTGTGTGTGTGTGTGTGTGTGTGTGTGTGCGTGCGCGCAAGTGTGTTGACCATGTCTTCTTAGCAGAGTTATAATCTTACAAATGTTTATGCAAGGTTAAAAGCCTGAGCCAAAAAATAAAGTTGCAATGAGCACACTTGAAAAACTCACGAAACAACAGTAACTGTCCTTTATGCGTGTTAGAACTCCGTGAAAGAACAATGTGTCGAAAAGCATCTTGCGTATTATGGAGATGCAGCTCCATAATAGCAAATGTGAGTGAGCTGCGTCATGGGATTCTATTGAGATGCAGCTCCCTCCTAGCCAATGGGAGGCCAGCTGGGTTGGATGTTGGGAGATAGCCATTGGGAGAGCAACTCACGCATTTTTTTGAATGTTTGAGATGGTACTTTGGTAATGTGAATTTGGTTTGTATCCAGAGATGGAAATTTTAGGTAAATGCGTTTCGTAAGCTGGATTTTTCATTTGTTGGGACTTTCGTAAGGTGAGGTACCACTGTACTTATATTTTTATGTGAGGTGCACATCTGAGTGTGTGTGTGCGCACGCATCTGTAAGTGTGTGTGTGTGTGTGTGTGTGTGTGTGTGTGTGTATTTATATTTTATTTACATTTTATGCCTTATTTTTGAATGTTTAATTGTTATTATAAGCATTTATAGTGTTGAATATGTATTTATTGATATTATATACACATCAGTCAAGAGGGTCAATCCTACTTCGTGGAAATTGGCGGTCGGGGAGGGTCTCGATCCCCATTAACCACGGAAAGTGAGGGATCCCTGTATTTGCGTTGTTGTGGTAATAAAGGATATTAGTTAACATTATAATGGAAAGGCAAAATCTGATTGGTCCATTATTTCAGGATTAAAAACCATTATTCCAAGTGAATAATGCCTGAATCAAAATGACTGACGCACAGTTTGTCATAGTCACTTATGAATGAAAATATGAACTTAACTCTGAATTAGCAGGCTAAAGATACGCATTTAGCTACAAAATGCTTAGCTCAGCTCAAGGTGCAGAGCTCATGTTACCTGTCATGGATAAAGTCTGAAGATAACCTTGTTGTAGTTTGCTTTTCTTTCTTTTTCAGTGTAGTATATACAATGCCCCTTAAAGTTTAAGAAATGCAGTTACACAGCTCTTATGTACCTGTTTGCATGAGCACTTGGACTTTTTTGCTTGTGTTCCCATGTCATATATACTTAAAAAATTACATCCCTTATTTCTTTAATATCATACTTTTATTTCCTTTTTGGAAGATAACTAAATTATCTCAGTACAGTACTAGGTTCATTATTTATGTGTACGTACATAAATAATTTGGCTATAATAATACAGTATAACAATAGTTTTAAATGATTTTTACTTCTAGTTTCTGAGTTATTGTGTTTATTGTGTTGAGTTATTCAGATTAAATATTTTGTTAAATGCAGCTGAAAAGTCAAATACTGTACTGTATATGAATAAATACAGGAATATTAGCACACGAGTGGATTAGAATGCCCATTACTCTAGTAAAATTTTAAATAATTCTCAGGGCAACCCTGGCTGTACTCCATGCACAATGAACACAATCATTGCAATCTTGCATAAAGGTCATAATTTTGTTTTTCCTAATGATTTTCGAGAACATGTACATGACTTTTATGCACAATATTGTTTTGATGCTGCCAAAATGTCACACACATCCAAAGCCTCCAGTGCAATGCCAGCTATTGTGGGACACAAGCTGTGCACGTGAGTACTGAGGTTTCCTTTTCAGTGCCTCGAGAACTGAAAAGGAACCCACTGCACATATGCGCACAGCCCTTGCAGATTAATTTTATTGTAAGATTCGAACAACATTTCTGGGAGTCAACAAATAACGTTTTCACAACTTTTGTGCAATGTTGCAGCAATACTAATGTTAAAGCGGGGATTACAAGATAGGTAGGTAGATCCCTGGGGGTCCCTGAATTAAGTAGCACTGTTCAGTGTTGATGACACCATGATTTATCCAGGTGTTGTAATTGAATGTAATTGCAGAATCAGAGAAAAAAACTATTGTTATTAACTGTGCTTACCCTATTCAGCCCTATCGCACACATTTGCACACAAATATGTACCACAGCTCTGCATTATACATAAAATGAAGCCAAAAAGTAAGCAGGTCACAATGATTCAGTTGTAAGTCTTGTAAAATCAACTAGTGTGTGCGTGTGTGTGTGTGTGTGTGTGTGTGTGTGTGTGTGTGTGTGTGTGCGCAGGTGCCTGCGGTGCCTGCTTAGAGAGCACGGTTTTAATGTGGTAGACTAATTTGGATTGCATTGCATCTAAAATCATTTCAGACAAACAAATACATGGGTGAATTGTTCAAAACATCATTAGCATAAAATTACAATGCCATTAAATGCCTCCATACTCAATAAGCCGAAGCACGGAGGAGTCACACACTGCAGGGAGGTTGTGTCGAAAAAAGTGAGACAACCACCAGCACTATGACAACTTAAGAGAGAAGGACAAATTACCGGCAGCACAGAGTCTTCAGTACGTGTGCTGTTCCGCGCTGCTGGTATGTGGCCCACCGCAGAGGAGTCAGAGATGGATTCCTGAAATTATAGAGTATGTTACCAAAGGCCAGAAAAGACAAACAATCAAAAGTTTCTCGGTTTCGTTCTATGAGGTCGGGTACATGTGTCAATGTTGAAAAAATATTTCCTTTCAAAAAGCTTGAAAAGGAATTTACACTTTGAAAATACCCACATGTAGTGAAATGGGGCCGGTGGCATAGTGGTTAGGGTGCTGTGCTCATGATCGGGAGGTTGTGTGTTCGAATCCCAGTTAGACTCCCACTGTGCTAAGACCCCTGGGCAAGGTCTCAACCACAAGTGTGCGTCTGTTCACCCAGCAGTATAAATGGGTACCAGTAAGTAAAATATACTGGGAAGGTAACCTGTGATGGACTAGCGTCCCATCCAGGAGGAGTTGAACTCCGAGTCGCTTCACCATACGGAAACCTGGAATAAGCACCGCCCTGATGAGCCACTAGGTGTAAAAAGGGTGTAAAAAAAACCCAAAGGACTTTACCTTACCTTTTACATGTAGGGGAAGAGCTATCCTGTTGTGTCTCAGTAATTTATAATAATCTTAGTCCATAACAAAGGGTAATTTTATACGATCATGAAAGGCAATAACTACGGTGAATGAGAATTTCATTAGATCCTGCATGTGTGGAGTCAGCACATCATTAATCCATACACTAAGTCACTCTCAGCCATTTGCTTTTCTATCTTATTTGGGTTTTTCAGAAGCTGGGGTACACCCTAAACAGCACATGAGACCATCACAGGGCCAACACAGACAAATATTTATACTAATACCAAGTTGAAATTTGGAACAGCCTCATGCACTTTTTTTTAACCAGTAGGAGGAACCCAGTGAACCCAAAAGTACAGGGAGAACTCCGCACAGAAACACCTGTGACTTGAACCCAAGGCCATTTTGCTGTGAGGTAGATGTGCTAACAAATCTGCCTTTGTGCCATCTCATGTACTGTATACATATCCTCATACAACTCGCCAATATTGAATATCTTTGCATGCCATTGAACCCCGCCTACTCACAGCAGTTTTGTTTTCATTGGTGAAAATGATCTGATTTACGACTTGAAAATCAAAATAACGATCACTGTAGTGCAGATCATGACTCATTCTTTTGATCTTGCCCAGTATGTACGATTTGACTGAGTGACTGTGAAAGGATGAGAGACAATGTGTGAACATTTCAGATGCTCCAGCTGCAAACAAATAAATCAGTGAAGAACAATTGTTTCGAGTGGGAGCACGGGAAATGATTAATATGCCAGTAAAATTACCTCAGGCAGCTTCGAGGAAAAGTTTGAACAGCCAGAGTCTTACTGCACTGGGGAAAGAGGTGGTGGGGTGGTGGGGTGAGGGGGTTGGTGGGTTAGAACAGTATTGCAGGCTAGAATCTGACAGCTACATGCCAAGAAGATGACATAAGCTTTGTGTTGTGCAACAGCCTCGAGAGCCAGTTTTAACATGCATATAGTCACTTTTCACATGTGCCTGACATGACCTTTCTATATTCGTCGGCAGCAGGTCGGGCGGGTTGCGAGAAAAGGCTACTGCCGAATGAGTGTAATATGGACCTGTCATAGCAACATACAGTGAGTGCACATAGCACCTGTCAAATCATGTGTGCTGATGAAGCTGACAACTTGTTATAAACTGAGGGGAAACAGAATGTAGAGAGGTCACAAGCAGAGAAGCAAGCCGTGACATTTCAACAGCATGTGTTTCACACTCCGCAGGCCAGTGTCATTTGACTCAGATACGCTCGTTTCCCTGAGTCCACATCTCGTATGATAAAAAGCTTTGCAAGGCTGTAGTTGCATTGCTGCAGTTCTCTCGCATATATCATACGATTTCGAATGTCACGTTCATTTTGTTTTATACATCTTTTATTAATCTTTCATAAATCTTGGTGGGGCAGTGGGGGTCTAGTGGTATAGGGCGCTGGATCGCTGATCTAAAGGTTGGGGGTTCGAGTCCCACTCTCCACAGGGTTGTCACTGCCCCCCCAATCCCCCCCCACCCCCAGCCCCCAGTGCAGCTAACTAGATTATCAAAGGCCGGCCATGTCTCTCACTGTCTATGGATATACGTCGGTGTGTTTCCGCCCTGCGATGGCTTGGCGAGCTGTCCAGGGTGTACTCTGCTTTCGCCCGAAGTTGGCTGGGATGGGCACCAGCCTCCCCGTGACCCTAAATAGGATGAAGTGGTTACAGAAAATGAACTGAATGAACTGAACATAAATCTTGGTGTTAAAATCTTGGATAAAATAAATTAATGAAAAGAATTAGCTTAACTTTCAAAACAGATTCAACTCTCCTTGTAACCATCCTGTTGGTCTTAATTTTCTTTCGTACTAACATGTTTGCTTGTGGGTTTTTATTCATTCATTTTCTGTACCCATTTAATACTAATTAGGGTCACGGGGAGGCTGGCGCCCGTCACAGCCGACTCCGGGCGAGGGCAGAGTACACCCTGGACAGCTCACCAGGACATCCCAGGGTGGAAACACACTGACAGCTATGCAGCTACTCTTGTTGAAAGTCAGCAATGGTTCTTTTACCAGAACCTCACACCATCAGGGATCCCAGATCGCCGCGATTTAGTGGAATTCCGCTATTTTTATAAATTTATGCAATAAGTACAGTGTAGGACTGTTTACTACTGCAGAGTAAATGTTGACATTTTAAATTATAGTGTTATACTATGAACATACTAAGGGGCAGTGGTGGTCTAGTGGTATAGGGCGCTGGATCGCTGATCCAAAGGTTGGGAGTTCGAGTCCCACTCTCCACAAGGTTGTCACTGCCCCCCCCCAGTGCGGCTAACTGGGTTATCAAAGGCGGGCCATGTCTCTCACTGTCTATGGTGAGAAGCATGTAAAAGAACCATTGCTGACTTTTGTAAAGAGGCTGCAAAGCCGTCAGCGTGTTTATGCCCTTTGCATAAGGGTTGTGTCAGGAAGGGCAACCGACGTAAAAACCTCTGCCAAATCAAACGTGCGAATCATTCACTGTGGCGACTCCTGTCTGTCTTCCTTTCGGCTTTTTCCCTTTTCCTCGGGAGTCGCCACAGCGAATCATCCGATTCGCACATTTGATTTGGCAGAGTTTTTTACATCGGATGCCCTTCCTGTCACAACCTTTTAGCAAGGGACAGAAACACGCTGACGGCTTTGCAGCCTACTGTGGCGACTCCTGATCAACGGAAAAAGCCGTAAGGAAATCATCATCACTATGAACATACTAACTTGTAGCAGGTATGCTCACTAGTTGAACACAAATGTTTGTTGTGATAATTTGTAATGTGTCATGTGATCATTCTACAAATTAGTTGATAATTATTTCATAATTATGTTACACATGAATGACGAGCCGTCGGGCTTTGCTACTTCAATTATGTGTTTTTATCTACACAGAAATAACCTTTTAGTATTTTTTACATTAATTAAGCTGTTTTGTTTAGTATTTGTGCATGTTACAAAACAATGATTAACTTGTTTGCATGATTTTTTTACATGAAATGCGACCCCCTTGACCCCCGGCTGAAATATTTCATTTCCTCTATTTCTAAACCCGTTTCCTCTATTTTTTTTTAAAACTCACTGGGATCCCTGCACCATCGACAGTGAGAGACATGGCCGGCCTATGATAACCCAGTTAGCTGCACTGGGGGGACAGTGACAAAAAGTAGAGAGTGGGGCTTGAACCCCCAACCTTAGGATCAGTGATCCAGCACCTTTACCTCCAGGCCACCACTGGCCGTGTAGGTTTTTATGCTTCTTTAAAAACATCTTTAAATTTTATGTGAGAAAATGTAAATGTAAATATAAATAAATATACATGCAATGCAAATATAATATAAATGTATCTTATAAATAAAGACATTTCTACTGGTACTATTACATGGAGTCAAAAGATCCGTTTGCTACATGCCGAGGCAAGAGGTCGACTTTTCAAGGTTAATGTACTCTGGTAGTTTGAAAACATCTCAAACTAGATCATATTAATTTTAAACTCAACTTTTCTTTTTCTTTCATGGACCTATAGTACTCTTACATCACATTACATAACATCAAGACGGAGCAGTAGTGGCCTGGTGGCAAGATGCTGGACTACCGATCGCATGCTCAAGCCACACTTTAAACAGTTGTCACTGCCCCACCCACCTGCCCTCCACCCCACACCCCCATGCAGCTAATTGGGTTATCAAAGGCTGGCCATGTCTCTCACTGTCTATGGTGAGGTTTGTTTAAAAGAAATATTGCTGACCTCTGTGAAAAGTAGGCCGCGTCGCCGTCAGCGTGTTTCTGCCCAGCAATGGAATGGAGAGCTGTCCAGGGTGTGCTCTGCCCTTACCCAGAGTCGGCTAAGATGAGCGCCAGCCTCCCCACAACCCCAAATAAGATTAAGTGGTTCAGGAAATGAATGAATGAATGAATGATGAATAACATCAAAACATGAAGTGTGCAAGCCTTTTTTTTTTTTTTTTTTTTTTTTTTTTTAAACTTACTCCTTAAGGAATTCTCCCACAGTTATTCTTGCTGTCATTTTAAGATAACTCAAATCTTTGCACTGTGACTTTTACTGTAGCCCATAGTGTATAAAAATAGCACTTTGGGAACCACAGGCTGTGCATCGCTATTCAATAGCACTCAGCCGGATTGGATTCTGATCAGCAGCACATGCCGGTTCAAAGTAGGTTTCAGACTTGAGTTCAGAGCTTACTGAGGTTAGAGATGAAAACGGAGGGAAAAGCTACAGATGTTGCTGTCAGAACTCTGGGGTGTCAATGCATATGTGGAATTGATTCCTCATGTTCCCATTTTATAGCCGTTTCAGGGCAGAGAACGTGCACTGATGTGATAACCTGAACATTGAGTACATTCACGTCATCAGATGACTTAATTTTATTTCTACATTAATATTGCTGAGGGGTAATGGTGCCCTGGTGGAAAAGGTGCTGGCTCATTGATCCTAAGGTTGGGGGTTCAAGCCCCACTCTCATCGGGTTGTCACGGTCCTCCCGGTGCAGCTAACTGGGTTATCAATGGCCAGCCATGTCTCTCACTGTCTATGGTGTGGGGTTCATGTAAAAGAACCATTGCTGACCTTTGTCTAGCCGTCAGCATGTTTCTGCCTTGCGATGGCCTATAGAGCTGTCCAGGATGTACTCTGCCCTCGCCTGGAGTTGGCTGGGATGGGCGCCAGCCTTCCAGCAACCCTAATTAGGATCAAGGGGTTACAGGTTACAGAAAATGAATGAATGAATGTTGCTGAGCCTCTACCTGGCCAATTGGAGCAACAATGCCATGGAGATTGCATGCTGTGATCAGGGCTAAATGCTCTCCATGAAAATATTGAAGAGTGTGACTATTTTGGATAGGAAATGTATTTTTCACTTATATTCTCAACACTGTAAATCATTTTATTTTCCAAACATATTTTTGAATTTTTGTCATTCATTGCCGTGTGTATAATTATATATAATGCGGATGGTGCTAAACTAATTAAATGAAATTAAAATAACGCAATTTAATAACTAAGTTTTCCATGGTAATGGAGCTATTCAATAGAGCCACCTGGAACGTGACTTGGATGTTTGTTTATGCCACAGGAAACCCAGCAAGGCTACTGAGTTTCTCATTGGCTGTTATGTGTCACTGGTGTCTCCAAGTTCAACACAGAATAAAAAGTATACAATTTTACTCAGGTAGGCAGAAAACACAGACCATAAGTTTGTAATATAGAGAATTAAACCAAAGACACAGATCATACGAATGAAATATGAAAATGAGCAAGCAAAGGCTGTGAAATGAAAGTGTTAACCTTTCCTGCTTTTTCTTCGGACCGTATACAGGAAATACAGGGGCGACTTAGTCATTCCTTCATTTTCTGAACCGCTTAATACTAATTATGGTCGTGGCAAGGCTGGCGCCCATATCAGCTGCCTCTGACCGAGGGCAGGGTACATACACCCTGAACTGCTCACCATACCATCAGAGGGTCAACACTCACACATCCATTCATACTCACACTCACATGGGTGAATTTGGAACAGACAATTCACCTACTGTGCATGTTTTTGGACTGTGGCAGGAAACCCACACAAACACGGGAGAACGTGCAAACTCCACACAGAAACGTCCGTGCTGAAAATCCAACCCAGGATCTTATTGCTGTGAGGCGGACAAGCTAACCACTATGCCATCATGCCCAAAGTCTTAATTTTTTTTTTTTTTTGAAAGTATATTATTTTGAAACTGCTTTAGCCCTTAATGAAGCCACACTAGTCTTATGGCACCAGCCTTGGATACCTAGCAATGAGGATATCTATCAGGAGTTCTGCCTATAAATCTCCATATTCAGTTCATTTTCTGTAACCGTTTAATCCTAATTAGGGCCACGGGGAGGCTGGCGCTCATCCCAGCTGACTCCAGACGAGGGCAGAGTACACACTGGACAGCTCGCCAGGCCATCGCAGGGCGGAAACACGCTGACGGCTTTGCAGCTACTGTTGTCGAAAGTCAGCAATGGTTCTTTTACATGAACCTCACACCATAGACAGTGAGAGACATGGCCGGCCTTTGATAACCCAGTTAGCTGCACTGGGGGAATCTCTATACAGGGATTCCTCACTTTCCGCTGTTAATTGGGACCGAGATCTCCCCGCAATAACTGAAATCCGCGAAGTAGGATCAACCCCCCAATGCCCCCTGACTGACGTATACATACATGTATCTTCTTCTTCTCTTTTGGCTTTTTCCCTTTCTCGGGAGTCGCCACAGCGAATCATCTGATTCGCACATTTGATTTGGCAGAGGTTTTTACATCGGATGCCCTTCCTATGTCGTATGTTTACGTCGGATGTCCCTTGCTAAAGGGACAAAAACACGCCAACGGCTTTGCAGCTACTCTTTACGAAAGTCAGCGATGGTTCTTTTACATTCCTCTCACCATAGACAGTGAGGGACATGGCCTGCCTTTAATAACCCAGTTAGCTGCACTGGGGGGACAGTGGCAACCTTGTGGGGACTCGAACCCCCAACCTTAGGATCAGCGATCCTGCACCTTAACCACGAGACCACCACTGCCCCGTATACATACATGCATATGTGTATATAATATCAATAAATGCATATTCAATGCTAGAAATGCTTATAATAACAATTAAACATTAAAAAAATAATGCATAAGATGTAAATAAAATATAAAAACACACACATGAAGACATGCACCTCACGAAAATGTAAGTCGTTCTGATGGGAGATTTTGGGTTGTTTTTTATTTTTGTTTGTTTAGGCTTTATTTATTTTTATTTTTTGCATAAAATTGGCCTTGTTTTTGTGGCATTTTCCTTAATCTTTTTCCCTATTCTTTCTTAATTTCCTTATTTTTTATTTCAATAAATATTTTTTTAAAAAACCACGATGCACTGAAGCCGCATTAATTGAAGTGTGAGGTAACGAGGCATCCCTGTATTATTATACAAAATGATATTAAAACTATTTATTTTACTGGGAATTTAATGGTAAAGTATTTGACTAAACTAACTCAGCTTAAAAATTTATTAGAGAAGCTTCAACAAAATTAAACACATTGAAGAACCCATCCTCTTCTGGGGAAACTTAAGATAATATGAGATAAAGGAGAAGGCAAGTGAAATTCACCTGGCACCAATCCATCCAAAGTGCACCATGTAGGCAAACATTCACACACTCATTCACAGCTAGAAAATTTCGCAGAAACCCACACAAACCCAGAGAGAATGTGTAAAATTCCACACAAGGATAAGCCGAGCTTAAGATCAAACCCTTGACTCTAGAGTTTTCAGGCAGTAGGTCTTCAGACAGACACTACTTTGAAAACCTACATATTGTAAACGAAAGAATATTGTGCTGAAGACAGATTTTGTGAAAGGTTCCAAGCAGAACTAGGTTACACTGTTAGAACTGCTAGCCTTGACTCCCTGATTAAATCAACATACAAAACAAGCCAAAAAAATTATGTACAGCATTACAATGGGACAGTCATGGTCTAATAGTTGTAGAAGTGGGTTTTGGAATAAAGGGTCGTTGGTTCGATTCCCAGACCAATGAGAAAAATGTGTGGAGGTGGGGGGAGTGAGGAGCACCTTCCCTGCCCCCTCTTTTATGACTAAAGTGCCCTTGAACAAGACGCCGAACCCCCAACTGACCTCCAGGTGATGCAATGTGACAGCCCACTGCTCCAAGTGTGCGTGTTCACTGTTTGCGTGTATGTGATCCTTTTGGATATCTTAAATGCAGGAGCTTAATTTCCTTTCCACGATTCATACAGCATATCAAAATAATAATTTTAAAAATTATTAATTGAGATGCAGTTGAGAGGAAAAAAGTTTCTAAAGAAAATGCGTCCTAATAAAATTAATTGTAACTTAAAGGTCAGATATTGTACAGATGCTCCCCAACTTACGTTCATTCGTTTTACGTATTTTTCGATTTTACGTTTTTTTTTTTGTTTGTTTTTGTTTTTTTTTTTTGTTTTTTTTTATTATGTCAATTTTGAGTTTACCGTGCTCTCTGTAGTACGAGACGTACCTACGTAGTACGCTGACATAATACACTGCTTCCGCATAACGCTGCGTCCATTGTTTACAAACAACAGACTGAACGTGCCCCTCCTTCTTCCCAGTTCACCGCGTGTTACCCTTGCGTGAAGACGCCGTCTCTGTGATGTTTGTGTTTACACTTTTTTGTGGACTTTTGTAACCCTAAGCAAATATGATTGGGCAGAAGCGTAAGCCTACTAGTGATAGTGGTAATCAGAAAAAGCGGAAAGCCATCTCGTTAGAAATGAAGATGTCTATTATCAAGAAAATTGATGCTGGTGAAAAACATATGAATGTTGCACGTTTCTTCCAAATGGCTCCGTCGACCATCAGAACTATTTACAAGCAGAAAGATCTCATCACAGAGAATGTTAAAGGTTATATTTGATACTGTATTTGATATTTGATGAGTGAATTTGATTAAAATTGATCTATTTGAAATTATTTTGCTTGAATTTAATTTATTTGAAATTCATGTTGATATTATTTGATATTTGATATTATTTTGCAATGTTATGTTTATAATAATTGATTTAGAGGTGTTTTATGAGATACGGTAATGGTATTTATGGATGTATAGTACAGTATGAACGTCATACATCACTGGAACATACAGTAAAAACTTACGTTTTTTCCCACCTTACGTTCGGCCGTCTGGAACCGAACTAAAACGTAAGTCAGGGAGCATCTGTATTCATTTTTAAACTTTTAATGTTTAATTTTTCCAACTTCCCCTGAACTATTAATTTGAATGTGCATGCTGGATGTCAAATTTGGCTTCCTCCACCCATTTATTAATTTATTTATTTATGCTCCTTGTGCTCACTCTGTTATGAATGGTGACTACTCTGGTGAGTCACTTTGATTTCGGAATACTGTGAGGCATAATGGGATGGGAGGAATGAGAAATCTTGTCTAATCAGAAAACTCAGTACAACATGACGCACCAAGCTGCTCAAAAAAAAGAGATGGAAACCTTTTAAAACAGCCCAGAGGGGAAACTTAAACATGCGCTAATCTCATTATTCAACACTACATATGCACAGTATAATTTTCTACCATGAGACAAAAAAACTAACTTGCGATAATTATGTCTTCTTACAACCTACAATGCATCTGCTTTGTTTGCAGTCAAAAATGTATTAATAAATTGATTTAACCATTATCATAATAATACTGTATGCTAGTTGTGCATCTCAATGTATTCTGTTTCAATTGTCAGAACAGAAGAATGATACGTTTTTATGATACTTGACTGGCTTTTCCTGCACCTGTAACCTTCAGCCTAGTGATACAGACCTGGAGATAGCTATGATCAGCCTGCCTTTGTATGCCTTCCTGCATGCCAGTCACCATGTCAGAGTTTATTGTGCTTTAAGTATATCAGATGGATTAAGTCATGCAGGCAGAGCCTCAAATACCACAGCGACAAAGCTCTTTATTGCAAACCAGTGCGTTGTAATTTCGTGGTGTTATTGTGAAAATCTTATTGCTGAGCTGTATGTACACTGATGGCATCAGTGTGGTGGGAGATGACGCCTGTTGCCAGGGCAACTGTGAAACTGATGCAAACTTGGAGGAGGCTATAAAGTTTACATTATCTATGTTTAACACTGTGTGTATTTATAGCTTGGTGAAACGAAGAATAATGAGAATCATACTGTACTTTGCTTCAGGTGACCCACACCAGTACATTGTCTGAGTCATGGAATGCAGTAAACATGCATAAACTCAGCATAATGTTCTGTGATTGTGCCTTGTGCATGTGTGGAATATTTTTGTTTGCTTGTTTTTTTTTTTTTTTTTAAGATTTTTTTTTTTTTTTTTTTTTTACAAAAACCACCACACTCATACAACCTTTTACTGTGGAGCCGTATTCTAAGCCCTAGACATTGAAAGTGGAAATGTGGATGATTACCAAGTCTGTGGAATGCTTTTACTTGAGCCGGTTACTTTCCGGTGCCTTCCTTCATGTACCTCGACCTATTCTTTACAGCTGAGATACATTTTGGGGGTTTGTTTTAAGCTTATTTACTGAATCACTTAGAATCTAATTATTCATTAACATCCATAAAATGATTTTAACTATTGTAAAATTAATATGAAAATGAATTGAAATCAGAACAGAAAGTTGCAAGGATTTTAAAAAGTCCACTCTGGGCCTGTTTTAAGCTTCTTCCATACAGAAAGCGATGGGCAACATGCATATCACCTTGCTGCTGAAGCACACGAGAAAAATCAGTGGAAGCGAATCAGAAAAGGCTTTCAGAAACTCAGTGTATGACATCGTCTGTCAATCAATGATATCATTAAGCTCTGATGGGTAACCGCTTGAATTATGTCCCATCAAAGTTCAGTTCAGTTGAACTCCGCTCCCACCCACTTCATGTGGCTTGAGAAAATTTCATCAACCACATGGTCACCTGTCGCTCGTCACTTCCTGGATGCAGCTTTACAACTTAACTCTTAAAACAAAAGACAGACTAACAGGCTTTCAAATGATCACATGACCAGACCAGCCAGCTAACAAATTCCCTTCAGCCACTGTACAATTTGTTTAGGATCACCGTAACGGAACATGGAACATCTCATGTACACAAATTCAAAACCTTCCATGTGTATTATGTACAAAAGATAGGTGGGTAAAGTCTGTTGGGCTTTTTACACTCGAGCCATAGCGGCTCATCAGGCCGGTACTTATCCCCGGTTTCTGTAGCGTGAAGTAACCAGGAGTTCAACTCCTCCTGGATGGGACGCTAGTCCATCGCAGGTTACCTTCCCAGTATATTTTTACTGGTACCCATTTATACTGCTGGGTAGACAGAGGCACACTTGTGGTTAAGACCCTGCCCAGGGGTCTAAGCACCGTGGGGGTCTAACTGGGAGTCGAACATACAACCTCCTGATCATGAGCCCTGCACTGTAACCACTATGCCAGCGGCCCCTTTTTATATACAATAACTGCATATTAAAGCAGATTATCTCACCTGTACATATTGTATATCTCACATCTTCTTTTCCTTTCGGCTATGCCTTTTTTCCTCAGGGGTCGCCACAGCCAATCTGTGATTCGCATGTTTGAGTTGGCATCGGTTTTTACGTCGGCTGCCCTTCCTGACACAACCCTTTAGCAAGGGACAGAAACACACTGACGGCTATGCAGCTACTCTTGTCGAAAGTCAGCAATGGTTCTTTTTACAGGAACCTCTCACCATAGACAGTGAGAGACATGGCCGGCTTTTGATAACCCAGTTAGCTGCACTAGGGGGGACAATGACAACCTTGTGGAGAATGGGACTCGATCCCCCAACCTTAAGATCAGTGATCCAGCACCTTTTACCACCAGGCCACCACTACCACATGTGCATATATCTCACATTATGCAGTATAATCTGTGAAATGCTCTGCGGTGAAAAATTTGTCAGTTCAGAGTCTGAAGAAACCACAAAACCACAAAAATATATCGGATCTTATTTTTGACAGAAAATAATTTCAACTGTGATGGCACAAAATGTAGAAGGGGATTAATTATGTGATTTTTTGTTGTTGTTGTTGTTGTTTTTCAATCAATCACTTGCCAACACATTTAATCTTATGCGGGTCACAAATAGGCTGGAGCATACAACTCAGCTGACAATAGATGACGGTGGGGTACATCCTGAACAACTCACCAGACCATTTCAGGGCCAACACACCCGACTATTCACACTCACACCTTGGGAGAATTTGGAACAGCCAGTTAGCCTAATGTACATGTCTTTGGACTGTGGGAGGAAACTGAAGTACCCAGAGGAAACAGCCACACAAGCACAGGGAGAAAATCTCTCGCTGCTTTTTCTTCTGCTGAGAAACATTTAGATCCAAATTTTAAATAAGTAAAAGTCACTAATTAATGTTGAAACAGACAGTTAAATAAAATAAATTAAATAATATCAATAATAATGATGTTAAAGTGGTGCAGTGGGAGGTGTTGCTGTCTCACAGCTTCAGGGTCCGGGGTTGTATCATCAGCTCAAGTGACTGTCTGTGTGGATTTCTTTGGGTTCACAAAAAAAAACTATGCCAGGAGGAAGAACTGTTGCTCTTAATTTTTCTTAGATCGGAACGAATGAGTGAATCTGTTTAGAGGTGATGGTCTGTGCTGCACTGGCATCCCTACACAGTGTATTCCTGCCTCACACAGTGTTCCTCAGAAAGGGTCCAAATCCCCCTCAATACTGACCAGCATAAAAGTATAGACGCGACCCTACTTACGAACATTCGTTTTATGAACATCCGGACATACGAACAGAGCTGTCCGAGGTCGAAAGTGAAAGTGAAATTAAATTGAAGAACAAGTAGAAATAGAAATTGAATAAAATCTATAGAAAGATATATCATAAATATAAGTATGAAATATGATTAAAGATTACCCTGAGGTACACTTAATATTCGATTAGGCTCTGGCAGAGGGGTGTGGCTGACACAAGTGGGCGGATTGCAATGCACACACTTGATCCTACTCACCAATCCACCGTGCTATAAAGACGAGCAGCGCGCTCATCACGGTGCTAGACGATTGCCCCTCTTCACGTCCCTATTTTCCTGTGATCTCTCTGGCTCCTGGTTTCAGCGCAGTGCTCGACCAGTTCCCGCTCCGTAGTTCCCCGTATCTAAAGTTTTCGTGTTTCTCTCGTCACTAGCAGTGACTATGTTTTCCCCTTGCTCAGGTGCTTCCACTGTAACAATAAAGTCTCTCCGTGTTCATCCTACTCTGTCTCCTGCATTTTAGGTCCGGCTGAAAGTTCCTGACGTCACAGTTAGCTTGATAATTTATGGTGCATTTAGGTTTGCACCTTATACCAAGTACCAATAAATGATAAATTCAATAGAATGAAATAAGATGATTATGCAGAGAGAGAGAGAGAGAGAGAGAGAGAGAGAGATATTGTATACAGTACAAACTTGTATAGTTTACTTATACAGACACTCCTCAATTTACGTTTTTAATTGGTTCCGGACAGCCGAACGTAAGTTGAAAGTGAACGTAAGCTGTTACAGTGACGTATGACGTATGACGTGTGACATATGACGCTCTTACTGTACTATACATCCATAAATACCATTACCGTATCTCATAAAACACCCCTAAATCAATTATTATGAACATAACATTGTAAAATAATATAAAATATATCAAATAATATCAACATTAATTTCAAATAAGTCACTTATTTATACCGAGTCACTTTACATGAAGCTTAAAACAGTCAATCAACGTTTACAATATGTGAGGCGCTCAATCCTGAAAGTAGTGTACTTGCAAAAGTAGTTTACTTGCTGTGGGTTATACGGACTTCCGGTCTTTCAAGTGCACAAGGGTGCCGTTGAACTCATTTAGAACACAGCCTGCACTGATGTGAATCACGGAGCGGAGAGTTTTCTTTCCTGGATTCAGGTTTTCATTCATTTTACAGCTCTCTTTGCTTAACTATGCATGGTAGATTGTGCCGATCCGAGCAGATAGTTAATTCATCTCTGTGTATGTGACTTGCACCAATGCTAGTAGGCTTATGCTTCTGATCAACCATATTTGCTTAGGGTGACAAAAGTCCGCAAAACAGTGTAAACACAAAGATCACAGAGACAACGTCTTAACACAAGGGTAACACGCTATATAACTGAGATATATATATATATACACACAGTAAAACCTCCGCTGACGAACGCTTAAGATCACGAACTTTTCGCCTCAAGAACATTAAATTTGCGAGCATATAGTCTCTGCTGACGAACTAGTTTTCGGCGGACGAATCAAACCACGCGGTCGAACAGCACCACGGTGGCGGCCACGAGAAGCTGACGCACGCTCACGGCATCACAGTTCGTCACCCCCTTTCTTTGAGTGCGGAAGTGGTTTGTGTTTGATAGAAATTTTGGACCATATTGAGTGTACTTTTGCTATTATGGGACCGAAAAAGACCCCACCACAGGCGGAGATCATTGAAAAACACGAACGAGGTGTGCGTTTGTGTGACTCAGCGTCCCAGTACCAGTACGCTAAGTCTACCATTGCTCCCATCCTTAAGAACAAGGAAGCTATTAAGGGTGCGTGTGTGGCTAAGGGTGTTTCCAAACAGTAGGCGTTTCCAAACTCTCCTTCCAAACAGTAAGTCCCTCCCTCCCTCCTCCTCCCACTCCATTCCATCAAGCCATCAACTACCATCACAAAGGTAAATAAAACTACTTTATTATACAGTACAGTTTATTTCTTTAATTACAATACAATAGCACATTTATTATACATAAAATAAGGTATATTTTTGTGTAGTTTTAAGGCTTATTTAGTAGAAAATTATGTTTTATGGGGACCTGGGAACGGATTATTCTCATTTTAATGGTTTCTTATGGGAAATAAATGTTCGGAAGACGAACTTTTCGCCTTACACACACTTTCTGGGAACCAATTATGTTCGTGAGCTGAGGTATCACTGTATATATATATATATATATATATATATATATATATATATATATGTAACCGAACTGGAAAGGAGGGGCACTCAGTCTGTCGTTTGTAAACAATGGACGCAGCGTCATTACGTCATTGCATCATTACATCACCGTACTACGTAGGTACGTCTAAACTCAAAATTTGACTTTTTTTTTTTGGAAAAAAAAAAATGTAAAATCAAAAAAATGTAAAACGGATGAACGAAAGTCAGGGAGCGTCTGTACAAGCTATACGTTCCCCTCTAAAGAATGCCCTGTAATAATTTACGAACTAATTCATCTAACGAACGGCCGTTCGGAATGTATCTCGTTTATAATTTGGGGAGCGTTTGTACTGAGTAAAGATGAATAAATTAAGGAATGAATGATTACAGAAGTTCATTTGCTTATTTCTTCTTTTTAACCATTATAAGCATGGACAATTTGCTAATAAAATGTTCTTCACTTATGTTTTCCTTTCACCATAGTCTTCCATGGTGTACCTGACATATTTTGTACATTTTGTGGTTATAAGCTTAGTCTTGCAGGCCACTTACACAGAAGTTGAGTTTTCTTAAACTCTGTGTTAACATTTCCTAAGAAAATAGTTTTGCGTATTTAAGGGTTTTTTTTAATTATTATTTAATTCTGGTCTTATACTTAAAGAATCTCTTCTTTTATCCTGGATTTACACTGGGCACGATGTCCGTGATCTCCATGTTCTGAGAGCATTATGATGAGCGGTAGCGGGGGTGTGGGATTAAATCGTGATGATGTTGAAGGGACTTGGCAGATTCGTAATGATCTCGAAGGAACTTGGTGGATTCTTGATGATCTTCAGGGAACCTGATGATTTATTAGTTAAAGGAACAGATCTGGGGGTCTCGGGCATAGAGAGTTCTGGTAAACTGTGATGCTCTGATGCTGTCGCTCTCTCACTCGACAAGCTCACCCAGGTCCATTGACAGTGCAGTGGCTGATTGCCCATCTCCACAGGGTGCCATCGTGTCTGTCTTCCTTTTGGTGCTCTCGTTTTAGTTATGCTGCCATAGTCAGTCATGCCGGAGTCCCTGCTTCCAATCAGCAATAATAAATTCTTCTGTCTGTCTGTCTTCCTTTCGGCTTTTTCCCTTTTACTCGGAGTCGCCACAGCGAATCATCTGATTCACACATTTGATTTGGCAGAGGTTTTTACGTCGGATGCCCTTCCTGTCACAACCCTTTAGCAGGGGACAGAAACACGCCAACGACTTTGCAGCTACTCTTTACGAAAGTCAGCAATGGTTCTTTTACATGCCTCTCACCATAGACAGTGAGAGACATGGCCCGCCTTTGATAACCCAGTTAGCTGCACTGGGGGGACAGTGACAACCTTGTGGAGAGTGGGACTCAAACCCCCAACCTTTGGATCAGCGATCCAGCGCCCTATACCACTAGACCACCACTGCCCCAATAATAAATTCTTCTATTATCATTAAACTAATATGAGTACTGTATACCTAACAACCTCTCTCTCTTTCTCGCTCTCTCTTTCTCTCTCTCTCTCTCTCTCTCTCCCTCTGTGTGTTTTTGCCGGGGTACACATGCTGCTTCTGGGATACCGGTGATCGTGATCTTTCTGCTTTCTGAGTCCTGTTTTTCTGTTCTGTTGTACTGATGCTAGCTGGGGTTCTCATCGTGGAAGTCCCTCGCTCCTGTTGATAAAGATCCATATGGAACTGAATTTGCACTCACAGACTGTGAAGATGACTTTTCACTTCTGGAGATATAAATTCCTTTTCCCATAATTATTTAGGACTTACAGTTGTAGTATAACCAACCTCACCTCATGTTCAACTGTCATGAAGTTTCTTTTATATGGTTTCACATAAATGAGGATTGGTTTTCCTTTCGGACCTGGTTCCCCCCAAGCTTTCTTTCTTGTGTCAACTGAAGGAGTTTTTCTTTTCTCATTGTGGATGGGTAGTGATTGTAGAAAATAGTAAAAATTCCTATTTTTAATATGTAAAGCAGACAAAGTGAATTGTCAAAAGCATTACAAAAATAAAATGTAATTGTTTTGAATTGAATTGATGGACGGCAATAGTGGCCCGGTGGTCAAGGTGCTGGATTACTGATCCTACTAAGGGTGGAGGTTCAAGCCCTACTGTCAACGGTTGTTACTGCTGTACCCCCAGTGCAGCTAACTGGGTTATCAAAGGTCGGCCATGTCTCTCACTGTCTATAGTGTGAAGCATGTAAAAGAACCATTGCTGACTTTCACCAAGAGTAGGCTGCATAGCTGTCGGCGCATTTCTTCCCTGTGATGGCCTGGCAAGCTGTACAGGGTGTACTCTGCCCTCACCCAGAGTCGGCTGAGATGGGCACCAACCTCCCTGTGAACCTAATTAGGATTAAGCGGTTCAGAAAATGAATGAATCAATGAATGAATGGATGGAACTTGGTAGATTGTTTGATAATCTTGAGTAAATTGGTTGATTTGTGCAGATCTTGAGGGAACTTGATGAATTCGTGATGATCGTAGTGAAATTATCGACTCAAAAATTTTGTCATTATAATGCATTACGATTTGTTTATTTAAATTACGGCGATTGCACACTTCGTGTCCCAGTCTAAAAACAGGGTGGCATTCAATGTCAGGAAAACAACTTAAGGGACAACATGAATCGATTATAACAAGGCCAAGTTTGCAACAACAAATGATGTAAATAAGCACGTCTAAACTTACAGTTCACATTTACCATTCAAAATTTCTTCATAAGTTTGAATTTACATTTAAATGTGACGCTCTTGGGTTACCCTGATGAGGGTGTTTGTGTATGGGGTTTGCATGTTCTCTTTGTGCTTTGTGGATCTTTCCACAGTTGAAAGAAATGGACATTAGGCTAATTGAATATTCTCAGTTGCCCCTAGATGTGAATGTAATTGTGAATGATTGCTTGTCTGTGTCGTCCTGTGATGGTCTGGCTAGTTTATCAGAGTGTACCCCGCAACCCTTAATAAAAGATAAAGCATTTCAGATGACGACGTGAAATGAGTATGTACTTTTTATAATGTATTCTTTCGGAAATTCATTTTACACTTCTGCCAAATCTGGTCTACTTTTCTTCCATTTTTTTAAATATAGGTTATATTTTTTTAAGTCAGTAACAGGTATAATAAGCAGGTTTTAAGCAGGTTATAATATAAAGCAGAGCAGGGTTCTCACTGAAAACTCTCAGTAAGAACTCTTTCAAAGCAGTAACTCCATTAAAATTTCCTTAATTAAGAAATCCTTTTATAGGATTCTTTGCAATATCCTTAAGTAAACCTCTCAGTCAAATGAACCATTAAAAGTCATAGTTAAGGTAAAACTTTAGTGTTTTGTGCAATCATCCCCGCAATGTGCAATTTTTATACACTTCCCTTCCACTATTTTCCGAATAAAAAGCATTTGATACCACAAACTTTAAATGCCATAACATAATCTAAGATTTTAGAGTAGAGTACACCTGGAGCAAGGCTGGATTACATATATGTTTACCTTTTTACACCATTTAAAAATATTACAGAGTTTTGTTTGAAACAACTCATGAGAAATGGATCAGTCAATCTCAATCAGTTGAATATATATATATATATATATATATATATATATATATATATATATATATATATATATATATATATATATATATATATATATATATATATATATACAGTACTGTGTGTGTGTGTGTGTGTGTGTGTGTGTATATACTATATATATATATAGAGGATTTTCTGAGTAGATCCTTCCGTAGGAGAGTGCTCAATACTTTTTGGTAGAGCAAATAAACAAAAATAAAAGGACAGGACAAAGACTTTCTATTGAAACTCCATTTATCACTACAGATCTGTTTGAGGGTGGTGAAACCATCCTCTCTCTTCAGGTGATTATAGAAGAATTCTTCTATAATCACCTGAAGAGAGAGGATGGTTTCACCACCCCTCGAAACAGATCTGTAGTGATAAATGGAGTTTCAATAGAAAGTCTTTGTCCTGTCCTTTTATTTTTGTGTATATATATATATATATATATATATATATATATATATATATATATATATATATATATATACAGGGTTCCCTCGCTACTTCGCGCTTCAATTGATGCAACTTCAGTGCATCGCAGTTTTTAAAAAAATAAATAAATAAATATTCATCAAATTAAAAAAATCAGGAAATTAAGGAAGAATAGGGGGAAAGTTATGTAAAATGTCACAAAAACAAGGCGTGCGTGCACGTATGTATGTATGTATGCCGTCTCATGCAATACCATCTGTATGTGTGTACAGACGCTCCCCAGCTGACTAGCGAGTTAGGTTCAGGACGGCCGTTTAGATGAATTTGTTTGTAAGTCGTTACAGAGCATTCTTTAGAGGGGGATTATGTTTAAACTTTGTATAAGTCACTTATATGAGTTTGTACTGTATACAATCTCTCTCTCTCTCTCTCTCTCTTTCTTTCTCTCTCTCGCTCTCTCTCTCTCTCACTCTCTTTCTTTCTCTCTCACTCTCGCACGTGCGCACGCACGCTCTCTCTCACTCTCACTCGCTCTCTCTCTCTCATAATCATCTGTACACTCCTGGTTCCTCTCAAGCACAGCACAGAGGATCTGATCAGATTTAAAGAGAGTTTCACTCTGATCCAGTTCATTATATTACTGGAGTCAATTTGTTTCTTCTTTGAAACTTTTGGCAGGAGTTCAGAAATGTATCAGTTCTGCTTCTCTTCCCGGACCTCTGGTGTAAAGCCCGTGTCAGCCATGCCCCTCTGCGTGAGCCTAGTATTAAGTGTACCTCAGGATAATGTTTAATCATATTTCATACTTATATTTATGATATATCTTACTATAGATTTTATTCTATTTCCATTCCATTATTTTCTATTTCTACTTGTTCTTCAATTTCATTTCACTTTCGACCTTGGACACAAATGTTGGTAAGTTGGGGAGCATCTGTATTTATATTTTATTTATATCTTATGTTGTTTTTTTAATGTTTAATTGTTATTATAAGCACTTATAGTATTGAATATTTATATTTTTATCTTATATACACATATGTACGTATACGTCAGTTGGGGGTGGGGGGGGTGATCCTACTTCGTGGATTTCGATGGTTGCTTGGGGATCTCGGTCCCAATTAACTATGGAAAGTGAAGGATCCATGTATTTTATTTACTTATATATATATATATATATATATATATATACAGGGATCCCTCACTTTCCGTGGTTAACGGGGCACCGAGACACCCCACCACGACCCCTGAATTCCGCGAAATAGGATCGACTCCCCCTGACTGACGTATACGTACATGTATATGTGTATATAATATCAATACATACTCATATTCAATGCTATAAATGCTTATAATAACAATTAAACATTCAAAAATAATGCATAAGATGTAAATAAAATATATATGCAAACACATACAGACATGCGCATGTGCATGCACTCAGATGAGCAAGTAGTTTTGTTGAGTTGGGGTTTTTTGTTTTTGTTTGGCTGGGTTTTTTTTTTTTTTTTTGCATAATTGGCCTTGTTCTGTGGCATTTTTCTTAACTTTTTCCTTAATTTCCTTATTTTTTTTATTTTTCGATGAATATTTTTGAAAAACCTGCGATGAATTGAAGCCGCAGAAACTGAAGCATGAAGTCGCAAGGGATCAGGGGGTCGATACTACTTCGCGGAAATTGGTTGCAGGGGGCCTCGGTCCCAATTAACTGCAGAAATTGAGGTATCCCTGTGTGTATATATATATATATATATATATATATATATATATATATATATATATATATATATATATATATATATATATATATATATATATATATATATACACACACACACACACAAACACAGCTAGCAGTCAGCACGAGACCTTCCTTATCCTTTGGTTTGGTTTGGTTTATGTCTGATTTCTATGGGTAAACCACCCATTGCATTGATAAACTGGTAAGAATTTCATGGTATATTCTTTCTTCACCCAGTGTCAGCTGAGATAGGCTCCAGCGTCCTCGTTGCCCTAGTACGATTAAGCATCTCAGCAAATAAATGAATGAATAAATAACGCTGGACAGTAAACACAACACATTGAAAAAATGTCTTTTAAAAACTAGAAATGAACAATGCTTGTAATAAAGCCAGCAGATAAAAGATTGAATGCACCTGTGGCTAATCAAAGTTATTTATGTGTGTTCTCTGTGAGTTGCAGATAGATGGAGACTGATGCCTGAAGAGAGAGAGCTCTGTGTGTGTGTGTGTGTGTGTGTGTGTGTGTGTGTGTGTGTGTGTGTGTGTGTGTGCGTGTGTGTGCGCGTGTGTGTTGTGACCTCGTCCACATGAAGTTTAAGAATAAGTATCAATAAGTATCCAAATCATTATTTAAAAAATAGAAAAGTATTTAGTTTTGAGTGATTAAGCAGAGCGAGCCACGAGTTCAAGCCCCACCACCAATGGGTTGTCACTGTCCCCCCCCCCACCCCCCTCTCTCAAAGGCCAGCCATGTCTCTCACTGTCTACGGTTAAGAGATTGTAAAAGAACCATTGCTGACTTTTGTAAAATGTAGGCTACATTACCATCAGCAATGCCTACCCCACGAAAGCCTGGCGAGTTGTCTTGGGTGAACTCTGCTTTTGCCCATAGTTGGTCAAGATGGGCACCACCCTCCCCACAACCCTAATTAGGATTAAGTGGTTCAGAACATGAATGATAAACAGAGCAAACTCTCCATCTGCTTTTGGATTTCCAGTATACTGAAATGGAACAGTATCATAGTCCTGTATGTGTTTATAGAAAATTAAGAAAAATGTAATAAGAATTCATAAGAATCAAATTAGAAAGAATTTCAAAATTGATAGTACAGACGTTCCCCAATTTACGTTAAGCCGTTTTACGTTTTTTTTAATTATTTTACCTTTTTTTTTTTTTAAGTCAAATTTTGAGTTTAGACGTGCCTACGTAGTACGCTGATGTAATGACGTAATGACGCTGTGTCTATTGTTTACAAACGACAGACTGAACGTGCCCCTCCTTCTTCCCAGTTCAGTTATATATATCTCAGTTATATAGCGCCTTACCCTTGTGTTAAGACGTGGTCTCTGTGTTCTTTGTGTTTACACTGTTTTGCGGACTTTTGTAACCCTAAGCAAATATGGTTGGTCAGAAGCTTAAGCCTACTAGCATGGGTGCAAGTCACATACACAGAGATGAATTAACTATCTGCTCGGATCGGCACAATCGACCATGCATACCAAGCAAAGAGAGTTCTAAAATGAATGAAAACCCGAATCCAGGAAAGAGAACTCTCCACTCAGCGATTCACATCAGTGCAGGCTGTGTTCTAAACGAGTTCAACGGCACCCTTGCGCATTTGAAAGACCGGAAGTCCATATAACCCACAGCAAGTAAACTACTTTTGCAAGTACACTACTTTCGGTATTGAGCGCCTCACATATTGTAAGCGTTGATTGGCTGTTTTAAGCTTCATGTAAAGTGACTCAGTATAAATAAGTGACTTATTTGAAATTAATGTTGATATTATTTGATATATTTGATATTATTTTACAATGTCGTTTATAATAATTGATTTAGGGGTGTTTTATGAGATACGGTAATGGTATTTATGGATGTATAGTACAGTATGAGCATCATACGTCATACGTCACTGTAACACCTTACGTTCACTTTCAACTTACGTTTGGCCATCCGGAACCAATTAAAAACGTAAGTCGGGGAGCATCTGTACTATAAAACTTATCATGTTAAAATGTAAGGCAGGTTTACAGGGCTATATTTACTTTGTTCAAGTTATAGAACTAGAAAGTATTTAAGAATAGATCAATCAGTGATACCAGTTTCAACTACTTTGGCCACGAATCGCAAATAGTAGGAAGTTGGCTATGTTTTCTAATTTGAAAAGGGGTCAGACCATCAATAAAAAGATACAAGTCTTGCCTCAAAGTCAGCGTATATAATTAGATATACAGTGTTATAAGATGCTACCACCACTTACCTCATCCACATTCTCAAAAGCATTGATGATGTCATAGGGCAGGCAGGATAGTAGGTCTATAACAAACCAGGTTTTCAGGTAGTTCATGCGTATGAGTTTAGGATCTGATATGACCTCTCCACCAGGCCCCACAAATGTGGTATGAAAATTAAGCACAATGTCCACCAGAAAGATGACATCCACAACACTGTCCACCACCAGCCAGGCCAAGTTATTCTGTTTGGTCTTGAAGGAGACATTATAGGGCACCATGATGGCAGTATAGAAGGTGAGGATGAGAATGACCCAGTCCCAGGTGGTTTTGAAGGTGCAGTAGTGCAAGATGATATGAGGAGGTGTTTTAGGAGCCTCCTGTTTGTATTGTGGAAGGATGTCTGAGCCTAACTGAAGAGCCTGGATGAGGATGAGAGAGATAATTTTGAGCAACAGTGTAATATGATAACTTATTAACAGGGATTCAACTGTTTTATTTATGTTTTCCAGCTGTGGTTAATATATATACATGTATATATAGGGTGTCCCAAAAAATGAAAACACCTTTTAGCAGACGGAGCGGGTTTTGTTGAATACCCTACACCAGGGCTCACCAACCTTTTTGAAACTGAGAGCTACTGCTTGGGTACCAATTCATGCGAAGAGATACCAGGTCGATACACACCTCTGAAATTACAAATTTGCTTTAATTATATATTATTCATAATTAATGATATTCATCTATGTGAAGATATTGATTTGATTTAAAAATATATTGAAAAAAATTAGATGCAGCTCAATGGAGAGTGGCGCTATGGAGCCATGGGCCTGTTCTAAAAATAGCAGTGAACAGGTCCGCGGGCAACTTGTATTGTTCCTGCAGGCTACCTAGTGCCCATGGGTACCACGTTGGTGATCCATGCCCTACACGTTCACCAGACCTCACACCACTAGACTTCCTTTTATGGATACCTAAGAGACAAACTCTACGCAATGAGACATGCAACAGTCATTAAATTGAGTGCAACCATTGAATGTGAATGCACGCATGTCTGCTATTCCATCACTTCGCACTGTCGGCAGTGTCTGGACCAGAACGGACATCAGTTTGAGAACAGGCCATGACAAATTTAAAATTATTTGAAGTGTGCATACATTATTTGAGACACCCTGTATGTATAATATATATATATATATATATATATATATATATATATATATATATATATATATATATACATATATACACATATATACACACACACACATTTTATATATATATATATATATATATATAAAATCACTCCTGGTTAAGATGTGCTAAAAGCCTTAAAATGAATCACATTTTTATTGCAGAAGCTGCTGTCATACTGAATATTGTAGAAACATGTAACTTCCATCTCAAGTGAATTTTAAGGGGAAGAATCTAAGAAATAATTATTTTCCATAAAATCACCTGTTCTATAACTACTGGCACCCCTAACAATTACTACGAAATAAATGTAAGTAAAGTATTTCTATCATTTCTAGAGTAGTTTACAAAGTTGGTCAGAGTATCTAGGAACATTTAATTAGTAATTCATCACCTCATGTTTCTTTGGAATATAAATATGACATGACACAGAGGCCATTTCTCTTATTTACTCTTCAACATGGGAAAGATAAACCTTTGCAAGTCAGGCAATGGCTACAAGAAAATAATCCCATGCCTGCATCTGCCCATATCTACTGTCAGAGGAATCATTCAGAAGTTTAAAACAGCGGGAACAATGGTAAACAAGCCTGGACGAGGATGAGGACGCAAGGTTAGTTTGTCACCACGCACATGAAGAGGATGGTAAGGGAAATAAAAAGTTCTTCAAAGCTCACTGTTAAAGAATTGCAACAAATATTAGCATCTTGGGCTCACAAAGTCTCCAAAACAGCCAACAAGATTTTTGAGAGGCATGCACAGAATAAACCTTTTCTCACTCGCAATCTTAAACACAAACATCTGTAGTTCGCTAAGTGGTACTGGCACTTCAACTGGGATCATGTGATTTGTTTAGATGAGACCAAGATGGAGCTTTTTGGCAGCTTCTTCTTTTCCTTTCGGCTGTTCACTTCAGGGGTCGCCACAGCAAATGATCTGCCTCCATCTCTCCCTATCCTCTGCATCTTCTACTCTTACTCCAACGACCTTCATGTCCGCCTTCACCGCATCCATAAATCTTCTCTTTGGTCTTCCTCTGGGCCTTTTGCCTGGTAGTTCCAACCTCAGCATCCTACGACCAATATACTCACTATCCCTCCTCTGTACATGTCCAAACCATCTCAATCTAGGCTCTCTGACTTTGTCTCCAAAACATCTAACCTGTCTTTTCCCCAGGGCCACTGTCTCTAAACCATACAACATTGCTGGCCTCATCACCGTCTTGTACACTTTTCCCTTCATTCTTGCCGATACTCTCCTATCACACATCACACCGGACACTTTTCTCCATCCATTCCAACCTGCCTGCACGCGCTTCTTCACCTCTTTTCCACACTCTCCATTGCTCTGCATTGTTGAGCCTAAGTACTTAAAATCCTCCACCTTCTTTATCTCTGCCCCCTGTAACCTCAAAGTTCCTCTTGGGTCCTTGTCGTTCACACACATGTATTCTGTCTTACTAAGACTAACCTTCAATCCCCTCCTTTCCAGCGCATACCTGCACCTCTCTAGATTTTCCTCCACTTGGTCTCTGCTCTCACTACAGATCACGATGTCATCTGCAAACATCATAGTCCATGGAGATTCTTGTCTAACCTCTTCTGTTAGCCTGTCCATCACCATAGCAAACAAGAAGGGGCTGAGAGCTGACCCTTGATGCAGTCCCACCTCCACCTTGAACTCTTCTGTCACACCGACAGCACACCTCACCACTGTCTTACATCTCTCATACATGTCCTGCACCACTCTAACATACTTCTCTGTCACTCCAGACTTCCTCGTACAATACCACAGTTCTTCTCTCGGCACCCTGTCATATGCTTTCTCCAGATCCACAAAGGCACAATGCAGCTCCTTCTGACCTTCTCTGTACTTCTCTATTAACATCCTCAAAGCAAACACTGCATCTGTGGTGCTCTTTCTTGGCATGAAACCAAACTGTTGTTCACAAATGCTGACCTCTGCCCTTAGTCTTGCTTCCACTATTCTTTCCCATAGCTTCATTGTATGGCTCATCAACTTTATGCCTCTGTAGTTGCCACAACTCTGTACATCTCCCTTGTTCTTAAAAATGGGCACAAGCACACTTCTCCTCCATTCCTCTGGCATCTGCTCACTTTCTAAGACCTTGTTGAATGTTCTTGTCAGAAAATCTACTGCTACCTCCCCTAGACACTTCCATACCTCAACTGGTATGTCATCAGGGCCAACTGCCTTTCCACTCTTCATCCTCTTCAATGCCCTCCTCACTTCTCCTTTACTAATCTTTGCTACTTCCTGCTCCTCAACGGTCACCCCTTCTACTCTTTTTCTCTCTCATTTTCCTCATTCATCAGCTCTTCAAAGTACTCTTTCCATCTTCCCAGCACACTTCTGTCATCAGTCAATACATTTCCCTCTCTGTCCTTTATCACTCTAACTTGCTGCACGTCTTTCCCATCTCTATTTCTCTGCTGTGCTAACCTGTATAGATCATTTTCTCCCTCCTTACTGTTCAACCTATCATACAAGTCATGAGTCAAGAGCTTTTTGGCAACAAACACTCTAAATGGGTCTGGCGGAACACTGTGATGAGTATGCAGAAAACCACCTCATGTCCACTGTGATACCGTAACCTGTTTCTCTTCCAAAAGCCCTGAGAACCTTGTTTGGGTGCATGGCATCATGACACTTTGAAATACCAGAAGATTCTAAATCAAAACCTGGTTACCGCTGCCCGAAAGCTCAAGATGGGTCGTCAAGATAATGACCCTAAACATGCAGCCAAATCGACACAGAAATAGTTCACCAGACACAGAAGCAAGTTCCTCCCATGGTCAGCTCAGTCCCCAGACCTCAACCCCATTGAAAACCTGTGGAGTGAGCTGAAGAGGAGAATGCAGAGGAGAGGACCAGGTCGCTGGATGATTTCGAGAGATTGTGAAGAGAGGAATGGTCAAAGATCCCTTTTTATGTGTTCTCCCAAGTTGTGAAGCATTATATAGAAGAATATTAGGTGCTGTTTTGTTGGTAAAAGGGGTTCTACAAAGTATTAACATCAGGGGTGGTAATAATTGTGGCACACATAAGTTGCTGTAAAATAATTATTTCTTAATGTGGGATTTTTCCCCCACTGGATGAATGCACTTGAATTGAGAGTTTGATTTTCTTTTTTTCCCCCATTGTGGTCCGATAGTATTTAGAAAAAACTCAATTTATTCAAAGCTAAAGAACACATCTTAACCAGGGGTAACAATAATTATGGAGGGCAGTGTATACAGTATAGAAAATGACCCAACTGTGAGTCTCGTTGTATTATTGACTATACAACAGCCTTTGGCTTTGTTCTCTAGAAGTACCATGGGAAATAGCATTGCAGCAGTACAGGGGCATAACAGCCCTTCATCAGACATACTCTATATACATACTCTATATCAGCACTTAGAGGGATGTGGAGTCATATTTCTATAGCCTGAGAATGGTAATGAAGTTTAAAAGAATGTGTGTATGCAGAGGGCATAGACCTTTGAAGAAGGTGACTCATCAGTAGAGGGTTTTTTTTTTTTTTGGTCAAGTGTTGAAAGCTGATCTCTCTGATTTGGATTCAATGAAGAGGTCTACAAAGGCCTGAGACATTCTCACCTCAGCCAGTCGTGAGTGCTTGTGGCTCACTTCGGTTTTGTTTAATGGTGCAAGTTGTTGAAGTGTTCCGCGGCTGTTGGTCAGCGCTCTGGTCAGTCTTGCAAATTTTGTCCATCCTATCACAGAAAAATACAACCAGAAAGCATTTTGTTAGAATACATGTATTATGTTCTTAAAGTGAATGGGAAGGAAATTTTTTTAATTAACAGTTCTGGTTTTTTTTTTTTTTTTAGATGTGCAAATGCCACTAGTGCAGCGAACACTGTCTGTGGTGAGAGGCATGTTAAACAACCAGTGCTGTATTTGGTAATGATTAGGCCATCAGTTCGGCTGTCATCAGTATCAACATTTTTCCCTGCGCTAACATGGTAAGCTGCCCTAGAGTTGGCTGAGATGGGCACCAGCCTCTCCACAACCCTACTTGGGATTTGGTGGTCATGAGACAAGAATGGTAATATTAAGTCAAAAAAAAATTTTTTTTCTGAATGTGGCATGTTACAGATTATTCATTAATTTATTCAGATGATGAACCACTTAAATCCATGAGGGTCATAGGGAATCTGGAGCCTATCTTAGCCTACTCTGGGTGACTGCGCCCTGAAGAGCTCACCGGTCCATTGCAAAGCAACACACACACACACACATACACACACACACACACACATACACACTACAGCCATACACACTGACATTCAGGAGAAGCTAGTTAGTCTAATGTGCATGCCTTTGGACTGGGAGAGAAAACCCGAGTCCCTAAAGGAAACCCACACAAGCACTAGAAGAACATGGTAAACTCCACACACAAACACCCAAGCACTCAAACCCAGGACCTTATTATTGTGAAGCAGATATGCTAACCACAACTTCACCATGCCACCCATAATACAGATACATTTTCTTATCATTAAGATCTGTAATACAATTTTGCTTAATATTATGCATGTAATATGATTTGTCTTCAGCTACTGGAAAATGAGTTATGAAAATGCAGCATCTGCCCTTCACTAAAGTAATGTGTAAGACTGACTCATTCATTTATTTGCTGAACCCTTACATCCTATTAGTGCAGTGCGTCTCAATTATTTTATGTGGCGCCCCCTCTAGGAAGAAAAAAACAACACATTTCACCCCAACCCCCCTCCCAGTGAGCAACTATAAATAGTATTATTTGTCTATAAAATTATTAGTACACCTCTGCATAACATTGTATCTTTATTAACATTAAAAATAAAAGAGAAAGAAATATATTTCAACTTACAATAAAGAAAAACTTCATTAACATTATTTTTTAATCTGTAATAGAAAATATTTAAAGTGCACCAATGTGCCTGAAATTAAAAAAATACATTATTATTTAAACTCTTTCAACTTATTTATGACTTAATATCTCCGTCTCTCTCTCCACATTTCTCTTCATTCCTGTTAGAAATTTTTCTGTGTTGTTTCTTGAGGTGTTGTTTACTGCGCTTCATATCGTTTGCTCGTGCGAAAAACTGCTACACCATAGCGCGACAATGAGAGCGCTATTGCCAACTAGTGGAGTGTAAATGCAATTACACTTAGTTCTCACACACAATTCCAGACAAGCATGGTCCCCAGGGTCAGATGCGCTCCACCCGGCATCATACGGGTGTGCCCCACTATTTGAGAAGCACTGTATTAGGGTCATGGGGAGAATAGAGCGGACTCTGGGTGAAGCGGGGTACAGCCTTTCAGTCAATGTCAGAGCAGCCAAGTCACACACAACCATTCACTCTCATGCCAAGGGGCAATTGTGAGATGACCTCGCCACCCTAACAAAGCAAATTAATTTAGGAATATTCATGAAGCCAGAAAACAAATCACATGCTATTTTGTTCGGGTGTTCGGGAAAATATTCTGTCCTCCATAGACCCTGTTTGTAAATCAGTTTGCATTATCCAAGTTTTCACAAACACAAACCATTATTTGCAAATTGAGCCTGAGAGCCTGAAGGCCTACGGATGAAAATAATTAAACCAAACTAATTTCCCATGACTGCAGTCTTTCCTGCTTTCAACAATGAATCTCTGAGGCTGGTATAGAGCATTCGTCCTTTGTCTTATTCCTAGATTTCGGTCCTTTACTATACTCCCAAACCCTTTTATGACTGTATGTGCCTCCTTCTTTTCTCCTCTCAAAATAATATCCCACAAGAAGCATTTCTACGGGCATAATGTTGCATTTGATTTCAAAATGAAAAAGTACCATAGCTCTGGACCACATAAAAGCAAGAAGCATGGGAGTAAACTGGAATCCAGGTCTGACGCAAGCAACTCATCGTTAATGTTTAAGTGGTGAAAAAAATCGTTCAGCTCAAAATCAATTAGGTTAAAAGGAGCAAGGCAACACACAGAGGAGGTAATATGGTCATATAGCATACAGACAACATACATCCCGACACAACAGAACAGTGGCTGTTTTCTGCAAGTCCAGCAGTTCAACCTTCAGTACTGAGGAGATCAAAATGCATCATCTTGGAACTGGTGCTCACCCCCATGTTTCTTTAGTTTAAAGCTGCAGTAGACTAGCTTCATTTCTGCTTACTCCCTAAAGAGCGTGAGATTTATAGTATCAGATACCAAAAGCAGACTGGACCAAAGACAGATATGAGGTATCGTTTTTCAATTTAAGTCTCATCTCATGAATGTACACACAGTCCAAGAAGGGGGAAAAAAACAGCAAAGAGCTGAATGGATCTCTTGTGACCATATGATGCATTTCAACGGAATAGTACACCAGGGTATTCTCACTGCACAAATACCACACTGGCTCTATAGAGTACTGCACACCTCACACTCCATTCTACCAGTTCCCTCCCCCACTTGCAGATATTGTGACAAAGTCCCACCCACAATCACAGCAGCCCAAGTAAGCCAACAGCTAAGAAGGCTCCTTCCCTGCAGAGCAGCAGGCCCAGAAGGAGTATCCCCAAGGCTGTTGAAGGCATGTGCCGAGTTGCTAGGAAACCCCATCCAGTACATCTTCAACCTGAGTTTGGTATATGAAAAGGTCATTCCGCTGTGAAAAAAGTCATGCATCATCCCATTTCCAAAAAGACCTGGGACCTGAATGATTTCTGACTAGTTGCCCTGACATCACACGTGATGAAGACAATGAAGCGGCTACTACTTCACCACTTACCGACATAGGTCTGTCATGCTCTCGACCCCCAACAGTTTGCAAACTCTGACAAAGTGGGAGCGGACGATGCAATCATCTATCTACTTCATCGATCCCGCTCTCACTTGTGCTGTAACAATCACATTCCTGGACTTCTCAAGTGCCATCAGCATGATCAAGCCTCTGTGCCTCAGGGGCAAACTGACACAGATGGGAGCAGACTCATACCTAAGTGGACTGGATCACTGGTTAACTGACAGACAAACCTTAGTATGTGTGAGTAGGGTACTGCATGTCAGACACGGTAGGCAGTAGCACAGGAGTGCCACAGGGGCCCGTACTCTCCCCAGTCCTGTTCATGCTGTACACCTTGGACCTCCGATACAACTTGGACTATTGCTATGTTCAGGAGATTGCATATGATCCTGCTATTGTAGGCTGTATCAAGAGTGGACAGGAAGTGGTGTACAGGAAAGTGATACAGGACTGGTGTGACCCCAACTACCTCTACCTCAACCCCACCAAAACGAAGGAAAACTGGACAATCTGGTGAAGAAGGTGGGCTCTGTAGTTGGGACAGAACTAGACAGTGTAACATCTGTGGCAGAGCGACGGGTGTTGACAAGGCTCCTGTTAATTACAGAAAATCCACTGCATCCACTGCACAAAGTAATCACTGGACAGAGGAGCACAATCAGCAACAGGCTGCTGTCATCAACCTGCTCCACTGACAGGGTAAATCGTTCCTCCCCCATGTCATTAGACTTTTTTACTCTCGCATGGGGGTAGACGCTAACATAACATAAACACTTGCACTGCACTACTGACTGCACACCATGTACCTTAACCTGCACAAACATGTTTACACTGGACTTTTTTATATATTTGCTCTGGACAGCCAATTACCAGGTAAACAAAAAACTCTGCACCATGCACCTTAATCTGCACATGAATGCTTAAACCGGACTTTTATGAATCTCTGTGCTAGGCGGCCAATTTGCACAATTACAGTATGATATATGATTCTCATAAGGCCTGCTCTCGTCTGATCTCGGAAGCAATGGTTGTCACTGCTGAATCCCCAGTGCAGCTAACTGGGTTATCAAAGGTCGACCATGTGTCTCACTGCCCATGGTGAGAGGCTGTAAAAGAACCATTGCTGACTTTCGACAAGAGCTGCATAGCCGTCAGCATGTTTCTGCCCTGCGATGGCCTGGCAAGCTTTCCAGGGTGTAGTCTGCCCTCACCCAGAATTAGCAGAAATGGGCACCAGCCTCCCCACGACCCTAATTAGGATGAAGCGGTTCAGAAAATGAATGATTATGATTCTCATCCTTTCAATAATGTCGTCTCAAATTCTTTCAACTTTTCATTTTTACTATATATGCCTCATCATAGATTTACATAGATTACACTATGTACTATACCGTATATACCTTACTACAGTAATCCCCCGCCACTTTGTGTTTCCTACTTCGCGTCCCCGCAATATCGCTGAATTTCCCATCACGAAATAAAAAAAATTAAAGAGAGATTATTCAAAATTCATGCGCACTAAATTCAGCTACGCTACCCAATGTACTCTGTTCTCCTGCTTGACTTGAGTGTTCTCTGATTGCCTGTGAATCCAGCAAGCTGATTGGTGGAGATTATATTTTCCAACATCCAACACACCTTTCCTCCCTCATGAGGAGGAATATAACTTTTATTGAGCTCAGGGGAAGTACTGGGGTGCGGGAAAAATCGTGTTCACTGTAGTGGTGAGGGAAAAACAAAAAACAAAATCACTGGGAGGGTATAACATGGAAACTGGTCGAGCACGGAGCTATTTATAGCGCGCTGATGGCTGAGTGGCTTCAGGTGTGCTCTCTAGATTTCGCCTGTGGGTAGATCTGTGGCGGTCTAGTGGTATAAGGCACCGGATCGCTGATCCAAAGGTTGGGGGTTCGAGTCCCACTCTTCACAAGGTTGTCACTGTCCCCCCCCAGTGCAGCTAACTGGGTTATCAAAGGCCGGCCATGTCTCTCACTGTCTATGGTGTGAGGCATGTAAAAGAACCATTGCTGACTTTCGACAAGAGTAGGCTGCAAAGCCGTCAGCGAGTTTCCGCCCTGTGATGGCCTGGCGAGCTGTCCAGGGTGTACTCTGCCCTCACCCTGAGTTGGCTGGGATGGGCACCAGCCTCCCCGCGACCCTAATTAGGATGAAGCGGTTACAGAAAATGAACTGAACTGAACTAATACAAGTTGCCTGTATGACATTAACATGCATAGAAAACTTTAAAATTAACTTCTATATAAATTTTATATAATATTGGGTGGGTCGTTTATATAATAGTGGGTGGGTGCCCTTAAGAAGTGGCAGAAGTCATTTCACGGTTTTTTACATATCGCAGGGGAGGGCTGGTCCCCATTAATCGCAAAATAAGGGGGATTGTGTGTGTGTGTGTGTGTGTGTGTGTGTGTGTGTGTGTGTGTGTGTGTGTGTGTCTGTCTGTCTGTCTGTCTGTCTGTCTGTCTGTATTCCTAAGTATTATTATTATTATATATGCCTTAATTTAAGTTTGTTTTTTATAGAATAATTGTGTAGTTTTACTGCAATGCTGCTGGACAATGTGAATTTCCATATGGGATTAATAGTCTGTCTGTCTCTCTGTCTGTATGTCTGTCTGTCTATAAAGAATAAGGAAGAAGAAATCATCCTTGCATACTGATTGGCTCAAGCTCTAGCAGAGCAGGGCATGCAAACATTTAAAAAAGAGTCTTTTGGCACAGTAGAGAAACCAGATAGACATGAAGGACTGTGACCCCCATATGCAAGCCATTATTGTTGAATAATCTAATAAAGATGAATATAAATAGAGGAGAAGTATTTCCACAGGTGTCTTGATTAAACTGGTAAAAAGAGGCAATTAAAAGAAAGAAGAGAGTAAGTGACAGCAGAGGAATTGGGAAAGGAGGAAAAATAAAGAAACAATTGTCCACAGTCTAAAGCTATTTCTCTCTGAGGGCAAGACGATAACAAGATCTCATTTAGCTCCCGAATAGGGAATGTATATTTCTTTTAGGCTTCCACGAGGTTGATCTTACCTATCTTTGGCTGTTTAAAAGACCTCATGTCACCATTTTCAGAGTTTGATTCAATAAAATGCATTCATTCATTCATTCATTCATTCTTTTTCTGAACTGCTTAATCTTAATTAGGGTCACAAGGAGGCTGGCACCCATCTCAGCTGACTCCGGGCGACGATGGGGTACACTCTGGACAGCTCACCAGGGAATTGCACAGCCAACACTCACACAGCAATTCACACTCACATTAGGGGCGATTTTGGATAACTCAGTCTACTGTGCATGTTCTTGGACAGTGGGAGGAAACCTGTGTACCCAGGGGAACCCCACACAAGCACGGAAGGAACATGCAAAGTCCACACAGAACCGCCCAGGATGGGAATCAAAACCAGGCCTTCTCACTGTGAGGCAGACATCCTAACCCACTGCACAATTTTGTTGAGATTCTAAATATCGTCAGAATATATGTGCTGCAGCCATCGATGCGGTTTAATTTAAGAATAAATAGATGATTTTTTTTTTTTATCTGCACAGGGTCATTCTGGATCTTGAAGTGGAGGAGATGCTCATGTCGTTTTCCTGGAAGCAAGGCTTAACACAGCTAAAATGCCAGTCAAATTTGTACTGCGTCAAAGGGTTATTGTAACAACCTGCGTGCAAAATGTGTTCGAAAAATAATTAACATATGCACAAATTTAATTCTTTAAACACCACAGCTGCCACTGTAATTAATCCTGTGCAACCCCATACACCGGTTATCATGTGTGCACCAAACCTCAGAAATAGAAGCCCTCCACAGCTTCTTAAATCACTTCATTCCAAAAACGTACTCCTTTGCATAGGAATGGAGTACTGTACAGGTAAGTTAGCACAGAGGTAACTTTAAAATTTTTGTTTTAATCAAAGTGAAATGAATACTTCATTCCACATGTGAAAAGCTTCAAAAACTATATACAGACACTCCCCAACTTACATTTTAGTTCATTGCACACCAACTGAAATATTTCAGGTTTTTTATTGTTTTAATTCTGATGATTTTGGCATACAGCTCATGAAAACCCAAAATTCCTATCTCAAAAAATTAGCATATCATGTTCAGGTAGTCTAAACGAGCTATTAACCTAATCATCTCAATCAACCAATTAACTCTAAACACCTCCAAAAGAATCCTGAGGCTTTTAGAAACTCCCAGCCTGGTTCATTACTCAAAACCGCAATCATGGGTAAGACTGCCGACCTGACTGCTGTCCAGAAGGACATCATTGACACCCTCAAGCAAGAGGAAAGAAAGAAATCTCTGAAACACAGAAAGAAATCTCTGCGCGAATAGGCTGTTCCCAGAGTGCTGTATCATGGCACCTCAGTGGGACGTCTGTGGGAAGGAAAACGTGAAAGAAGGGCCGATTCCAGACCTTGGGGGACCTGTGGAAGCAGTGGACTGAGTCTGGAGTATTTTGGACCACTGAGCAACAGTCCAGTGGTGCTTCTCTGTAGCCCAGGTCAGGCGCTTCTGCCGCTGTTTCTGGTTCAAAAGTGGATTGACCTGGGGAATGCGGCACCTGTAGCCCATTTCCTGCACACGCCTGTGCACGGTGGCATGAAGCATGAAGTGCTCCAAAATCTCCTGATAGCTAGCTGCATTGACCCTGCCCTTGATAAAACACAGTGGACCAACACCAGCAACTGACATGGCACCCCAGACCATCACTGACACTGGACTTTAGGCATTTTGGCATTTTCTTCTCCCCAGTCTTCCTCCAGACTCTGGCACCTTGATTTCCGAATGACATGCAAAATTCGCTTTTATCCGAAAAAAAGTGCTTCTATCTGCTGAAAATCTTTATGGAGATGAAGATTTCATTTTTCAACACGACCTGGCACCTGCTCACAGAGCCAAAACCACTGCTAAATGGTTTACTGACCATGGTATTACTGTGCTCCATTGGCCTGCCAACTCTCCTGACCTGAAGCCCATAGAGAATCTGTGGGATATTGTGAAGAGAAAGTTGAGAGACACCAGACCCAACACTGTGGATGAGCTTAAGGCCGCTATCGAAGCATCCTGGGCCTCCGTAACACCTCAGCAGTGCCACAGGCTGATTGGCTCCATGCCACGCCACATTGAAGCAGTCATTTCTGCAAAAGGATTCCCAACCAAGTATTGAGTGCATAACTGAACATAATTATTTGAAGGTTGACTATTTTGTATTAAAAGCAATTTTTTTTTTTTATTGGTCGGATGAAATATGCTACGAGCTGACCAGGGTGTACCCAATCTCGGCTGACATCAGCTTCAGCCTTCCTTGTGACCCTTGAAGGATTAAGCAGCTCAACAAATTAATTAATGTAAGAGTGATTGTCTTAATTATGATTCTCGTGACACAGAAATGTCAGCACCCAAAGGGTTAATCAAATTTTAAATGAGTAGCAACGTGAACTATCCAAGAAGGTTGAGTCAGACAATTCACGGGTTCCCACCAAATTTAATTTTTCATTCAGAAGCACATCACATGGTCGAGAAAAAAAAAAAATTGCAAAATTGTTTCGGCTATGGGCGGCACAATAGTATACTGGTTCGCATGTCCGCCTCACAGCAAGAAAGTCCCTGTTCAATTCCCATCTCGGGTGTTTCTTTGTGGAGTTTTCGTGTTGTCCACGTGTTTGCGTGGGTTTCCTCCTGGTACTACAGTTTCCTTCCACAGTCCTAAAACATGCACAGTAGGTGGCTGTTCATAATCACCCCATGGTGTGCGTGGGGATATGAATGGCTGTGTGAGTGTTGGTCCTAAGATGGCCTGGTGAGCTGCCCAGGGTGTACCCCGCCCTAGCCCACAGTTGGCTGAGATGGATGCCAGCTCATGATCATAGGTGAGGGTTGGAACATAGATCAATTGAAAAGTTTGCTTTCCGGCTCAGCCCCCTCTTCACCATAATGGACCGCTACATGGTCCACGTTACAGCAGAAGCTGCACTGGTCCACCTGTTGATCTCCTACTCCATCCCTCGTGAGCAAGACCTAAATATACTTTAACTCCTCCACTTGAGGCAGGACCTCTTCCAGATCAGGAGGGAACATTCCAGCCTTTTCCAGCTGAGAAACATGGCCTGGAATTTGGAATTGCTGATTTTCATCACGGTCACTTTGCCCTTAGCTGCAAATCGCTGCAATGAGAGCTGGACGTCCCGGATTGATGAAGCCAAAAGGACAACATCATCAGTAAAAACCAGAGACGAGATCCTATGGCCACCAAACCAGAATCCCTCAACACCTCGCTGCGCCTAGAAATTCTGTCCATAAAAATTACAGAGAGAATCAGTGACAAAGAACAGACTTGATGGACGCCAACTCTCACTGGAAACAAATTTGAACTGTTGTTACCAATGTAGACCAAGCTCAGGCTACAGTGATACAAAGACCTGATGGCCTGCAGCAATGAGTCCAGTACACTGTACTAGCAGAGCACACACCACAAGAAAGCCTTCTCTAAATCAAGAAAATACATGTGGACAAATTGGGCAAAGTCCCATGCCCCCTCCGTAATCCTGTAGAGTGAATAGAGCTGGTCAAGAGTTCTGCAGCCAGGATGAAAACCTCATCATTCTTCCTGAATCTAAGGTTCAACCATTGCTCGGACCCTCCTCTCCAGCACTCCTGCTTAGACTTTCTGAGCTAGGCTGAGGAGTGTGATTCCGTGATAACAGGAACATATCTTCTGGTCCCCCCTGTTTAAAAAAGGGAACTAGAACCCCAGTTTGCCAATCCAGAGATACGGAACTCGAAGACCATACAATGTTGCAGAGGTGTATCAACCAACACAGTTTTACAACATCCAGTGCCTTAAGTCATACAGGGTAGATCTCATCTACCTTCAGAGCCCGACAATTGAGGAGCTTTTTGACTACCTCCACAATCTCAGCCCCAATGATATGTAGACCCCCACCCAAACTCCCAGGATCTTCCTCCTCCGTATGATGGTATATTGGTGGGATTGAGGAGGTTCTCAAAGTATTCATTCCACTTCCCAACAATGTCCCAAGTCAAAGTGAGCAGCTCCCCACTTCCACTGTATACAATAATGGTGGAGAACTGCTTCCCCCTCCTGAGGTGTTGGATAGTGGCCCAGAGCCTTTTTGAGGTTTTCCAGGCCGTCATTGAACTCCTTCCACATCCAAGATTTTGCATTGGTGACAGCCCGGACTACAGCATGTTTGGCCTTCTAGTACCTGTCTGCTGCCTCACACAATAAGACCCAATAGGTCTTCTATTTTAGCTGGATGGCCCCCCTCATTGCAGATGCCCCCCCCCCCCCCCCCAGGTTCAGGGGTTACTGCCATGACAGGCACCAATGACCTTAGGCCATAGCTATGAGCTGTTGCCTCAATAAAGGAGGCACGAAACATGGCCCATTCAGATTCCATGTCCCCTGGCTCCTAAGGGATGTAGTTGTAGCTCTACCAGAGGTGGGAGCTAAAGGACCCTCTGACAAAAGACTGTCAAACGTTGCCAGGAGACCCTAACTATAGGCTTGAGCCTGCCATGTGATGATCAGGTGACAGTTCAGCTCCTCTCCTTACCAAAGTGTCCACAACATGCGGCCACAAGTCCGGTGGTACGACCACAAAATCGATCATCAAGCTGCGACATAGGGTGTCCCGATGCCTGCCAAGTGCACTTATGGACACTCTGGTGTAATTTATGTATACTAAACATGGTGTTTGTGATGGACAAACTGTGATTAAACCGTGAACCATGCTTTTTGGAGTCACATAATGCTTGTTTTAAATTAAGTATAATTTGTTCTTTAGACAAGGTCTTTATTTGGGTATACTGTACTACCAATAAACTAAACAGACAGTTTTGATGATATTGTCTGAATTCTTCTGAAATTTATGGCATACGAAATTAGCCTTTTTCAGAAGAATCATGAATATGTTTTTCTATCAAGTAAAAATGCATATGGCCTATTGTCAGATATCACAACCATCACTCGAGAAGCACACCGTTTAAAAAAAAGCCACTCACTAGTGGAGTTGGTAATCTCAAAAAGTTAGTATAAGGGCTCTGGCTAGACCCTCCCCACCATCAGAGATCAGAGGTCCTTCCAAAGTCATACTCCCCAACCACACACAGACACAACCCCACCCCCATTTAGTTTGATATTGAATCAGTGCAAGAAGCGAAGAAGCTGGGATATCAAGCACTGTCGTGTTAACATGTTGTCCATCTATCAGTAGCCTAAAAGCTGATTTATATTCCTGAATGAAATGCATACCATAGTTTTCACACTGATTGTTGCCTACGATGCGTTTGTACATGCATACAAGGTGTGCGTGTCCTCGAGAAGGCGCTGTCAGATAAACCACAAAGTTGACTGTGTTTTTACACAAAAGAAAAGCCGAGCATGCTTAAATTCACTGTGAAAATAATTGTCAGAAAATAGCACAGGTGAAATTCGGTTTTGAAAGAACTTTACTAAGGAAAAAGAAACCTCATGTGATTAATTATAAACCAAGTGAAATCACACTGAAAGCATGTCTGAAGAGTTTTGACTCATCTATATTCAGCAGTATTCGAGGCTCGAAGGATACTACTGTTTAAATCCACAGGATTAGATGCAGGATTAAACTGGCCATTATAATGATGTACAGCTGCTATAGAGCCGAAAGCTTTATATAGTTATATTAGCACTATGTCGTGACTGTAGATCTCCAATTTTCAAAGAAAAGTACAATCATCTATTAGTGTGTAGGAGAAAATGTGATGCTAGCAAGTAGGCCAATCACAGTTGTGGTGGTCTGTATTTCCACAGCGTGTAGTTATATTTTTGAAGAGATTCACATTAGGCTGTTGCGTAGAGCAGTGTTTCCCAACCTTTTTGAGCCAAGGCACACCTTTTACATTGGAAAAATCACGAGACACACCACGGAACAAAAATGATACTGCCCTATAGCAGAACAGCACTGTTACTACACGCTAAGTGAAATCGGTTAATCTTCCGCGGCACACCTGATGATTTCTCACGGCACACTAATGTGCCGCGGAACAGGGGTTGGGAAACACTGGCGTAGGGTATGGGGTGGAGTTCAAAATGTAGAAGCATAAATTGGCCTTACTTGCTAGTCATTTGTATTTATGATTAGCGTGTCATGTTATTGCAACTTGTGCTATTCATAAAATCCTAAAAGTATGAACAAATCATGGTGCTATTTTTTACCTGGGATGTTTTTTCAGCTCCTGAGCACAGATATAGTCTCTACTCCCAGTCGAAATGTTGCCTGATATAGAACTGCTGGTTTTTAAGTTGTTCCAATTGTATTGACCTGGGACGGTACCCAACTTTGACTGAGCGTTCCCTTCAATATTACCAGCAGCCTCAAAGTGTAGACTGAAGACCGATGCGTCCCTTAAGAATATCAAAAGTGTATTTTTTCATCTCTCTTGATTGCTCTCATCCACTTTGCTATTTAGTCCTCGTTGGGTTAGTGATTATTGAAAAATTAATTGTTTTTTTTTAATTATTATTTCTACACTGTGGTGCACATCAGAAACTCTTGTTCTTGGAATACACCTCAATATGATATGTATGGAAGGTTTTCATTCATTCATTCATTTTCTGAATCGCTTAATCCTAATCAGGGTCGTAGGCAGGTTCGTGCCCATCTCAGGTGACTCTGGGCGAGGGAAGGGAAGAATACATGCTGGACAGCTCGGTCGACCATCGTAGGGAAGAAACACACTGATGGCTATGCAGCCTACTCTTGACAAAAGTCAGCAATGGTTCTTTTACAAGAATCTCTCACCATAGAGAGATTAGTGAGATACATGGTGAGATACATAGTGAGAGACATGGCCGGCCTTTGATAACCTAGCTAGCTGTACTGGGGGGGGGGGGGTGTGTGACAGTGACAACCGTTGACAGTGTGGCTTGAATCCCCCAACCCTGGGATCGGTAATCCAGCACCTTATCACCGGGCCACTACTGTCCTGCATGGAACTTAAAATGTGAAAATACAGATAAATATTCTGTCAACATGCCACATATGACATGCCAAAAAACAAAATAATTTTTGGAAGGAAGTCTGTCTGTTGACCATGTCTGGAGCTTCAAAAAGAAACAAAAACAATGTCAATGCAAAATAGTGGCACACCTGCTCAATTGCTGAAAGCTTGCCCGAGGTCATGCCAGGTAGCAACATGTACTAACCACCAACTGGACAAACAAATAAGGCAGTGCTTGGGTCAGTCAATCAGTGGGTGTGTTATATGGTGATGCGCCACAAGTCACATGACCATTTACTGGTGAAAAGTTAATTTGATGAAACATTTTTACTTTGATAAAAATTACAGGATCTAGTTCCTACTTACTGATCAAACTAAGTGCGTGGTGCATATGTGCATATTTTTGTTAAAAATTTTATAGGACGATACAATAATTCTCATTTATAGGCACTTTTTTATACGCTGTATTATTTTCATAACGGAAATTATTTCCTCTGCATTTAACCCATCCAAAGTGACACACACACACACACTCAGAGCAATGTTCTGCCACACATACATTTGAGTACCCAGAGTGCAGTTGGTGGGGGGGGGGGGGGGGGTTAGGTGCTTTGCTCAACTGCATTTCAGACATTTATGTGGAGGAAGGGAAAGTTCTGCTCACTGCCCCACCACCACACACTTTTCCTGCTGGTTTGGGAATCAAACAGCGATCTTTCAGTCCCAAAGCTGCTTCCCTAACCATTAGACTACAGCTGCCCGTATGTGATTAAAACAGTGCTTCTCAAATAGTGGGGTGCTCAGTATGATGCCAGGGGGGTGGGGGGTGGGGGGTGTATGACCCTGAGGAACATGCTATTCTGGAATTACGCACCAGAATTGAGTGTAATTTCACCTCCACTCCAGTCGTTGGCAGTAGCGCTTTCATTGTCGAGCTATAGTCTAGAGGTTTTTCGCGCGAGCAAACGATATGAAGTGCAGTAAAAATCCCTCAAGAAACAACACAGAAAAATTTCTAACATGAACAAAGAGAAAGGTGGAGAGAGACCGAGATATTAAGACATAAATAAGTTGAATGAGTTTAAATAAGGATGTTTATTTTTATTATTATTTCAGGCACATTGGTGCACTTTAAATCTTTTCTATTACAGATTAAAAAAACAATGTTAATGAAGTTTTTCTTTATTGTAAGTTAAACCATATTTCTTTCTTTTTTTGTTTTTAAAGTTAATAAACATACGGTGTTATGCAGAGGTGTACTAATAACCGTATTATTTGTCTATAAAATTATTTATAGTCCCTCACGGGGTGGTGGTGGGGCGTGAAATGTTTTTTTCTTCCTAGGGGGGGCACCACAGAAAATAATTGAGAAGCACTGGATTAAAACCAATGAATAAATAAATAAATAAATAAACAGCCATCTTAAACTTCTGCAATATTATAAAGGTTTAAACTGCTAATGATGTAGGAGAGTCTTGGGCAGTCTGAGAAAATGATGTTTGACGCAATGAAATTATCACTGGAGTATGTTGAATTCTCAGAACTGAGCATACTTGCAGTGTGGTTCTGTGCACTGTTGTCTCACAAACTCTCATTGTGTGTGTGTGTGTGTGTGTGTGTGTGTGTGTGTGTGTGTGTGTGTGCGTGTGTGTGTGTGTGTGTGTGTGTGTGTGTGTGTATGTGTGTGTTATTAACAGATCCACCTCTCCTCAGATCATGGTTCTTCATATGTGTGCATCGGACTGTGATGGATTGCTGAGCTATTCAGGGTACACCCTGGCTTTGCCTAGACTTGGCTGAGATAGGCTCTAGCCTCCTCATGACTCTAAAAGATTTTTCGTCTCAGTTCCACAGATGACACCTTGCACCTGCTTGTCGTTCTGCCAATCAAACCCTAGGATAGGCGTTACGGGCCTTCATTAAATGTTTCTGTAGGTTTCAGGATGGTGCACTGCAAGCCAGGATCATACCAGAGTTGTGTTTCAACTTAGAAGAGTCACAAGCTGATATACAAACTAGTGACTTTCTGGGGGGGGGGTTGGGGTTGTGTCAGAGGGGCAAGGAAAATATAGAGTGATCTGACACTTCCCATCAATCACACCCACAAGTTGACTTCTCCAGTGTTCATCCCCGTGCTGCTGGAAAAGAGAGTCTTCTTAAACACAAAGTGACAGCTCGTCCGTCTCCTGCTCTATTCTGCTAACACAGGCTGCAGTTCGCAACGCTGCACAAATCAGCTCAGACGCAACAGCTCTAATTGACCTTGTAATGGACCTTTCACACTGTATCTCTTTTTAAAATAGAGCTCTGTAATTATTAGGACAGTTCTGAATTTGCAGAAAGGGTAGCGTGAGAAATGTATATCGTTAAACCACAAATACCACCAATTTTTGGATCACAGTCTGAATCGCAACTAGGTTCACCAAAATGATCTAATATTTTGGTATAATGAATAATAATCACTAGCATTAGGTATGAACTGCATTAAAAAATCAACCGACTGAGGAGATCTCGATGGTACACTAGCAATCTGCCAGTAATATTCAACTCACTCAATCATTTACCGAAATGTTTAATCCTACCAGGGTTTCAGGGAAGCTGGAAGAGATCTCAGCCTACACTGTGTAAATACAGGGTTCACCCTAAACAGCTCACCAGACCATTGCAGGGCCAACACACACAACCATTCACACTCATATTCATACCGAGAAGCAATGAGCCTAATGTACATGCATCCGGACTGTGGGAGGAAACCAGAGTAAATTCACATAAGCATTAGGAGGCCAATGTAAAGTCCACGGAGAAACACCCAGGTCCAGATCTTGAACCCAGGACCTTCTTGCTGTGCAGTGGGTATGCTAACCACTATGCCACAGTGCTGCCTATATTCACAGATCTCTAACCAAACGTCTCTTCAAGAACATTTTGCTACAGCTATAAAACCTTTTCCTCCTGACAAAATTCACATCAAGCATCACATTTTTGAGTCTTTTTTAGTCATGGTTGTTGTAGACTCACCTTTGGTTGTCTCGTCTTCAATGGGTTGTTTGAAGACGGTTATGTCCTTGAAGGTGCAGAGGAAAAGAACCACTTTATCGTTTTCGTTCCTGATCGGAGCCACCTGCATGTATAGCCATACCGGGCTCCCTTTGGCAGAAGACAGGAGGTAAAAAAAAAAAAAAATAAGAACAACAGGGTAAGATGATATGAATGTTTGTAAACATGAGATGATATAAAAGGAGTGAAAATGAGACACGATAGTAAGATAAAGTTTAATGAATTACATACAAATAGAGAATAAAGGTTTGAAAAAATGAGTGGATATATGTGAAACTTAAGCAGCTAATTCATTAATATGTGAAATCTGCTATGTCTAAAAGATCTAAAGGATCGTTAAGCCCCAGATTATCAGGCAGCTTTACGCTTATGTGTCTGTCGTGCTTCAGGACTACTGATCCGAAATAGATACATAGGATTTGTAAGTTGAATGCAGGCCTTAAAAGTAGTGTTTAAGTTTGGCTGTCTACAGCATGTTGCATGTCCACAGATATCACACAATGAAGAATGATAAAACTTCAGAGTAAATATTATAGAGACTCTATGAGCTGCAATAGCAAGTACAGTGGAACCTCGGTACTCGAACACTTTAGAGGTCGAACAAATCAGAATTCGACTAAAAAAATCCGGGATTTTTTTGTCTCGAAAGTCGACCAAAATCCAGAAGTCGAATGCTAAAAAAGCGCGAGTATGAACAAGAAAAAAAGAAGAATAAACGAGAGGGAGGGGAAATGCACGCTTTCTGGAAATCCGGAAGTTGTTGATACTATGTATCACCCTGATAAAGCTAAAGCGAGAAGTGCTGTGAACCCCTTTAACGATGAGGTCATGAGCCACTTCCGTACAGAAGGCAGAAACAAGCCACGTTAGAAATGTTCTTCAAGAAAAGAAAGGGACATCCTGAAGAAGAGTCAGCCATGCCAAAGCGAGTATCAAGAGAAAAAACATGTTTGGCTGATTCACCTGAAGCTGTTATGCAAGGGGATCCTCCTCCTCTCTCCCTCTCTGACGTTTACATATGCCAACTGCTCACCACCACAAAGGTAAATATTCTTATCTTTATTGTTCTTATACTTTAACTGTACTGTGGTTTTTATTTTAGTGTGCTGTATTCAATAATTTTTCACTTAATTTGCGGATCTATGGTACGAGTTATGGTACCGTTAACTTCTGTTCAAAAGACGACGAAACGGAATAAGACCATGTACGTTATTTGTAATGGGAAAAATAGATCCGGAATTTGACCAAATCGTAATTCGCCCAGCCGGCAACCAAGGTACCACTGTAACTACAATAATGTTTTGCGCATTGTTAGCGCAATTAAAAGAAAACATGTTTGGGGAGCCATCTTAGTGTGCGAATTAGAATAAAAATCCAAAACAAAAACAAAGGTAGCACCTTTTAGACTGAGTGTTGTAATGTGACAAAGAGTTTCACAAACAGTATATGTCTGCTTTACCAGGCGAAGTGTGGTGCTACAGTCAGCCAAGAATATTTACTACATGGTACTACAAAAGCCTTGAGCGTGATAGTGCAATAGACAGGATGGCGGAACGTTTCAGTTGGGTCACGTTAGGTGCTACAGTCATTTTATATTTTTATATATTAAAAAAGAAAAAAAGACAGCTCATTTAACTTCAATGCATACTGTACTGTACATTCACTTTGGAATTGTGTTTTTTTGTTTTTTTTTTGTTTTTTTTGTACTCGGATGAGGCCTCTCCTTTATACCAATGCTCGAGGCGTTTTATTATATTGTTCACTGTAGTGATCAATTTAAATTGAATCATCATTATTTTTGCTTGTGTCTGCCAGTGCAAAACTGAATTTGGAACACAGAAAGCTTTTCCGGTAATATAATAAATAAAGAATAGTTTGTGCTTTAAAGTGCTTCATAAGAATATGTTCCTGTTAACACTGTAGACCCCAGCTAAAAGCCTTAAATACAACGATTCCCCGCATGAAGTCCTGTTATACTCACGGTTCTTCTTATAGAGCAGAACTTCAAAGCAATTGGACTCATAGCTGTCAAAGGTCTGTCTGACTTTGTCTATTGTCTTCTTGTCTGTCAGTTCACCATACATAAAACTGCCAGAGGTGATGTAAGGAGAAGTTGGAGGAGGGAAGAAGGAGGAATGGGTGGAGTGGGGTGGGGTGGGTTGGGTTGATTGCGGGGCAGGTGAGGAGGGGTGGTTGAAGTACGGATAGGAAAACAGAAAGTAAGACAGAAAGAGAAAGAGAGAGCATTAGATGAGTGAACACACCTGCAGAGCACAAACACAAACATCCACTCTTTGTCTGTCAATGTCAATTAATTTAGTGTGTGTGGGGGTGTGTGTTGGATACGATGGTTGATGACACCGCCTGAGTGATCCCACAGTTCCACTGTTTGTCTCCATCGAATAAGAGGTTGAATAAACACACACACACACACACACACACACACACACACACACACACACACTCCAGTCTGCACAAAACACTGATGTCCCTTCAGTCACCTAATGGGCTCATTTTCAGGTACTGGATGCAAGTCTAGCCCTGAACTAAGTGACACAGTCAAAAGTGTCTCTGTTTAAAAAATAAAAAACTCTCATGGACATCATGTGGTACATCCATCCTGTATTTTCACATTTATACTCAATAATTTGGCTACAATGGGTAATGGGTGGCATAGTGGTTAGCACATCCACCTCACAAGTAAGAAGGTCCTGGGTTCAAGTCTCAGGCTCAGCGAGAGTGTTTCTGTCTGCTGTATGCATGATCACTCCACGCTTACGTGGGGTTTCCTCTGGGTACTCCGACTTCCTCCCATAGTCCAAAGACATGTACATTAGGCTAACTGACTGTTGCAAGTTTCCCCTTGGTGTGATTGTGAGTGAGCACGGTTGTCAAAGTCTTAGCCTTTCAATCGTCTGCCGAGCCGTCCAGGGTGTAGTCCACCCTTAGACTAGTGCCAGCTAATATAGCCTCCAGCCGCCCCATATCCCCAATTGGATTTGGAAAATGAACAAGATGAGTGAGTAATTTGACTAATAAATTAGCAAGAAAAGCTCATTCATCTAATTACGCAGGGGCTTGTCACTTCTTTATTTACAAGCTGTTTTTTATGGTCATATTAAAGGAACTTTCTCATTGTAGCCAATAATGAAGAGTAATAAAACCAAGCCGTAACAACTTTACTGCTGTATTACCGGATTCTAGGGGGAAATGTATCCCAGGCCCGCCTTGGATGGATTTCTAAAGAGTTTTTAACCCAGGATCTTTTTATCTGAAAGGAAAACTATAGGGTTGTTTACAGAGTATTAGAGTTCCCCTGAAGGACAAACAAGACAGAGGCCAGTTTCCAGAGAACATTATACAATGAATGCATACGGAAATTACTCATTTAATGTAATACAATCCAGTATAAATAAACATTTATTGACCATATTTATTCATAATTTTACTCTTGGGAACATTATAATTGTGTTGAGAAATTTTCACAGATTTATAGTTGATTCATTAGTGATTAATATTAGTTCTTTAATGTGTTTTGTGCTTCAGCAGTGCACAGTTCTTCATACTGTGTTCATTATATAATGTTGGTGTGGTGAAATGTGATGTGATGCTGGGAATGTAGGTCATTACTAGAAGCTGATTACTGCCCATTATTTCACTTCTATCACAGCGATTTTTCCAACAGTTAATAAAATGTGTTTTTAAATTGTATTTACCCAAGAACGGCATAATCAGTATATTTCATCTGCTTACATTTCAACACGTTAGCTACTCTATTCGTTTATGATTAATTACATTAATTGGGGTGGGAGAGGTTACATACTGCATGGTGAGGCTTTCTGTAAGTGTGTTTGTCATGACATCATTTAAGGAGTCCTCACTGTGAAAGGCTGGAACAGCCACTGTATGTTACTATCAACGATGTCACATCTAAGGGTAACGCAGGAAAGGTTTTTAGTAGATGGAAAATTCATTGATGCGGACTTTATTCTTTGCAGTTATTCAATGGTAAGAAAAAAAACAGTGGGAGTATATCGGAAAGGTTGTGCTGTTGTAGGAAATTAGTCAATGATGCCCAGCAGTTATTTACTGATCTTCCTAAGTATATTTACATATCTAATAAATTTGCCTCAACGTTCGCGTTAAAACACATACCATGCTGACAACAGCCACATAAAAGCTTTGGCTAAGTATACATTCAGCATATGGTACATATACATGGGTGTGTGTGTGTGTGTGTGTGTGTGTGTGTGTGTGTGTGTGTGTGTGTGTGTGTGTGTGTTTATGTATATACAAGGATCCCTCACTTTCTACGGTTAATTGGGACCGAGATCCCCCCAAGTCCGCCGAATTCCCCGAAGTAGGATTGACCCCCCCCCCAACTGAGGTATACGTACATGTATAAGTGAATTTTATATCAATAAAGACATATTCAACACTATAAATGCTTATAACGATTAAACATTCAAAAATAATGCATAAAATGTAAATAAAATATACACACACATATGGACGTGTGTAGGCTCACACAGATGCACGTGCACACACTCAGATATGCACCTCACATAAAAATGTGAGTAGTTTCGATGGGGGGGGGGGGGGGTTTGGTTTTTTTTTGCATAATTGGCCTTGTTTAATATATGTGTGTGTGTGTGTGTGTGTGTGTGTGTGTGTGTGTGTGTGTGTGTGTGTGTGAATTTATTAAAATATACATATATTATATTATAAATAGAAATATTAATATATATATATATTCAAATTCCTAAAGAAAGTAAAAATCCCCATAAAGACAGTTTAACAGACCTCTGCTCATGCATGCAAGCTCTCCTACATCAATTATAAATTTTTAAAATATAAATAAATAAACCTAAAAATCATTTTTAGAATCCCTTTTTTTTGTTGCTTACACTCCAATATATCCATTCATTCATTTTCTGTAACTGCTTAATCCTAATTGGGGTTGCGGGGAGGCTGGTGCCCATCCCAGCCAACTCTGGGCGAGGGCAGAGTACCCCCTGGACAGCTCACCAGGCCATCGCAGGGTGGAAACACACTGACGGCTATGCGGTTACTCTTGTCGAAAGTCGGCAAAGGTTCTTTTACGTGAACTTCACACCACAGACAGTGAGAGACATGGCCGGCCTTTGATAATCCAGTTTGCTGCACTGGATGGGGGGGGGGGGGCAGTAATGACCTGTTAAAACTTGGGCTTGAACCCCCACCCTTAGGATCAGTGATCCATCAGCTTTAACACCAGGCCACCACTGGCCCATATTCCCATATATTATATGCTAAAACAATTATGCGCCTCAGCAGGTGTCTCTAGCATGAATATTCCCCAACTGTTCAGCAACATCCATCTCGCCTTCAGCGCATAATTGTTCGATTTAACTTTATTGAGGATGATCTCTTAGAAAGAGGGTTTCAGAACGACTCTATGAACAGTTAAAGGTTCTTGGATTTCTCAAACTGTTTTATTTTGCTAAATCCTTTAAATCCTCCTTTAAATCCTCTGAAGAGCTGGAAGTTCTTTTATTTAAGCTTTAAAGGTGTTAGATTCAAGCTGCTTTACCAAGGTGATTCAAATCAGACAGGACACGGAGACAAGGATGCTGTCATGAACATCTCCCTCAGCATAGCCATTGTTTAGATCTGTCACAAAGTTCTCCTAACCCTGTCCCCATGGCAACTGGGCAGAGGGAGATATTTAGGAGCCAGTCGGAGACTGCAGACAGGTGGCCATGAAACATGAAAAGAAGAGAGATGGTTATCTAGCTCTCTTTTTTTATTCTTTTTCTGTCAGGCTGATTATGGTTGGGCGGATGACTGGTTACAGAATTTTACACAATACAAGGCACTGTTTAGCACAAAGCCGATCCTCATCACTTCTTGAGTCTTTCAAAGTTTGTGCTTGTTTTCATGCTTGATCATTATTGTGTCTTCTTTAAGATTGGAATCACAGGCATAATGACTTCAGTGAGCTGGTACTGGTGGGTGCTTTCACTGGATATCATATCAAATCCACGTTAGTTTTATTGCTTTAGCCGAAATGTCTTGTGCCAGCTCCATCTCTAAAATTCCCCCCGTGTGCCCTAAGTTGTAAGGCTATCCATTTCTGTGGGTGTTTTTACCCAGGTGACCGGCAGCTGACTGGTCGTGTTGGGCAATCACAAGACCCTACCAAAATGGAAGACGAGGAACTTTAGCATGTGCCCAGGTGAAACAAAATAGCACAAGTGTGGCTATAAACACTGCAGGACTTCAGTGATGCACGATGAATTTAGATCCACCACCTACTGAGATGAGGGGAGGAGTGTCGCATTTCCTCTTCAGCACTGCAGAGAAAAGTGATAATTACGGCTCCAGTGGTTACCACTGACCTGGAGAATCAGCAAGTCAGTTCACAATCAAACTGGTCACTTTTAATTAAGCATATTGGAATGTGTAATGGACTGTTAACACTCCCCTCAATGTCAAACCTAATTGCAGTTTAATGATACTAAAGATTCATTCTCCCCATTTTATCATTTGGTTGGGTTTTTTTTTTTTTTTTTTTTTTTGCTTTTGTTTTTTCATACCAGTGTAAACAGTATAAGCAGTGGCGCACAGTGAGCTCTTCTTTTTAATTAAGGAGACAAAATCTAGTCATTGTGTTCGAACTAAATAAACACTAAAATATTTGTGATACTCTCAGGCGCCCAATATATGCAGCCTCGGTGGATCTGACTCCATTCCATACTGAGAAAAAGTGCTGAACTGAGAAGCTATTTTAAACCCTTCTATTCCTTCTACAAACCTGAAGCAGAACGTTCACAGCCAACTTTTAAGGAACTGGGAACATTTGTATGCACAGTGTATCAGGGTGAAATTCATGCAAAGTACTGTAAAGCAGCAGTGAAACGATACTGGAGTACTTTACTGGTTTATGTGAGTAGCAGCTTGAGCTACGCTATGCTGCTGTCTAATTGGATAATCCTGTATATCGTAGCATGGCACAATGCTGATACAGTTTCGTTCTGCGTAATTGACAGGAATTGATATTACTTTAATATATTAATTCATTCCTTTATAATATATTCGATAATATTATCAATATTATAAACATATTTTCCTTCAGCATAGGCAATTGTTAAATATTGTTTAAAACACCCTCTAGAAATATTGACACCCGTCATAAAAATGAGCAAAATTAATTAGTTGAAAAATAGCACAACTCCTTCAAACAGTACTAAAAAGTGTGTGTGTGTGTGTGTGTGTGTGTGTGTGTGTGTGTGTGTGTGTGTGTGTGTGGTGTGTGTGTGTGTGTGTGTGTGGTGGGTGATGTGACCTGAGAGCGACTGAAATACTTTTGAGAATAGCATTTTTGTTTTCACTTATTTGAATAATTTTATATGGGTGTTAATAATATTTGAATACACACACACACACACACACACACACACACATATATATATATATATATATATAGTCTTCTTTTTCTTTCGGCTGTTCCCTTCAGGGATCGCCACAGCGAATCATCTGTCTCTCATCTCCCTGTGCATCTTCTACTCTTACTCCAACTACCTTCATGTCCTTCTTCACCACATCCATGAATTGTCTCTATGGTCTTCCTCTAGGCCTTCTGCCTGGTAGTTCCAACCTCAGCCTCCTACTACCAATATATTCCCTATTCCTCCTCTGTACATATCCAAACCATCTCAATATATATATATATATATATATATATATATATATATATATATATATACACCCACACACATATATATGTGTATGTGTGTGTGTGTGTGTGTGTGTGTGTGTGTGTGTGTGTGTGTGTGTGTGTGTGAATCCCAGTTAGACCCTCACTGTGTTAAGACCCCTGGGCAAGGTCTTAACCACAAGTGTGCCTCTGTTCACCCAGCAGTATAAATGGGTGCCAGTAAAAAATATACTGGGAAGGTAACCTGCAATGGACTAGCGTCCCATCCAGGAGGAGTTGTACTCCTGGTTGCTTCACACTCCGGAAACCGGAAATAAGCACCGGCCTGATGAGCCACTAGGCTCAAGTATGAAAAGCCCAACTAATTTGACCTTTTTCCATGTTATGTTTCGCATCAGAGTTAGTTTAAAGCTGATTACCTTTGACGTGAGTGAGGCAGAAGGTACACAGTCCATAAGTGCGTGCTCAGTCCTGGTATGTTATTCAGTTTAGTAACCAGTGACTGGCTAAATCGTATGTTTCGATGATTAGAAGTTCAAATTTGTCTTCAAGTTAGACAGAGCATGCGTGTGTCCAAAGGCTCAGAAGAGGAAACTTGAAAATTCAAATTTCTCAGATAATGACACTGGAATTAATGTAATGACAGTAGTGATGTTATTAGTAGTATTACAGTAAACACGTCATTCAGGTACTGTAACACAGCCTGATCTTCAGCCTTATTATACAACAATAAGCATCTTCAACTTTTATTTATTATTGGATATATTAGACTCTGTATCTACCGAATCGCAAAAAGAAGCTGCTGACAGAGTGTAAGTGTTGGTTGCAATTCTCCGTGGGCAAATATAGCCTAGATTAACCACCCCAAGTTTTAGCTTTTTCAGATTAGTTATAATTTACAGTATGTTATTTAAACTCACATACTATTAACAATTTTGCATAATTTTTTCCACCAAAAGTAAAATTTAAAATGTTACCTGTGGTATTATATATTTAATTTCAGTATACAATACAATGAAGATTATTCATTTATCAGTTCATCATTTTCTGTAACCGCTTAATCATAATTGGGGTCACGGGGAGGCTGGCGCCCATCCCAGCCGACTTCAGAGTACACCCTGGACAGCTCACCGGGCCATCGCTGGGCAGAAACACACTGATGGCTTTGCAGTCTACTCTCATCGAAAGTCAGCAATGGTTCTTTTACATGAACCTCACACCATAGACAGTGAGAGATATGGCCGGCCTTTGGTAATATAGTTAGCTGAACTGGGGGGGGGACAGTGACAACCTGTGGTGAGTGGGGCTTGAACCCCCAACCTTAGGATCAGTGATCCAGCGCCCTATACCACGAGGCCACCAGTGCCCTGTTATTCATTTATACACTAATTAATTTACTAAACTATTTTCTCCTACTAGGGTCTGGCTGGAGCCTATCTTAGCCAACTCTGGGTGAAGGAAAACTGGAGTCTCCATAGGAAACTCCTGCAAGAAAGTAATGAAAATGAAAACTCCATTTAGAAATACACATGCGGTGCCTGGAATTTTCACCCTGGACCTCCTTGCTGTGCGGTCATTATGTTAACCCAGTGGTTCCTAACCTGGGTTCGATCGAACCCTAGGGGTTCGGTGAGTCAGTCTCAGGGGTTCGGCGGCGGTCAAGACACACACCTGACTCATATTCATGACGACACGCCCCGCTTGGCCATCACTGGCTGCAGGTGATCACGCTACATTGCTCGGCCAATCTGTGCTGCAGGAAATTTGGTGTGGTCGGTAGTCGAATTGTGACTGTTGTGATGGTACGTCGTGTGATTTCTTTTTTAATGTTTTAATCCATACTATGTTGAGTAAAAAAAGAAAGTGGTCGGACAAATATGTACAACCTGGATTCACATATATAACGGAACGTGATATTAGTCGGCGTCCTATCTGCATGATTTGCAAAGTAGGATCAACCCAGTGCTGACTGACGTATACATACATGTATATGTACATATAATATCAATAAATACATATTCAATACTATAAATGCTTATAATAACGATTAAATATTCAAAAATAATGCATAAGATGTAAATAAAACAAATACACACACGTACAGACGCGTGCGCGTGCACACACTCAGATGCGCACCTCACATAAAAATGTAAGTAGTTGTGGTGGGCGGAGTTCATGCATTGTATTGGTTTTGTTCTTTGAACACAGTGATGTTAATGCACGGTTCATTTTGGTGCCCCAGTAAAAACATATACCGATGTCTTGAATTAGAAAAAAATCATATTTTATTTTTCACTAAAGAAGGGTTCGGTGAATAAGCATATGAAACTGGTGGGGTTCAGTACCGCCAACAAGGTTAAGAACCACTGTGCTAACCACTAGGGCCACATAAAAATAAATAAAACAATGAATGGTTTATACAACAAATTTATACAATCAACAGTAAGAATTTTGCTAAGTAAATCGTGACCCAAATATTCAGTCAACTCTCATACTTAAAAACGGAAAGAAAAAACCTTTAACAATTTCACAAATGGTTTCACAATGTCTTTTGATACAGGAAATGCATTTTAACCACAGGATTTTTGAGGATGTTCAAAATAGGGTCGTATCAGATGTGAGATGGTTTGGACATGTACAGAGGAAGGATAGTGAGTATATTGGTAATAGGATGCTGAGGCTGGAACTACCAGGCAGAAGGCCTAGAGCAGGGGTGCTCAATCCTGCTCCTGGAGATCTACCTCCCAGAAGACATTCACTCCAACCCTAATCACGCCCACCTAACCATCCAATCATCTCATCAAGACCTGACTGGATCTTACATGTCACATGGGCCACATTAGGGTTGGAGATAAAGTCATCTGGAAGGTAGATCTCCAGGAGCAGGATTGAGCACCCCTGGCCTAGAGGAAGACCAAAGAGACGATTCATGGATGTGGTGAAGGAGGACATGAAGGTCGTTGGTGTAAGAGAAGAAGATGCAAAGGATAGGGTGAGATGGATGCAGATGATTCGCTGTGGCGACCCCAGAAGGGAAAAGCCGAAAGGAAAATAAGAAGATCAGAGGTGAAAGTAAGCAGGAACGCACCGGAACACCGTGCTGGTAAGAAATATACAGACCTCTTCTACCGAACACCTCGGAAATACAATGCAAGCCCTTTCGTTGTTCAAGCGAATTTTATGGAAATAAATGTAAAATTGATGAATACGTAAAAATCATCTCCAGAATTTGTCTTTTGTGACGTGCTGAACTAGGTTTTAGTAGCTGGACAAACACTATAATTTGTAGGTATCGTACTCGCTTACCGAGAGAGTGTATATCTTCTCGTAAGCAGTCACTCACTGTAGCATAATGTTAATCCAATGTCCACTCGTGCCGTTGTTTGGGGTTTTTTTTTTTTTTTTGCATACACCATTGTAGTCACTTTTGCAAAATAAACGAAACAAAAATCACCAAGTAATAAATTCTGAAGTTTTATGTATCATGAAAAACTCTCTGTCCCCGTGTCATGCAAGCAGCACCACTCCCTTCCGCAAACACAGGTGGAAGAGTGAAAACCCCATGTGTTCTTTTCATTGGATGGCTGGTTGCCTAGGTGATGGAAAGACATCCTCCCCAGACAGTGCTGGTGGGGGGGTCAGCTGGAGGACGCGAGCATCCTTTTGATAGTGAAAGGTATCTCAACACAGCCTAATGCACTTGAAGGTCAATAAAATGCAAAGAAAAATTGATTTTATGTTTAAGAGAAAGTTGGATGATGAGCAAGTTCAGAAACAGAGAGCGGAAAGTGCAGACGAAGCACATGGAGCAGGGAGGCTATGCAGTAGACCAGAGATGGGCCATGAATGACGGACAATATTACTAGACCAGAACACAACAGTGGACTTCATGATTATTTTTGGTGTAGTCTAAATGTACTGGGGGTTCTCATTGTCTCTGGTGTGAGGTTCATGTAAATGAACCATTGTTGACTTTCGTCAAGAGTAACTGCAAAGCCGTCAACGTGTTTCCGCCCTGCGATGGCCTGGTGAGGTGTCCAGGATATACTCTGCCCTCGCCCAGAGTCAGCTGAGATAGGCACCAGCCTCCCCAGGCCCCTAGTTAGGATTAAGCAGTGCAGGAAATGAATGAATGAATGTTTTTCCAGTGGTTCTTTGGGACTGTAGTAGTGGACAACACTCACCTGCAAGTACTGCTCTTCTGCATGACCTCAGCCCTGTGGTAGCCAGATAGCTTGCAGAATCCGTCATTACTGTACACTATAGGCCACTCGACGATCTGAGCATTACCCAAGAGAAAACTGGTCTCTGAAAAAGACAAAGGAAATCAACTAAAACAATGTATAATAGAAACCCACAGTCATGTCGCTGGTACTGTTTGATAATGAATACCTTCTCAACGGCATTATGTGGAGACAAAAAAATGACGATACGTGCACAGCAAGCACTTTGAATTATTATAAAGATGAATATCACAATCCAGTTAAAGGCCGACTATGAAGAGCTTCTGTAATTAAGTTGGTAAGATCTTCTGTGCTTGATTTTTCCAGGGAGTTCATATGGCCATACTACACCACTACACAACCATGCTCATGGACTACACACATACACTCACACGCAAACACACACACACACACACACACACACACACAGAGAGAGAGAGAGACTCTACCCCGTGCCCATCATCTCACAGCACTTGTTAATTCTAAATCTTTATTGAAATACACTATTTATTCTTTGTCTATGCTGGTTCATCCTAATTACGGTTGAGGGGAGGCTGGTGCCCATCCCAGCTGACTCTGGGCGAAGGTGCGGTATTGAACATTCCGCCAGTCCACTGCAGGACAACACATATGCCTCATAATATGTATTATGATGTGTATATGTGTGTACATAATATGTCCTTCGTGACACTGAGGCCGGTGGTGTAGTGGTTAGGGTGCTGTGCTCATGACCGGTAGGTTGTGAGTTCGAATCCCACTGAGACCCTCACTGTGCTAAGACCCCTGGGCAAGGTCTCAACCACAACTGTGCCTCTGTTCACCCAGCAGTATAAATGGGTACCAGTAAAAATATACTGGGAAGGTAACCTGCGATGGACTAGCGTCCCATCCAGGAGGAGATGGACTCCTAGTCGCTTCACGCTACAGAAACCGGGGATAAGCACCGGCCTGATGAGCCACTAGGCTCGGGTGTAAAAAAAAAAACCCATCAGACTTTTTTTTAACCCTTCATGACAGAACCCTTTTGCAAGGGCAAGAAACACGCTGACGGCTTTGCAGCTACTCTTTGTGAAAGTCAGCAATGGTTCTTTTACATGAACCTCTCACCATAGACAGTGAGAGACATGGCTGGCCTTTGATAACCCAGTTATCTGCTCTGTGGGGACAGTGACAACCATGTGGAGAGTGGGACTCAAACCCCCAACCTTAGGATCAGTGATCCAGCACCTTTTTCCACCAGGCCACAACTGCCCCTAAAACAGCCAGTTAGCCTACTGTGCATGTTTTTGGACTGTGAGAAGAAACCAGAGTACCCAGAGGAAACCCATGCAAGCATGGCAAGAACATGCCAACCATACAGAGATACATTCCTGCTGTGAGGCGGACGTGCTAACCGCCAAGCCACCTTGCCACCCTTCATAGAAATACTTTTAATCAATTCTCAATAATTAATGTTTCAGGTAGCTTAACTGATGGATTAATTGTATTTTTACATCGCAACAGATAAAACCAGAGGCAACTGTTACATGAGCTGAAAATAAAAGAGCGTATGTAGAGTGAAAAAGACTGTCGGTGTAAAAGTGTTCCTGATAAAGCTGAGCTCAGCCCAAAAGTGCATCCTTCTGAAACATGGCATAAAAATAGACAAACAATGAGGACACTGTGGCAGCAGGAAAACGAATCAGTGCATAATTTTGTAACAGCAACATCAAAGAACATAAATATTTTCAATTCAGCTTCAGATTCAGTGCAGAGAGTCAACCTGCTGAGTCACATGTAGCCAGAAACAAAAGGTAAAGGGAGACAGAAATGAGACCGATAGAATAAGAGATGTAAACCGTGAGAAATAAATAAAGGTAGAAGTGGAAAGAAAATGAGCTTATTCGTGAAGGGAGCTGCTTTTCTTCATTACTGAATAAATTCTGTTCTCTTCATTCTCCAGCTTCACCATCTGTGCATGCCAGGGCAAGAGGTGGAAAGTGATGCATAGATGCTCGGGACTCATTACAGGGCTTCAACAAGCAAGGCTGAAGTGTCAGGGGCCAATAGGAAGCAGGCAATCCTTAAGGGTCTGGATGATTGAAATCCTGCTTAGATTTAGTCCCTGTCATTTGAAAATCGTACTACTGGTGATATAGCGCCATCCATCAGAATAAACAGACCATGCTTGCTAATAGGAGTCACATCCAGGCATAAGCCAACACTTCATAGGGAAGGGACAGGATCGCAGAAAAGAACCTGTATGAAGGAGGGCTGGGCAGCCAGGAAAACACAGGACTCCCCAAACCTCACAAAACCTCACAAAACCTAATCCAACTCTCCTTTTTTTAATTTCTCTTAAAGCTGACTCACACAGAAGCAATTTAGCGGCAAAATACTGCAACATCGTTTTTAGTTGATTTCGGCCAAAAACACTCGAAATACCATCATCATGCTCGAAATACAGCCTCTTCAAAAACCTTCCAATATCTTACAATATCTAATAATAATATGCAGTAATTCTAATTTCTCACCAAAGTTGTCTCACTGGTCCAAATATTTCACCAAGACAGCGAAAACTAATCATTTCAGAATAAATGTGTATGAATGACAAGGACCCAGGAGGAACGGTGAGGTTCCAGGGAGCAGAGATAAGGAAGGTGGAGGATTTTAAGTACTTAGGCTCAACAATCCAGAGCAATGGAGAGTGGAAAAGAGGTGAAGAAGCGTGTGCAGGCAGGTTGGAATGGATGGAGAAAAGTGTCCAGTGTGATGTGTGATAGGAAGGTATCGGCAAGAATGAAAGGAAAAGTGTACAAGACGGTGTTGAGGCCAGAGATGTTGTATGGTTTAGAAACAGTGGCGCTGAAGAAAAGACAAAAGGCAGAGCTGGAGGTAGCAGAGATGAAAATGTTGAGGTTCTCTTTGGGAGGAACGAGGATGGATAGGATCAGGAATGAGCACATCAGAGGGACAGCACATGTAAGATGTTTTGGAGACAACGTCAGAGAGGCTAGATTGAGATGGTTTGGACATGTACAGAGGAGGGATAGTGAGTATATTGGTAGTAGGATGCTGAGGTTGGAACTACCAGGCAGAAAGCCTAGAGCAGTGGTTCCTAACCTGGGTTCGATCGAACCCTAGGGGTTCGGTGAGTCGGTCTCAGGGGTTTGGCGGAGCCTCTGCCACGGAGGTCAAGACACACCCGACTCATCATGTCAATTAGTGATGACACGCCCCGCTTGGCCATCACTGGCTGCAGATGATCACATTACATTGCTTGGCCAATCAGTGCCGTGGGGAATTTAGCGCGCTCAGTAGTCAATGTGTGAAGTTGTGAGATTTTTTCAGAATATTTTAATCCATACTAACTATGTCGAGCAAAAAAAAGAAAGTGGTCGGACGAATATGTACAACATGGAGTCACATGCATCATAGAAATTGATGGGACTCAGCGTCCTATCTGAATGATTTGCAATACCAAGTTGAGCAACTCTAGTCTCGCACCAGTAAAACTAAAGGAACAGTTCGTGAAACTGCATGGAGCTGGGAATACAAGAACACAACAGTATTTATGTCTTGAGATTGTAAAAAAATCATATTTTTATTTTTCACTGATGAAGGGTTCGGTGAATGTGCATATGAAACTGGTGGGGTTCGGTACCCCCAACAAGGTTAAGAACCACTGGCCAAGAGGAAGACCAAAGAGACGATTCATGGATGTGGTGAAGGAGGACATGAATGTCGTTGGTGTAAGAGAAGAAAATGCAAAGGGTTGGGTGAGATGGAGGCAGATGATTCGCTGAGGCGACCCCTGAAGAGAAAAGCCGAAAGGAAAAGAAGAAGAAGCGAAAACGAATCATTTCCCTTCAAATTCATCCGACTATCTCCGAAAATATATTTTCCCTTATAAATACAATTTCTTGTACTTTCAGAGATCACTTACATGTGAGTCAGCTCTTAGTTATATACTATGATTTTTTTTTTTTTTTTTTTTTTTGCTAAAATTGTTTTTTAGGATCGTGCCTGTTCATTTACTCTGCTTGGTAGAGGTTGGCGCTCTGAAAGTGCTTCTAGTTTAAAATAGTCCTTGGCATATTGCAAGCTTCTTTAGTAATAGAAAGCATGGGCCAATATTGCCAAATCTTTCAATAGGCAGTGCATCCTTCTCTATTGGTGCTGATCGAAAAGCACCACAGAAAAAGTGACAACCTATGAAAACAAACAATACGATTATTTAACTACCCGCAGCACGACTGTGTGCATTCCTCTGCTCAGTCAACTTCGGTATCTATCTATACTGAATTACCTCAGTCCATCTTAGTTTCTCAATCCATCACGATCTTCTCATGCCAGCTGATGCCTACTTAAGAATAAACCTTTAATGTAGGCACTAATTGCAAGTCTGGTCCCAGGAGAAGCTCAAGGTGCTCGGTTTGCCCATGCAGGAAGTGTTTTCTGCCTCCAGATGGGATGCTGGCAAAAGCTTATCATTTGTATTGTGAATACGAGCCATATTGAGGGAGATGAAAGACACAGCACCATGAGTTCTGGCTTCATGTGGGAGGCCAACAGGCAGCTCTCCATCTCTGACAGGGAAAGGAAAAACATAGGCTTCCTCACACATACACATATACCTTTGCCAGCAAATTCCACAGATATGAAGTACATATTCTATAAATGGTACATCATGGATCTTATTTTCGGTTTTAGGACAGACAGTAAATTTGTCAAAAGCATTAATCTTCAGATATCCGTGCATTCTTGAGCTTCTTCAATCAAGTCGGTTAAAATACAGTAATAAGTATTATTTGTCAAAAATCATTCTTATTTAAATGCAACCTTATTTCCTCTGTTGTCTGTTGACTCGTTCCATTCTTTCAGCGAACGTTTCTTGAGGAGAAAGGTCTGCTGGTATGTGAAAAAGGAAATATCGAATAATGTCAATCTTTAATCCAATACCATTTCCAAGAACTCGGTGATATAGCTTATAGAATCAAGTGTTTACATTTAGTCTTGTTCCACTCATTATCTGTACTTGTCAGGGTCAAGGGAGACGCAGGATCCAATTCCAGCTGACTTTGGGCAGGGTAGACCAGTCAATCACAAATCGGATAATAGCGATACAACCATTCACACTCATATTCACACACCTTGGGGCAATTTACAGTAGGCAGTTGAGCTAATGTGTGATGGTTTAGAAACAGTGGCGCTGAGGAAAAGCCAAAAGGCAGAGCTGGAGGTAGCAGAGATGAAAATGTTGAGGTTCTCTTTGGGAGTAACAAGGATGGATAGGATCAGGAATGAGCACATCAGAGGGACAGCACATGTAAGATGTTTTGGAGACAAAATCAGAGCGGCTCGATTGAAATGGTTTGGACATGTACAGAGTACAGAGGACGGATAGTGAATATATTGGTAGTAGGATGCTGAGGTTGGAACTACCAGGCAGAAGGACTAGAGGATGACCAAAGAGGAGATTTATGGATGTGGTGAAGGAGGACATGAAGGTAGTTGGTGTAAGAGAAGAAGATGCAGAAGATAGGGTGAGATGAGAGGCAGATGATTCGCTGTGGCGACCCCTGGAAGGAAGAGCCGAAAGGAAAAGAAAAAGAAGAAGAAGAAGAAGAAGAAGAAGGAGGAGGAGGAGTTGACCTAATGTGTGGGTAAACTAGAGCACATGGAAGAAACCCATGCAAACACAGGAAGAACATGAAAACTCCACATAGAAAGGCTTTTTTTTTTTCCTCGCCTCTAATCTGTGAGGCAACAATGAAATCTCTGAGTCACTGTGCCTTCCATGTAGTTGAAAAACCAGTCCAGACCTTCTTCTTCTTTTACTTTCGGCTGCTCCCTTCAGGGGTCGCCACAGCAAATCATCCACCTCCATCTCACCCTGTCCTCTGCATCTTCCTTTCTGACTCCAACGACCTTCATGTCTTCCTTCACCACATCCATAAATCTCTTCTTTGGTCTTCCTCTAGACCTTCTGCCTGGTAGTTCCAACCTCAGCATCCTACTACCAATATACTCACTATCCCTCCTCTGTACATGTCCAAACCATCTCAATCTAGCCTCTCTGACTTTGTCTCAAAAACATCTTACGTGGGCTGTCCCTCTGATATACTCATTTCTGATCCTATCCATCCTCGTTACTCCCAGAGAGAACCTCAACATTTTCATCTCCGCTACCTCCAGCTCTGCCTCCTGCCTTTTCCTCAGCGCCACTGTTTCTAAACCATACAACATTGCTGGCCTCACCACCGTCTTGTACACTATAATGGATAATTTCCAGCTAATGGATGGAATAATAATTACAAATGCACAAGGCTTATGATGCCTACTATGAATTTTACTCAAAGTAATATAACACGGGGTTTATATAATTGTTAATGAGCCAGACCTATCAGGAAGTGATTCCCACTCTCTCTTTTCTTTTCTTTTTTTACATTAGTTTGCTTAATTCAGTTTTGCTATTGACAGCAAGCTTCCTTTGCTTATCCAGAAAGTGTCTCTGTGACTCCAGTACTCTTTCAGTTTTTTTTTTTTTTTTTTTTTGATGGATAAATTTGCTCCAGTTATACTTTCTGCACTCCGTCTTCAGGGCTAGTGCTGCTTGGAAACACTGTTTGGAAACACTGACTTCAGATTTTTTTTTTTTTTTTTTTCTATCTCTACATACTCTACACTAAGAGTGTCACTCATCTCTCCTCTTCACTTTCAATGTCTCCATCTTCATTCATGTGTGTGCCACACACTGTGCCTTCCAAAAGAACATATCTTGAAATGCCAGGGCAGAAGCATAACTGAGAACTGTATTCGGAGGGGGGAAAAAAAGAGTAGTACACATTTCTATAAAATAAAGATACAATGATAAGCAACAAAACTAAAAAGAAGGAAGATTAAATAAAAGGGTGAAATAAAATGAAGCTGGTATATTCAACTCCAGTTCATAACTGAATCACTGGTTCTCGTTGTTCGGTCTTGGCGGCTATTTAATTTATCGAGGGAACAGGAATCCGCGGTGTGTCCCTATACACTAAAACTATATCTCGGTGTCACCTCCGAGAGTCTCATTATGATACTAGTCACCATCTTTACACTTCTTAAATAAACACACAGACTGGAAAGTACTGGAAGTCCTTTCGCCTTGCTGAGAAAAGGTTATGTAAAGACGAAATTGCCTAAGGGTGACGTTTGTTGTTGGTTTTTTTTTTTTTTTTTTTTTTTTTTTCCAGCTATGTATGTCTTTTGTCCCAAATTATCCCCAGCACCAGGTCTGTGGCCTTTCAAAAGGAATAATCTAGACTCATTTTCACAAAAGGTTAAATAATAAGCTTTAATAAACACTTACCAGAAAGCTATAATCATGCTGTGCTGCAGTATTAAACTGCAGAAATGGAGCATATAAAGTGAAACTTTTCTTGAAATATATTAAAAAAAAAAAACCCTGAGCAATACAAAATGTATTCAACAATTTTCTAATTTCAGTATAATTAGAATGAGATTTTGAAGAAGTCTAAGAGGACTATAAACTATCATCCGTAGTTAAGCCTTCAGAGAAAGCTTGAAATGAAGAACTATTCGATTACTAGGCAAAATAAGTGGCATACAGAATCCCACAGACGCTGATAAAAAGCTTTTGCAGCATTTTAAAAGCAAATAAAATTAGTCCAGTGACCAAAAAACTCGATTGGGTTAGAATGGGTATGGCAACCATCTTTTTTTTTTATTGCTCTGCACACTAATTAGTAATTGTTTGCCACATGGCATCTTGTCCTTAACTATTTCATTGCTGGAAATGGCACTGGCGGCCGAGTGGTATAGGGTGCTGGAGGATCATTGATCCTAAGTTTGGGGTTCGAGCCCCACTCACCACAGGTTTTCACTGCCCAAACCCCCCCAAGTGCGACTGACTGGGTTATCAAAGGCCGGCCATGTTTTTCACTGTCTATGGTGAGAGGTTCATGTAAAGGAACCATTGCTGACTTTCGACAAGAGTTGGTTGCAAAGCCGTCAGCGTGTTTCTGTCCTGCGATGGCCTGGAGAGCCGTCCAGGGAGTACTCTGCCCTCTCCCCGGAGTCGGCTGGGATGGGCGCCAACCTCCCTGTGACCCTAATTAGGATTAAGCGGGTACAGAAAATGAACTGAACTGAATTTCATTGCTGGACTGCAACAGATTTTCATCCATATGTTTAGGTCTACTTAGTTCGTACATAGGCCTGACATGCTCAGATGAAAATCTTTGTGTGTGTGTGTGTGTGTGTGTGTGTGTGTGTGTGTGTGTGAGAGAGAGAGAGAGAGAGAGAGAGAGAGATTATCTGTAGAAAGCAAAGGAAATGGGAAAAACAACACAGTGTGTACTGATAACCACGTGTGACATCTGCTGGTAAGCAGTTCTAAATGACGATGACAAGAAAACTCACAATCTAAAGTAATGATCGTGTTCAGATCCGTTAAGCTGCATAAGTAGCAGCACACCACCAAGTCCTGATAGATGAGACACATTTCAGCTAAGAATAAATACAAAACTAATCAACAGCAATCTGCACATAAAGACTTTCTAATAAATACTACTACTGCTCCCAATAGCTCTGATGATGCAACTACATCTGCTAACAATGTATTTATTTATTGGGGTTTGTTATTATATTTGTATGTTAATAGGTATGTGCTGCAGAAACATGACCACTTTTGTTTTGATCCATAAACTAGCAACAAGATTTCCCCCAAATACAGTATCACATAATGATTTTGATTTAAACCATTTTATTAAAGAAAATGACAACTGGTATAAAACCACCAATATGCATTATGTATATAAATAAATCAATATTTTGTTTCTCCAGACCTTGAATAATTTATCGAAATCAATATCATAGTCAGTTTGAACAACACAATACTAATTCTGAACATGGGATGGGTTCAGAAATCTATCTTACTGTTGGGATAATCCTGCATGTTCAAGTATCCAAGTGGCAAAGTGATGCACAATTCAATTATTGCCTGAGCCCTGCGATGGCCTAGCAAGCTTTCCAGGGTGTAACACGCTCTCGTGCAAGGTCAACTGAAATGGGCGCCAACCTCCCCACAACCCTAATTGGGATTAAGCAATTCAGAAAATGAATGAATGAATGAGTTTTGCTTGATGTTTTGTGATTATCCGTCTTCCTCTTCATCATATTCCTGAAGTTTCCAGTGAGGTTCAGGTTTTAAGATTGGGCTAAAGATGACAGGGTCATGTTCCTGTGTTCCTCTATCCACAAACTTGATTGACCTGGCTGTGTAAAGCATGAAGCATTGTCCTGCTTGAAAAGCCAATCATGAGTTAGGAAACATTATCAGAGTATAAGGAAGCTTTCTTCGAGGATAACCTTGTGCATCCTTCCTAAACACAAGTTTGCTCCATTCCAGCCTTGCTGAAGCATACAATGATCCACCAATTTGACGAAGGATGCAGGACACTGTAGCCTGTATGTCTGTCCAGGTGTCCAACTAAACTTTAGATGGCAACTCATTAACTCATTCACTCACGGTTGCCAACCCACTGGACAGTGGGCGAATGTGAGAGGCTGGATACTGAATGTGACAGGGAACATCCTGAACAGCTCACTGGACCATTGCAAATTAGTTGACCCATTGTTGGGAAAACCTGAAAACTCGATTCACCAGAAGGTCCAAACCTTATGGTCTTGAGAAAACTTAAGTCTGGCTCTCACTTGCTTCTCATTGACAAAGGTTTTTTCTGGCTCTGCATGATTTCAACCCTTCCCCGAGGAACCAGTATTGAATCATGCTTGCTGTGCACTTAACCCTGACAGACAGACAGACAGACAGACAGACAGACAGACGACAGACAGACAGACAGACAGACCGACAGACAGACAGACCGACAGACCGACAGACAGACCAACGACAGACAGACAGACAGACAGACAGATAGATAGATAGATAGATAGATAGATAGATTCTGAAACATTTAATCCCCCAGACATTAATTAGAACCCCCTACTGACTCCTGAATCAGTACACAGCACCAGTGTTAACATTTGAGATGGTTAATGGTCCTTCCTGAAGTAAGCAGCATGTCCTGTGTAGTTTATTATATTTTCTCCCGCTGTGTTGCTCTGTTAAAAGTCAATGTGAAGTTCAGACGGACTGAGAAATGATGTGCGCCGCTGCTCTCCTCGCAGCCATCGAGTCTCGAGCACCCTGCGCGTCTCCGTCTCCTCCTCGCGTCTCCTCCTCCTCGTTCTTGAAAGAGGCTTTTCAGAAGTGTATACAGTAGTAGTAGCTTGGAGAGCTGCTGAAGGGACTTTGAGGTTTAATCATTCGTCTCTCAACAGGGTTTCAGTTACTCTATGAGAAGTAGAGCGGGTCCACTGCAGCACCAGAACCACACAGTACCACCGCTTCAATCAACGCATCACACCGCACTTCAAAACAATGACTGATTAAATTGTAGTCATGTTTTGGGCCACATTACTTATGCATGTGCTGAAAATGCAGAAAAGTGATGCGAGATAAAATAACTGCTGTTTATATAAATAATTTTATATTATAATCGGAATAAAGGACAAATAATGGATGAATAAAAGAATGTCGGCATTGTCAATAATTTACACTCACTTCCACATTAAATAAAGGAAAATTCACAAATAACTTAATTATTATTATTATTATTATTATTATTATTATTATTAGTATTAGTATTAGTATTACTATTATTATTAGCAGTAGTACTACTAGCAGTATTGTTGTTTCTGTTGTGAATATCTGCATATTATTATTATTATTATTATTATTATTATTATTATTATTGAATGCTGTTTTTATACTGAGACTGAACTTTCTTGACAGTATAATACAATATAATTACTATCACTGGGAGACTTTACGGACATGAATAATATTAAAAATAAATTATAGGTAATAAATTATTTTTAAATAACTGTAAAATAACAAATTCTTACAGTCGGGTTAATATTGTAACGAACCTGTTTCCCTCATCACAAGCTAAAGGAAGGCGCGTGCTGGTGATGGTTCTGAGACATTAATCAGCAGTGAACTTGCACTTGTTTAAAAGCTAATTGAATTTAATAGCTCGTGATAAAAATCCAAATTAACAATATTTCTGTGTTGAGGAAGAGCAGTGCCTGCGTCCTGGTCCTCCTTCTGATATTTGTGTCCTTAAATACAGCATAAAAAAAGTAACTTTCCGTTTTTTAGGGTCCGAATTGAACCCACAGCCGTCAGTATGATCAGCCTGAGGTGAATTCTTACCCGCAGTGGATCAAACCTGGTGCCACTCGCCGACTTTATAAACGACTCAACACGTTCAGATCTAACATTTGTTCAGGCTGGTTCAGGTCTGCTCGTCCCGAGAAGCGTGTCACGTGCACAGACAAGGAAAGTGAGGACCACGTTCAACGTTATCATGCTCTGGCGGTCTGGAGAAAACGAGTGCGCTTACCGCTGGAGCGTCGGACGATGTTTTCCAAAAAAGTGTTCTGCGGCGCCACCAGTCCTCTCCTTCCCCCGTGCATTCTGCGCCCAAGCTACGGAGTCGCTCACCTTCGCACACTCTGTCAAAACTGATTGCAGAAATGAAATATACCGGCCAGGAATGTGTCGGCGGGATGGAGAAGACCATGGTAACGCTGCGCCCTGCCTGGCTAATGCGAGCTCGTCTGTAGCGCGGAGATTCTGCCGGACGAGGTGAGTTCCGCGCTCCTCCGCCAGAACGCGCGTGCGCACTGACAGCCAGCGCTGAGCGCAAGACTGGCACAGGAATCTCCGGCGCGGTGCTCCGGTGCCATGGAGACGGAGTGGGCGCGACACAGATTCCCTGACACGTGCGGGAGACAGCTGGAAATGGCACATCTGTCGCAAGAGGGATGTGTCGGGTCTGCCCTGAGCGACATCAAGTCTGGAACAGATGTCACTTAGAATTAAATGCGTTATATTATGATCCATAAGTCTACTGTCCGTTATTTGTTGTTATGCGCAATACACACGTGATGTCATGGGTGTGGTACCACCTGGACTAATTATGCACTGGATATGACAAAGTTTGCCAAATTAATGACCACAGAAGTATATTGTTCTGTGAAGGGAATGGTAGCTCTGTGCTGGCTGATTCCTCTGAAACCTGGTTTAAATTCTTTAGTTGCTCTTCTATCAGGAGTTCGGTTCGGCTGAGTGCAAATGTTTCGCCAGCACATGGGCTCAGTATGTCCTATGTGTCCTATTCATCGGTTTTACATCTTATTTTGGATCAATATTTGTTTTTAATAACAACAGCATGAGTAAATGACTGGAGGAAAAAATTAGCATATTGTGATGAAGTTAATTATTTTCTGTAATGTACTGATAAAAATTAAACTTTCATATATTTTAGATTCATTGCACCCCAACTGAAATATTTCAGGTCTTTTATTGTGTTAATTCTGATGATTTTGGCATACAGCTCATGAAAATCCAAAATTCCCATCTCAAAAAATTAGCATATCATGTTCAGGTAGTCTAAACGAGCTATTAAGCTAATCATCTGAATCAACCAATTAACTCTAAACACCTGCAAAAGATTCCTGAGGCTTTTAAAAACTCCCAGCCTGGTTCATTACTCAAAACCGCAATCATGGGTAAGACTGCCGACCTGACTGCTGTCCAGAAGGCCATCATTGACACCCTCAAGCAAGAGGGTAAGACACAGAAAGAAATCTCTGAGCGAATAGGCTGTTCCCAGAGTGCTGTATCAAGCCACCTCAGTGGGACGTCTGTGGGAAGGAAAAAGTGAAAGAAAGGCCGATTCCAGACCTTTGGGGACCTGTGGAAGCAGTGGACTGAGTCTGAAGTTGAAACATCCAGAACCACCGTGCACAGGCGTGAGCAGGAAATAGGCTACAGGTGCCGCATTCCCCAGGTCAAGCCACTTTTGAACCAGAACCGGCGGTAGAAGCGCCTGACCTGGGCTACAGAGAAGCAGCACTGGACTGTTGCTCAGTGGTCCAAAGTACTTTTTTCGGATGAAAGCAAATTTTGCATGTCATTCGGAAATCAAGGTGCCAGAGTCTGGAGGAAGACTGGGGAGGAGGAAATGCCAAAATGCCTGAAGTCCAGTGTCAAATATCCAAGTCAGTGATGGTCTGGGGTGCCATGTCAGCTGCTGGTGTTGGTCCACTGTGTTTTATCAAGGGCAGGGTCAATGCAGCTCGCTATCAGGAGATTTTGGAGCACTTCATGCTTCCATCTGCTGAAAAGCTTTATGGAGATGAAGATTTCATTTTTCAGCACGACCTGGCACCTGCTCACAGTGCCAAAACCACTGCTAAATGGTTTACTGACCATGGTATTCACTTCACTTATCCCTTAACATCCGAGGATGTCGTTGGGGCGCCTTCATGGCAACACTTGGGACGATTTGGCCTGGCAGAGCCCATCCCTCTCCAGGTCGTAGAAACACACTGACGGCTTTGCAGCCTACTCTTTATGAAAGTCAGCAATGGTTCCTTTATATGCCATGGCCTGCCTTTGATAACCCAGTTGGCTGCACTGGGGGGACAGTGACAACCCTGTGGGGACTTAAACCCCCAACCTTAGGCTCAGCGATCCTGCGCCCTAACCACTAGACCACCACTGCCCGACCATGGTATTACTGTGCTCAATTGGCCTGCCAACTCTCCTGACCTGAACCCCATAGAGAATCTGTGGGATATTGTGAAGAGAAAGTTGAGAGACACCAGACCCAACACTGTGGATGAGCTTCAGGCCGCTATCGAAGCATCCTGGGCCTCCGTAACACCTCAGCAGTGCCACAGGCTGATTGCCTCCATGCCACGCCGCATTGAAGCAGTCATTTCTGAAAAAGGATTCCCAACCAAGTATTGAGTGCATAACTGAACATAATTATTTGAAGGTTGACTTTTTTTTGTATTAAAAGCACTTTTTTTATTGGTCGGATGACATATGCTAATCTTTTGAGATAGGGATTTTTGGTTTTTCTTTACTTTTTTGCCAAAATTATCAATATTAAAACAATAAAAGGCTTGAACTACTTCAGTTGTGTGTAATGAATCTAAAATATATGAAAGTGTAATATTTATTAGTACGTTACAGAAAATAATGAACTTTATCACAATATGCTAATTTTTTGAGAAGGACCTGTATATGTATGGGAGGATGCATATAGGTATGTAGGTATGTATTTAGGGGATGGTGCAGGAAGGTATGCATGTGTGTATGTATGAGTGGGTGCATGTAGGTAGGTATGTATGGGAGGATGCATGTAGGTAGGATGTATGTATGTATGGGAGGGTGCAGGAAGGTATGCATTTGTGTATGTATGAGTGGATGCATGTAGGTAGGTATGTATTTATGGGAGGGTGCAGGAAGGTATGTAGGTATGTATGGGAGGGTTCAAGTGGGTATATATGTATGGGAGGGTGCATGAGGTATGTATGTATGTATGTATGTATGTGATGGTGCACGTAGGTAGGTATGTATGGGAGGGTGCATGAGGTAGGAATTTTATGTATGGGAGGATGCATGTAGGTAGGATGTATGTATGGGAGGGTGCAGGAAGGTATGCATGTGTGTAGGTATGAGTGGATGCATGTAGGTATACATGTATGGGAGCATGCATGTAGGTAGGTATGTATTCATGGGAGGGTGCAGGAAGGTATGAATGTATGTATGGGAGGGTGCATGTAGGTATATATGTATGGGAGGGTGCATGAGGTATGTATGTATATGATGGTGCATGTAGGTAGGTATGTATGGAAGGGTACATGTAGGTATTATGTATGGGAGGATGAATGTAGGTAGGTATGTATTTATGGGAGGGTGCAGGAAGGTATGTATGTATGTATGTACTGTATGTATGTGATGGTGCATGTAGGTAGGTATGTATGGGAGGGTGCATGTAGGTATTATGTATGGGAGAATGCATGTAGGTAGGTATGTATTTATGGGGGGGTGCAGGAAGGTATGTATGTATGTATGGGAGGGTGCATGTAGGTATATATGTATGGGAGGGTGCATGTAGGTAGGTATGTATGGGAGGGTGCATGTAGGTATATATGTATGGGAGGATGAATGTAGGTAGGTATGTATTTATGGGAGGGTGCAGGAAGGTATGTATGTATGTATGTATGTACTGTATGTATGTGATGGTGCATGTAGGTAGGTATGTATGGGAGGGTGCATGTAGGTATTATGTATGGGAGGATGCATGTAGGTAGGTATGTATGTATGTATGGGGGTGCAGGAAGGTATGTATGTATGTATGGAGGAGTGCATGTAGGTATATATGTATGGGAGGGTGCATGAGGTATGTATGTATATGATGGTGCATGTAGGTAGGTATGTATGGAAGGGTACATGTAGGTATTATGTATGGGAGGATGAATGTAGGTAGGTATGTATTTATGGGAGGGTGCAGGAAGGTATGTATGTATGTATGTACTGTATGTATGTGATGGTGCATGTAGGTAGGTATGTATGGGAGGGTGCATGTAGGTATGTATGTATGTATGTACTGTATGTATGTGATGGTGCATGTAGGTAGGTATGTATGGGAGGGTGCATGTAGGTATTATGTATGGGAGGATGCATGTAGGTAGGTATGTATGTATGTATGGGGGGGTGCAGGAAGGTATGTATGTATGTATGTACTGTATGTATGTGATGGTGCATGTAGGTAGGTATGTATGGGAGGGTGCATGTAGGTATTATGTATGGGAGGATGCATGTAGGTAGGTATGTATGTATGTATAGGGGGGTGCAGGAAGGTATGTAGGTATGTATGGGGGGGTTCAAGTGGGTATATATGTATGGGAGGGTGCATGAGGTATGTATGTATGTATGTATGTATGTGATGGTGCATGGTAGGTATGTATGGGAGGGTGCATGAGGTAGGAATTTTATGTATGGGAGGATGCATGTAGGTAGGATGTATGTATGGGAGGGTGCAGGAAGGTATGATGTGTAGGTATGAGTGGATGCATGTAGGTATACATGTATGGGAGCATGCATGTAGGTAGGTATGTATTCATGGGAGGGTGCAGGAAGGTATGAATGTATGTATGGGAGGGTGCATGTAGGTATATATGTATGGGAGGGTGCATGTAGGTAGGTATGTATGGGAGGGTGCATGTAGGTATATATGTATGGGAGGATGAATGTAGGTAGGTATGTATTTATGGGAGGGTGCAGGAAGGTATGTATGTATGTATGTACTGTATGTATGTGATGGTGCATGTAGGTAGGTATGTATGGGAGGGTGCATGTAGGTATTATGTATGGGAGGATGCATGTAGGTAGGTATGTATGTATGGGGGGGTGCAGGAAGGTATGTATGTATGTATGGGAGGGTGCATGTAGGTATATATGTATGGGAGGGTGCATGAGGTATGTATGTATATGATGGTGCATGTAGGTAGGTATGTATGGGAGGGTACATGTAGGTATTATGTATGGGAGGATGAATGTAGGTAGGTATGTATTTATGGGAGGGTGCAGGAAGGTATGTATGTATGTATGTACTGTATGTATGTGATGGTGCATGTAGGTAGGTATGTATGGGAGGGTGCATGTAGGTATTATGTATGGGAGGATGCATGTAGGTAGGTATGTATGTATGGGAGGATGCATGTAGGTAGGTATGTATTTATGGGGGGGGGGTGCAGGAAGGTATGTATGTATGTATGGGAGGGTGCATGTAGGTATATATGTATGGGAGGGTGCATGAGGTAGGTATGTATGTGTATGGTGGTGCATGTAGGTAGGTATGTATGGGAGGGTGCATGAGGTAGGAATGTATGTATGGAAGGGTGCATGCAGGTATTATGTATGGGAGGATGCATGTAGGTAGGATGTATGTATGGGAGGGTGCAGGAAGGTATGCATGTGTGTATGTATGAGTGGATGCATGTAGGTATACATGTATGGGAGGATGCATGTAGGTAGGTATGTATTTATGGAAAGGTGCAGGAAGATATGTATGTATGAATGTATGTATGGGAGGGTGCATGTAGGAATATATGTATAGGAGGGTGCATGAGGTAGGTATGTATGTATATAATGGTGCATGTAGGTAGGTATGTATGTATGTATGTATGTATGTACTGTATGTATGTATGTGATGGTGCATGTAGGTAGGTATGTATGTATGTGATGGTGCATGTAGGTAGGTAGGTATGTATGGGAGGATGCATGTAGGTATACATGTATGGGATGATGCATGTAGGTAGGTATGTATTTATGGGAGGGTGCAGGAAGGTATACATGTATGGGAGGATGCATGTAGGTAGGTATGTATTTATGGGAGGGTGCAGAAAGGTATGTATTTATGAATGTATGTATGGGAGGGTGCATGAGGTAGGAATGTATGTATGGAAGGGTGCATGTAGGTAAGTATGTATGTCTGGGAGGGTGCAGGAAGGTATGTATGCATGTATGGGAGGGTGCATGAGGTAGGAATATATGAATGGGAGGGGTTGCATGAGGTAGGTATGCATGGTTGTCACTGCTGTCCATGTGCAGCTAACTGGGTCATCATGGCCATGTCTCTCACTGCTATGTCTCTCACTGTCTATGGTGTGAGGCTATAAAATAACCATTGCTGACTTTCGTCACGAGTAGGCTGCATAACCGTCAGTGTGTTTCTTCCCTGCGATGGCGTGACGAGTTATCCAGGGTGTCCTTTCCCTCGCTCAGAGTCGGCTGAGATAGTTGCCAGCCTCCCTGTGACCCTAAGTAGGACTAAGCGGTTTAGAACATGAATGAATGAGTAATTCACACCTGGGGCAAGTTATACAATCCACAGATAGACTACGCATACAGTAACCAGAGCTCAGGTGCCATGGACACCAAACCCTGCCATCAAAACACCTGAACAGTCAGCTATCTGTTAATCTTCCTGGATTGTGCAATGTGAATCGCATTGTAATTGGAACTGGGTGCCCAGAATTATAAAAAGGTGTGGAAATGGACAGTACATCTTGTCACCTAGCCACGCCCTCTTATAGCCCGTTACGCACCATAAACGCTTTATTACTCACTTTCTCCAAACACAACCTCAGATTAGCGCGGTCCGGGATGTGACACTTGACTCATGTAAATAAAATAAATATGAGTGCGACTTGACTTGGATTTGGTTATTTGCCCTACAGGGTGATTTTACTGGATCAGAGGGACCTGGACTGAGTCCCCTCGTTCTGTTTGTCGCTGCTGCATTTCTGCCTAGTGTCCCTCGTTAAGTGGATTTGGACAGAGCCCCTATTGTTCCCAGCCCACTCCTGCCTAATATGGCATTCTCGAAGAAAGCCCCAGTTTCCTGAAAGGACCGACAAGAAGCCGGCGAATGGCGAAGGCTGACCCGGAGAGTGACGGACAACATGTGAATTTGAGGTCGCGAGAGCGTTTCGGTGTGGGCCGCGGAGGTTGGAGAAGGACGGGATGAAAGCGGACGGATCGAGAGGAAATTCAGGAGAATCCGCGGCTCGAGGCGCCGGTTTGTTTTGGAAGTGCGAGGGAAAGCAGTGCGGCTCACCGACCTGACGGCTTAGCGCGAGGCGTGAAGCGGGAGAAGTCACCCTGAGGGTTTCCATTGGTTTGACGGGAAGGCCGTGGGCGGCTGGTGAGAAACCACAGAGGGCTCGAGGAGGACATGGAATATCGAGAGGGAGGGACCACAGCATTAGGTCCCATCATGCCCGGTTCCAGAAATAAGCGGCGCGCCGGGGCTCGGGACGGAGCGGAGAGCGCCGAGCCTCTCAGTGGTTGCGTTAAAAAGATGCTGAAGTGTGTGGTGGTCGGAGACGGAGCGGTCGGAAAGACCTGTTTACTCATGAGTTACGCCAATGACGCCTTTCCCGAGGAATACGTACCGACTGTGTTCGACCACTACGCAGGTGGGACAAACATCTCAACATCTCATCTCCACATTCACACCGGACAGGACATGAGCTGCATCCGTCCGTCTGTCTCGCTCTATCTCTCTCTCTCTCACTCACACACACGCTCTCTCTCTCTCTCTCTC
>CM045737.1:16519847-16522347 GCA_024760905.1 Plotosus lineatus
CAAACACACACACATACCACACCACCCTGCAGCTCTCTCTCAGTCTGCTGCTCACACACACACACACATGTCCCTCCCCTCTCTGTCTCTTTACCCAGCACACACACACACAGACTCACACACACACACACACACACACACACACACTCTCATCTCTCATCCTCTCTTACACACCTCTCTCTCTCTCTCACACACACACATATTCACACAAGAGCTCTCCCTCTCTCTCTCATCTCTCACTTTTTACACACACACAATGGCACACACACACACCTCTCTCTCTCACACACCACCACACATCACACACATTCCTCCTCTCTCTCTCTCCTCACACCACACACACACACATTCTCCTCTCTCTCTCTTTCTCTCCTCTCTCTCTCTCTCACACACACACACACACACACACACACACAATTGGCCACACACACACCTCTCTCTCTCTCTCTTCTCTCCCACACACACACACACACACACTCTCTCTCTCTCTCTCTCACTACTCCTCTCACACACACACACACACACACACACACACACACCTCTCCTTTCTCTCTCTCTCTCTCACACACACAGACACTTTCTCTCTCTCTCTCTCTCTCTCTCTCTGCTCCCTCACACACACCTCTCTTCTCTCTCTATCACACACACACACTCTCATCTACTCTCTCCCTCTCTCTCTCTCTCTCACTCTCTCACACACAGTACTCTCTGTCTAGCTCTCTCTCACTCACACCCAGACATCACCCACACACAAATTCTCTCTCCCTCTAGCTCTCTCTCTCACACACACACACACACACTTTCTCTATCTCTCTCTCTCACTACACACACTCCTCTCTCTCTCTCTCTCTCTCTCTCTCACTACACATACTTTCTCTCTCACCACACACACACACACTTTCTCTCACCACCCACACACTCTCTGTCTCTTACCACACACACTTTCTCTCTCTCTCTCTCTCTCACACATCTTTCTCTGTCTCTCACACACTTTCTCTCTCTCTCTCTCTCACACAATCCTCTCTCTCTCTTTTACATACACACTCACACACTCTCTCTCTCTCTCACTCACTCACACACACACCCTTCTCTCTCTCTCTCACTCACATTAATTTCCTCTCTCTCTCTCTACTCACACACACACACACACACATACACACCTCTCTCTCTCTCTCTCTCCACAGACACACACTCTCTCTCTCTCAACTGGCCAACACATACTCTCTCTCTCTCTCACCCACACACTCTCTCTCTCTCACTCACAATAACACACTCCCTCTCTCTCTCTCTCCTTTGAATACATACATATCCTCTCAATCTCTCTCTCTCTCCTCTCTCACACACACTTTCTCTCTCTCACTCACACACACACACTCTCTCTCTCTCTCTACTCACACACACACTTTATCTCTCTCTGCTCTCACTCACACACTCTCTCACTCACCACACACTCTCTCTCTCTCACCCCACACACACTCTCGCTCTCTCTCCCTCACCTCACACACCTTCTCACTCCCACACACTCCACACACCCTCTCTCTCTCTCCCTCCACTCACACCTGCCTGCCTTGAACCTGCTCTGTACCTGTGGGCTTGGGCACACTCTCTCTCTCTCTTACTCACCCACACACTTTCTCTCTCTCTCTCTCTCTCTCACTCAATTCACACACACACTCTCTCTCTCTCTCACCACACACACACTTTCTCTCTCTCTCTCACACACACACTCTCTCTCTCTCTCTCCTCACTCACACACACACACCCTCTCTCTCTCCTCCTCACCCACCCACACACACACACCTCTCTCTCTCTCTCACTCACACACACACTTTCTCTCTCACCTCTCACTCACACACACTTTCATCTTTCTCTTCTCTCTCTCACACTCACACCACACTTTCTCTCTCTCTCTCACCCACCACACACACTTCCTCTCTCTCTCTCTCTCACTCACACACACTTTCTCTCTCTCTCCACCACCACACACACACTCTCTCTCTCCTCTCTCTCTCACACACACTTTCTCTCTCTCTCTCTCTCCTCACACTCACACACATCTCTCTCTCTCTCTCTCACTCACACACACTCCTCTCTGCCCACACACACACAATACTCTCTCCTCACCCACCACACACAGCTTTCCTCTCTCTCTCACCACACACACACACACACACCCTTCTTGGGTCTCTCTCCCACCCCACTCACACACACACATCTCACCTCTCTCACCTCTCTCTCTCACACTCACACCACTCTCTCTCTCACTCACTCACACACTACACACTAATATCTCTCTTCATCTCTCTCACCCACTCACACACACACTTTCTCTCTCTCTCACTCACACACACCCTTTCTCTCTCTCTCACCACACACACTTCCTCTCTCTACCTCACTCCACACACAATACCTTCTCTCTCTCTCTCTCCCACTCACACACACTCTCTCTCTCTCTCACTCACACACACTCTCTCTCTCTCTCACCCACTCTACACACACA
>CM045737.1:16557347-16609847 GCA_024760905.1 Plotosus lineatus
ACACAAACAAACACACTGTCAGACTTTCTCTCACTCTCTCTCTTGCTCACACATACACGCACTCTATTTATCTCTCTCACACACGTGCGCACACACGCCAAGACACTCTCTCTCACACACACACTCTCTCTCTCACAGACACACACACACAGTCTCTCGTTCTCTCCCTCTCACACACACACACTCTCAGACTTTCTCTCTCTCACACATGAGCGCATACACACACACACACACACACTTTCTTGCTCTCTCTCTCTCACACACACAAACACACTCTCAGACTTTCTCTCTCTCTTAATCACACATACATGCACTCTTTCTATCTCTCTCACACACACGCGCGCACACACTCTCTCACACACACACACACACACACTTTCTCTCTCAGACAGACAAACACACAGTCTCTTGCTCTCTCCCTCTCACACACACATACACTCTCAGACTTTCTCCCTCTCGCACACGCACACACACTTTCTTGCTCTCTCTCACACACACACAAACAAACACACTGTCAGACTTTCTCTCACTCTCGCTCTTGCTCACACATACACGCACTCTATTTATCTCTCACACACACACACACACACACACTCTCAGACTTTCTCTCTCGCTTATCGCTCACACACTCACACACACTCTTTCTCTCTCTCTCTCTCACAAACACACTCCCTTCTCTCTCTCTCTCTGTCTCTCACACACACACACATGCACAGTGTCTCTCTTTTTCGCTCTCTCTTTGCTCTGTTTTGCTGTCTCTCTTTTTCGCACACTCTCTCACACACAAACTCTCATACATGTTCGCGCTCACGCTCTCTCTCTCTCATGCACTCATGCTCTCTCTCTCACACCCACACACACACATCCACACTATCTCTCTTGCTCACACACACACTCTCTCTCTCTTGCTCACACACGCTCACACACACACATACATACATACACACTCAGACTTTCTCTCTCACTCTTTTGCGCACACACTCTTTCTCTCTCACACACACACACGCACACTCATTCTCTCTCTCACACACACACTCACTCTCTCTCTCACACACACACACTCTCACACACACTTATACATTCACATTCTCAGACTTTCTCTCTCTCTCTTGCTCTCACACACGTACTCTTTCTCTCTCACACACACACTCCCTTCTCTCTCTCTCACACACAATCTCTTTCGCACAGTCTCTCTCTTTGCTCTGTTTTGCTGTCTTTCTTTTTCACACAAACTCTCATACATGTTCGCTCTCCTTCTCTTTCGCGTGCGCTCTCGCTCTCTTTCGTTCACGCTCTCATGCTCTCTCTCACATGCACTCTCTCTCACACCCACACCCACTTTTTCCTCACGAGCACACACTCTCTCTCTCTCTCTCTCGCGCTCTGTCTCTCTCCCACACGTATTTTTTTCTCACAAGCACACACACTCTCGTTCTCTCTCTCATGCACTCTCTCTCACACCCACACACACTTTTTCCTTACAAGCGCTCTCTCTCTCTCCCACACGCATTTTTTTTCTCACAAGCACACACTCTCTCTCTCACACACACACACACACACAGTCGCTCTCTCTCGTTCTCTCTTTGCTCTGTTTTGCTATCTCTTTCGCACGCTCTCTCTCTCACACACACAAACTCTCACACATTTACACTCTCTCTTTCGCGCCCTCTCTTTGCGCCCTCTCTCTCTCGCTCTTTTACTTTTGCTCTCTCTCGCTCTTTAGCTCGCTCTCTTTTGCTCTCTCTCTCTCATGCACGTGCGCTCTCTCGCTCTCTTTTGCTCTCTCCCTTTTTTCTCACAAGCATACTCTCTCTCTCACTCACTCACACACACACACACGCGCGCCCTCTCTCTCTCTTGCGCGCCCTCTCTCTCTCTCTCTCTCCTGCCCTCTCTTCAAGGCGCTCTCTCTCTCTCTCTCTCTCACAAGGCTCTCTCTCTCTCTCTCTCGCAGCGCCTCTCTCTTTCTCTCAAGGCCTCTCTCTCTCTCTCTCACAAGGCTCTCTCTCTCTCTCTCTTCTCTCTCTCTCTCTCTCTGCTACAAGGCCACTCTTCTCTCTCGCTCTCTCTCTCTCTTCAAGGCCACTCTCTCTCGCGCCCACTCTCTCTCTCAAGCGCACCCACTCTCTCTCTCTCGGCCACTCTCTCTTCTCTTCACAAGGCCTCTCTCTCTCTCAAGGCCACTCTCTCTCTCGCCTCTCTCTCTCTCTCTCTGTCACACACACTGTCTCTCTCTGTGTATCTATCTTACACAAACACAGTCTTGCATACCCATATTCTCTTTCTTACACGCATACAGACACACATGCTCTTTCTCACTCTCTCTCACTCACACACACTCTCACTCTCTCTCACTCACACACACTCTCATTCTCTCCCACACACACACACACACGCTCTCTCTCTCTCTCTCTCACACACACACTCACGTACCCTCTCTCTCACACACTCACTCTCAAATACACTCTCTCTCCCTCAATCTTACACACTATCTTTCTCTCTCTCTCACATACACTTTTCTCTCACATACACACACACGCACACTCTCTCGCTCTCTCCCACAAACACACACTGTGTTACGTACACCTTGTCTTACATATCCATATTCTGTCTCTCACACACACTCTCTCACACGTACACTTTCCCTCTCTTTCACTCAATCTTACATATACTCTCTCTTACACATTATCTCTCGCTCTCTCTCACATACACACACTCTCACATATGCTCTCTCTCCCTCAATCTTACACACACACTCTCTCTTAAACATTATCTCATACACACTCAACTCACTTATCCCTAGGTCATGGTCCCGAGAATAAGCCACGTGACCGAACTGTTTTGCTCCTGCATGCACAATAATCCATATAAAACTGATACACTTGAGAAAAGCAAAAAAATAGGCAATTTTTACAAACAGTTTTTATACAAGCTACAGCCTCATCAGCTGAAAACATACAGAACAGATATTATAATTATGATTATGAAAATATAAAGGGTTATTTTCTTCCATTAAAACCACATAGATGAATTGATGTGTATACACATGCACATAGGCACACAGTGATGTTTATGTACAGCCACACTCACAGACCCAGGTGATCAGCAGCATTTTCCACTAGTATGGGATGATTCTCTTCTTCACTGATAAAATGTTTGATTTGTGATTGTCATCTTCAAAATAGTCTCTCAATGCCTCTCTGAGTTTTGGTGGGAGGAAATCTGCTTCCATAGAAATCCCCATTTCCGACAGTAACTTTGAAATCTGTGCACTGATGGGCTCTTTGAGTCCCTACGCAGCCATTATTTTTTGGTGGATGGAAAGTGCACTTACAGTCCCTCACTTTCAGCAGTAATGGAGCCTCGTAGAAAAAACTCTGAGCAATAAAAGCAACTACTCTTCAACAGTAGGAGGCTGATCCTCTCCAAAATAAATCAAACTGGAGATCAGAGCGGTGGTAGAAGACGCGGGGTGTTCTGATAATCGTGGATAAAGCGTTCCGGATGCAGTGGTGTCAAACTAAATCTCCGTTACTTCACCTAAACATGGACAAGTAGTGTAGTGATGTGTAAAAGTAGGACTTGGAGTCTGTTTACAACCCAAACATTGGTTTTGATAGGACAGTGGTGGCCTAGTGGTAAAATGGTGCTGGATCACTGATCCCAAAGTTGGGGGTTCAAGCCCCATTCTCAACAGGTTATCAAAGGCCTGCCATGTCTCTCACTTTCTGTGGTGTGAGGTTCATGTAAAAGAACCATTGCTGACTTTCGACAAGAGTAGCTGTAAAGCTGTCAACGTGTTTCTGCCCCGCGATGGCCTGGCAAGCTGTCCAGGGTGTACTCTGTCCTCGCCCAGAGTCAGCTGGGATGGGCGCCAGTCTCCTCGCGACCATAATTAGGATTATGCAATTACAGAAAATGAACCAATAAACATTTGGAGTTGACTCTGTTAGGGAATGACTTGTACTAGTCCTTCTCAAAAAATTAGCATATTGTGATAAAGTTCATTATTTTCTGTAATGTACTGATAAAAATTAAACTTTCATATATTTTAGATTCATTGCACACCAACTGAAATATTTCAGGTCTTTTATTGTTTTAATACTGATGATTTTGGCATACAGCTCATGAAAAGCCAAAATTCCAATCTCAAAAAATTAGCATATTTCATCAGAACAATAAAAAAAGTGTTTTTAATACAAAAAAAGTCAACCTTCAAATAATTACATTCAGTTATGCACTCAATACTTGGTCGGGAATCCTTTTTCAGAAATGACTGCTTCAATGTGGCGTGGCATGGAGGCAATCAGCCTGTGGCACTGCTGAGGTGTTATGGAGGCCCAGGATGCTTCGATAGCGGCCTTAAGCTCATCCACAGTGTTGGGTCTGGTGTCTCTCAACTTTCTCTTCACAATATCCCACAGATTCTCTATGGGGTTCAGGTCAGGAGAGTTGGCAGGCCAATTAAGCACAGTAATACCATGGTCAGTAAACCATTTCGCAGTGGTTTTGGCTCTGTGAGCAGGTGCCAGGTCGTGTTGAAAAATGAAATCTTCATCTCCATAAAGCTTTTCAGCAGATGGAAGCATGAAGTGCTCCAAAATCTCCTGATAGCTAGCTGCATTGACCCCGCCCTTGATAAAACACAGTGGACCAACACCAGCAGCTGACATGGCACCCCAGACCATCACTGACTGTGGGTACTTGACACTGGACTTCAGGCATTTTGGCATTTCCTTCTCCCCAGTCTTCCTCCAGACTCTGGCACCTTGATTTCCGAATGACATGCAAAATTTGCTTTCATCCGAAAAAAGTACTTTGGACCACTGAGCAACAGTCCAGTGCTGCTTCTCTGTAGCCCAGGTCAGGCGCTTCTGCCGCTGTTTCTGGTTCAAAAGTGGCTTGACCTGGGGAAGGCGGCACCTGTAGCCCAGTCCACTGCTTCCACAGGTCCCCCAAGGTCTGGAATCGGCCCTTCTCCACAATCTTCCTCAGGGTCCGGTCACCTCTTCTGGTTGTGCAGCATTTTCTGCCACACTTTTTCCTTCCCACAGACGTCCCACTGAGGTGCCTTGATACAGCACTCTGGGAACAGCCAATTCGCTCAGAGATTTCTTTCTGTGTCTTACCCTCTTTCTTGAGGGTGTCAATGAAGGCCTTCTGGGCAGCAGTCAGGTCGGCAGTCTTACCCATGATTGCGGTTTTGAGTAATGAACCAGGCTGGGAGTTTTTAAAAGCCTCAGGAATCTTTTGCAGGTGTTTAGAGTTAATTGGTTGATTCAGATGATTAGATTAATAGCTCGTTTAGACTACCTGAACATGATATGCTAATTTTTTGAGATAGGAATTTTGGGTTTTCATGAGCTGTATGCCAAAATCATCAGAATTAAAACAATAAAAGACCTGAAATATTTCAGTTGGTGTGCAATGAATCTAAAATATATGAAAGTTTAATTTTTATCAGCCCATTACAGAAAATAATGAACTTTATTACAATATGCTAATTTTTTGAGAAGGACTAGTATATACTCGTAAGTCGGGGAAAGCGAGTAAATCTGTTTCTTACAGTTTCCCATGAAATCCCAATGGAAAAATATTTCAATAAAATAAATGCTTTTATTAATAATACATGATAACTTTAGCAGAAAGCGAGTTGTACAATCCAAATATGAAAATTTTTAAAATCAATATTTTTAGCCTCCATCACATCATGTGCCTGCAGCACAAAACTGCGGCTGGTGACTTTTCCATGGTTTCCCCTGCAGCATCACATATCCTCTCAAAAACAACTACAAAAGTGTGGGGGTAGAAACATGAGACCTTCAGCATGGAAATTAGAAGAGTGGACTTTGTTTTGTTTTTGTTAATAAGGACTTTATCAGGGTCACAATGGACCTGGAGCCTATCCTGGGTTCCCTGGGAGTCAGAATGGATGTGCGCACACACACACAGTCATGAAAGCAACTTAAAGTATCAGATCTACAACCTGCGTGTTTGAGGGAGGGAACTGGAGAGAATACACAGTGAACCAACATGGCCAGATGTGAAACTCTCTGTACAAACATGGAGCTGAAAGGCAGCTGTGGTCTGTGCTGTTTTATTACCGCTTGTGTTTTGTTATAGTTGAGTTCAGGCTTTCTATTTTATGTAACTAGCATTACCAGCACTATAGAGGAATCCGTCACTACTTCAATCCATGTGGCTTCAGTGCATCGTGTTTTTTTTTTTTTTTAATAGTCATCGAATTAAAACATTTGGAAATTGAGGAAGAATAGGGGAAAAAGTTAGGGAAAATGCCACAAGGCCAATTAGGCAAAAAAAAAAACCCAAACAAATAATAAACAACCCAAAACCCCACATCAAAACTTGTTACATTGTTGTGAGTTGCGCGCACCGCGTCTGTACGTGTGTGTATTTATATTTATTTATATTTATATTTATATATATATTTATATATAAAATGCATCTTATGCAATTTTAATTATTATAAACCTTTATAGCATTGCATATGTATTTATTGATATACACATATACATGTATGTATACGTCAGTCGGGGTGATCCTACTTTGCGGAATTCGGTGGTCGCGTGGGGATCTCGGTCCCAATTAACCGTGCAAAGTGAGGGATCCCTGTATATAAATTTTTAAGTTACTAGTATGTTATTGTAGTTCTTCTTATGCACAATGGCTTCGGGTTGAAATTATTATTTTTTTTTTTCAGTAAAAGATGACATTTTTTGAGCTCCCGAGTGGTGCATCAACAAGGTACGTGATTATCAACCTGGAGATTGCAACTTCAGATCCAGGTTGATGTCACGGCCGTTTGCAACCGGGAATCCACAAGAGTTAAATTCATGTTTAAAAACTACCAGCGATAAATCTTGTTTTTTTTTGTTTGTTTCTTTCTTTTTTGTGTATTTTTCTTATTTGAGGTGTAGAAGTTATTTGAAGTTTGCGTTTTGGTTGAGTGCTGGTGAGCCGAGAAAAAAGTTACCAGTACAGTTGTTACTGGGAAATGACGGACAACTCAAAAGCCATTAAATGGCACATGTTGTCATTACCACATAACAAATACATATACAGTATTTGTTTGTACATAATTCATCCGCATTTAGTTTAATATTTGACTACAACAAAGGAAAAGGACACTCAAATCACTCCGGATGATTAGGAATATTGCTTACATGCTGCTTGGATGTGCAGGATGTTCAGTCTTCAGTCATTGCTTTGCAAGCTGGTGACATCACTGGAAAAAGTGACATCACTCATGAGAAAGGTCTCTGTGAACAAAAGGACAGAAATGTGAAGTCTCAGTTTTCCCCAGTAAAAAAAAGACTAATCCAAAACAATAAACACATTTCAAATATAATCCCCAAATGATTGATTTGGTTCCCTGTGGTTCTCACGCAGTTGGGAAAAGGAGCAGCTGTTTATCTTCACGAACAGAGTTACTTTACACCATCTCATTTCATTGTTTACTTTTTGAACCACTTAATTTTTTTAATTAGGGTCGAAGGAAGGCTGGCAGCTGACTCTAGGCCAGGAGTGGCCAACCAATCAGAGACCAAGAGCCAAATCATCTACATGAGCACACATAAACATCACCCTCTCCTTTCTCTCTCTCTCTCACACACACACACACACACACACACACACACACACACACACACACCTACCTCTGCTCAGCCAGATTTATTTTAAATTCACACACCAACATTCTCATAGAATTCTCACATTTTTGAAGGTCAGAGTGCAATTGTCATTCAATAGCCATGTTAATGTCCGATATTCTGTGTTCAACAGTGTGGCGGGACAGTTGGACATCTGATACCACATGTTTTAGTTTGTCATTTTAAGGAGACGACATTTCCACATCACTGAGGGATTTTATAACGAACTCTCCTTCATTGTACAGTCAGCCCTCTATTTACGAAAACCCCTGAATATAAAAAATCCAAGTTACGAAAAACATTTCCCTAAATTTTCTACCTCTTTTTACGAAAACCGCCAAATGCGCCATCCGAAAATTCAAACATGCCGTTCAAATGTCGAAACAATGTGCGAGTTGCTCTCTTATTGGCTGCTTCCCAACATCCCGCCCCGCTGGCCTTCCATTGGCAAGGAGGGAGCTGAGCTGTACCCATATTTCCTGTACCCATACTTCCTGTTTTTCACACGCGTGAAGGAGAGTTGAACAGGACTGTTGGCTCGTGAGGTTTTTTTTTTCAGACCAGTAACCCCCAGACTTTAAAGCGTAAAAACGGTAAATAATATTCTTTTACTTTTAACACATTTCATACATATTTCATACAAAATTGGTGTACTTTTATCATTTTTAAAGGGTTTATGGGCTAGTCTTCGGAGCCTTGGAACGAATCACGCGTTTTACATGTAAAGTGCGCCTCTACTTACGAAAACTCCTCCAGGTTATGAAAAAGGCACTGGAACGGATTAATTTCGTAAGTAGAAGGCCGACTGTATGACTTTTTGGCTCGTGCAATGTTCCAAGCCAGTTGATACGATGCAAGTGTTATGGTCTCTGAGCACTTTGTAAATTTTTGGAAAAACTATCCGCTTTTCTGCTTGGCATTTCAAAGTGAACAACTTGTACATGTGAAGTTCAACCCCTTGAGGAAATTCCCGGTCAAAGTTGGCATGGAGTGAGCTGAAGTGGTGCTGCTGATTTGAAGATTTGAAATGCGCCAATGACACCTGACATATAAAGCAGAATGGCTTGCTATTACGTTAAACAAAAAATATAACCTCTCCCTCTCTGTTAAAAATGTTCTGTGTTCATCTTCATATTTTCTTTTTTAATGTGCATTGTTTTCCTCAGCCATTACTCGACACAAATTATTTACTGAAATGATCCCGCCCAGACTGGGAAGCTTTGTATTATTTTCATCTCACACCCAAACGCATTTAACGAAAATACCATATTGAACTCAAGCGCAGCAAACACGTACATTAAAAAAACACTAGCTTCGGTATGAACGTAAGAGCAGCATGAAACCAGGAAAAAACCCGCATGTGGCTCGGGAGCCGCGGGTTGTTCACCTTTGCCGTAGACGAAGGCAGAGTACGTCCTGGACAACTCGCCAGGCTATCGCAGACCATCTGATTTGTAAAATTTTATTAGTCGTAACTGTTTCTGCATGTGGGTGAATTTTTATATTGTGTCTTAATGAGCCACAACTCCTCGAGGTTAGAACATCAGGGATGCAGAATACGTTCGCGTTATATTTGCAGCACCTACTCTATGATGCAACCAATGAGTAGTCCAGGTGTGGAATGCTAAATTGTGTTGATACGATCACTTAAAATTGTGCCGTTAGGATTAATTGGGGAGTGTTTCCTGTTCCAGTTCTGTTGACTCAAATACAGTGATCCCTTGCTACTTCGTGCTTCAGTTTCTGCGGCTTCAGTGCGTCGTGGATTTTTCAAAAATATTCATTGAAAAATAAAAAAATAGGGGAAAAGTTAAGGAAAATACGGCAGAACAAGGCCAATTATGTAATAAACCCCAAACGAACAAAAACAAAAAACAACCCAAAACCCCCCAACAAAACAACTTACATTTTTATGTGAGGTGTGTGCGTTTGTATGCGTGTTTATATTTTATTTACATCTTATGCATTATTTTTGAATGTTTAGTTGTTATTATAAGCATGTATAGCATTGAATATGTATTTATTGATATTATATACACATGTACATGTATGTATACGTCAGTCAGGTGGGTCGATCCTACTTCGCAGAAATCGGTGGTCGCGGGGAGTCTAGGTCCCCATTAACCGTTGAAAGTGAGGGATCCCTGTACTCCCAATGTTCAAATGTACTAAGAATGTCAGTCAAGTTTGCTGCAGTCCAGAATTTTAGTTGGGCGAGAGGACAAGCACAAAGCCTCGATAGTAATACTGTACAGTAGGTTATCTGTTTAAAAGTGATGAGAAGAACATATGTTCAGAAAAAATGTGACTCCCACTACAGGGTTGCTCATTCAGTAACTAATACATCACATAAACAGAGAGATGCGTAATGATATGGGGCATTTTCATGAGGTTCATGGTGTCATTGTGGTTTGGAATGGACAGCTTCGGGAAGAAAAAATTCTACTATATTTATATATATATATATATAAAAATGATTATTGTTGCATTTACAGACGCTCCGCAACTTACGTTTTAGTTAGGCTCTGGACGGCCGAACGCAAGTTGAAAAAAAAGTAAGTTGTTACTGTATGTTCCAGTGACGTATGACGCTCATACTGTACTATACATCCTTAAAAACCATTACCGTAACTCAAACACCCCTAAATCAATAATTATAAACATTACATTGTAAAATAATATAAAATATCACATTTCTTACTTATCACCGTTGACTGCATCACTACTGAACCTTTAACATGCTCTGCGATGCAAACGTTCTGCTTATAAATTGTTCCGATGGTCGACGGAGCCATTTGGAAAAAACGTGCAACATTCACATGTTTCTCACCAGCATTGGATTTCTACTATCACTAGTAGACCTACGCTTCTGACCAACCATATTTGCTAAGGGTTGAAAAAGTCCGCAAAACGGTGTAAACACAAAGATCACAGAAACGATGTCTTAACACAAGGGAAACACGTGGAGAACTGGGAGGAAGGAGGGGCACGTTCAGTCTGTCGTTTGTAAACAATGGACGGCGCGTCATGCAGAAGTAGCGTATTACGTCAGCGTACTACGTGGTATGTCTCGTACTATGTACAGAGAGCACGCTAAACTCAACTTATAATTTTTTTTTTTAATTGTAAAATACGTAAAACGAGTGAACATAAGTCGGAGAGCGTCTGTATGTAATGAGGGAAACCTTGTAAGATTTTTTTTAATAACTTCTCTTACAATGTATCATCAAACTGATGTGATGTCATCTCCATTTAAAAAATTTATGGACCATTTAAACCTCATCTTTTGGTTAATAATTACAGTGGGATTTAGAAATGATTCAGTGTGTATGAGCACTGATATGAGCAATGGAAGTGTAGCCTTTATAACCATTGTTATATTATGGATTCCAGAGTTAGCGAGAGCAAGTTATTGATGAATTGACCTGACATGAGTGTTTGAAACTGCCCTTTTACATTTTGCTCAGACAGCAACTCAAGAAGTTGAATTTAAACGGCAATATCCTGGGTTTACACTGGTTCTCAATGATTGTAGCCTATTCATAGAACATTCAGTGTGAGACAACAATACACCCTGGATGCTGTGCTAGTCTGACACATTGAACTGTGCATAAACAGGGCACCTTACTATAGCCAGTACATTTACTGTATTTTTTGGAAGGATGGAGGAAACCGATACGGACACAAGGAGAACCCGAAAAACAAAATACAGTAAAACCTCCGCTGACGAACGCTTAAGCTCACAAACTTCATTGAAAAACACGAATGAGGTGTGCGTTTGTGTGACTTAGCGTCCCAGTACCAGTACGCTAAGTCTACCATTGCTACCATCCTTAAGAACAAGGAAGCTATTAAGGGTGAGTGTGTGGCTAAGGGTGTTTCCAAACAGTAGGCGTTTCCAAACACTCCTTCCAAACAGTAAGTCCCTCCCTCCTCCCACTCCATTCCATCAAGCCATCAACTACCATCACAAAGGTAAATAAAACGACTTTATTATACAGTACAGTTTATTTCTTTAATTACAATACAATAGCACATTTATTATACATAAAATAAGGTATATTTTTGTGTAGTTTTAAGGCTTATTTAGTAGAAAATTATGTTTTATGGGGACCTGGGAACGGATTATTCTCATTTTAATGGTTTCTTATGGGAAATAAATGTTCGGAAGACGAACTTTTCGCTTTACACACACTTTCTGGGAACCAATTATGTTCGTGAGCTGAGGTATCACTGTAATAGTAAAGGGACTTCAGCCATTGATTAATTTTCTGTAACCGCATAATCCTAATTAGGGTCTGGGGGAGGCTGGCGCCCATCCCAGCCGACTCTGGGCAAGGGTAGAGTACACCCTGTACAGCTCGCCAGGCCATGGCAGGGTGGAAACACTCTGACGGCTTTGCAACTACTCCTGTCGAAAGTCAGCAATGGTTCATTTACATGAACCTCACCAAATAGACAGTGAGAGACATGGCCGGCCTTTGATAACCCAGTTAGCTGCATTGGGGGGGGGGGGGAACAACCTGTTGAGAGTGGGGCTTGAACCCCCATCCTTAGGCTCAGTGATCCAGCACCTTTACCACTAGGCCTCCCTCCACTGCCCATGAGACTTCGGTGTTGATCCTTAAGTTGTGAAGTGCCATTGCTGCCTGTTGTGTCATCATGCCACCCAAGTTACTGTTGGGTTTGTGAAGTTTAATTAGCTTGCGTAATAGTGGCGGTTGTAATCTTATGTGCTGTTTAACTGCTTTATTCTGATTTGAGTGTTGGACTTGGAGTCTGTCAAAGGAACACTGGCAGAGCGAGGCAAGAATTCACTCTGGTTTGGACAACAAATGATAAGTTAAACGTCCCATCAAATACTCAGACCTTTTGTATTTAATCTGTTTCTCAATGAGTTTGTAAAATAAAAATTTTGTTGTATGGTGAGATGTTTTGGGGCATTCAATAGATTGAAATTCGACAATTACCTGAAAATCAAGCTTGCCCATGCATAAACAAGAAAGTGGCTCATGGTGTTGTCTGGTGATGTATGGCGTAACTTTTGCATGTATGACTGCCATGATTGGTGAAATATGTATTATATAAGACAGTGTTGCTTAAATGTGGAGAATAGTTAAAATTTTGAAATTTCCCAGAATGGCGTATGATTGGTTGCGATTCATGAGAACTGACACATGTAGACATACACAACCATAACCTCCCCCCTCGCTGGTGGTAATTTTCCCATTACACGGGATGGAAATAAATGCTATGTTGCTTCGGCCTGTTGAAACAATGTCAGGATCGTTATGTTCTGTAACAAAGCTAAAGGCGGGAAAACAGCAGATTGGTATGTGGGGCTTTTTGTGAATTCTTTTTTTTCCTCTTTTTGGCCGGGAAATGTATTTCAACAGTTATCACACATAGCTCAAGTCCAGCTGTATATAACCAGAGTTTGTTTGGAATTATCCAACAACACACAGTGTATATAATTAATAAATATAGTATGTGTTGTCTTGAGGCTTGTTTATATGTACTATATGTTAGGAGCTGTAAGAGACATGTCGTCCATCCCTGTGCTTGAACATGTTGGGCAAAATGGAGAAATCAGGGGGCAAAGGGAAGAGATAGTGTTTGAGGGAAGAAAAAAGACCAGGAGAGAAGAGAAGGGACATTCTTCTGTTCTGCACAGCAGGGCTGAAGTGAAAACACAGAGCCTTTCAATCGTTCCCATTTAGGTCTAGTCCCATCAATTTCTCCACATGGAGAGGGCCTCGACACCGCATCATAATAAAATGGGTGAACTGTCACACAGTGCCTTAATGTCTCGGCCAAGGAACACAGCGCTCTTGTATAACACTGAATGGCGCCCATTGTTATTTCTATAGCAGTATTAGTGTTAAACAAGAAATGGTCCTTATTCTGCTTGCAGTAGTTACTGCCGAAATTGCAATAGGCACAGCATTTTTAAACACGTGGTGAAAGGAATGAAACAATATACATTAACCCCGACCCCGCCCTCTGATGGATTAATCTCTGCTGACTGTATGGTCCGAAATCCTTCTCAAACTCGCCATGTAAATTCCCAAGAATTATGTTTTTACTATTGAAAAAGAAATGGCAGTAATACTGATTCTCATATCTGGCCGCCATTAAAGTCTGATTGCTTTTGCAATCATGATACAGGTTTCCATTTTCAGATCACAACACTCCAGGGCCTCTTTGCTCGCATCATGGATTGTAGAGGACGCCGGGTTAAAGCTCCACTGGTAAGAGTGGCTGTAGTTTCCGTTCACAAATCCCACTGGATCAAAATTCCCTCATCCAAAACAAACAGATTGCGTTCCCAGTCTACATCACAGAGACTGTTAATGCTGTTCAGATGAGTCATCGTCTCACAAACGGTGTAATTTACCACTGATATTGCCTTGTTAAGTCATGAGTGCACAGACGACCATTGTAGAGCGGTACTAAAATTCTAATGAAAATTTCTATCTTTGATAAAGATCATCATGTCAATAATCATCTTGTTGTATAAAAGTGAATCCTCAATTGACTGCTAATGTAAAGACCTTATTACAGACAAGTACGTTTCAGAGAGAACGAGTTTACCTCGCAAATAACTTGTCACACTGCGTAGTAGTTATGATTGTCTTGACCAGGATAAACACTCCTTATCCAGTTTCCATAATATGTGTGGGTTATCTAATTCGTATCATTTAATGTAAACCGTTTGTGTTACAGCCTGATTTTTATATCGTAACTTCTTATACCAGAGCACTCTTTCATTCTGGTTTCTGGTTGGCCAGTAGGCTTTAAATGTCTATTCCAGCACAACACCCACAGTAATTTTAGACACGTGCATGACACATACCTCAAAATTTTAAGCCTGAATTAAAATCAAGTTAAAAAAGAAAGTTAATAGAAAAAAACTAAAAGCACATGAAGGACGCAAACCTCCACCAAAGTGGCTCATTTCTCTTCTTATTGTCATTTCCGCTAAATATTATTTATTGTTGATGTTAGGCTATCGTTTTTGTTGAAGCATTGTATTCTTTATTTATGGATTTATAGAGATACAGGAATCCCTCGATTTCCGCGGTTAATGGGGACCGAGAACCCCCCGCGACTGCCGAATTCTGCGAAGTAGGATCAACCTCCCCTGACTGACGTATCTGTATACGTACATGTATATGTGTATGTAATATCAATAAATACATATTCAACGCTGTAAATGCTTACAATCTTCTTCGTCTTCTTTTACTTTCGGCTGCTCCCTTCAGGGGTCGCCACAGCAAATCATCCGCCTCCACCTCACCCTGTCCTCCGCATCTTCTTTTCTGACTCCAACGACCTTCATGTCTTCCTTCACCACATCCATAAATCTCTTCTTCGGTCTTCCTCGAGGCCTTCTGCCTGGTAGTTCCAACCTCAGCATCCTACTGCCAATATACTCACTATCCCTCCTCTGTACATGTCCAAACCATCTCAATCTAGCCTCTCTGACTTTGTCTCCAAAACATCTTACGTGGGCTGTCCCTCTAAATATTCAAAAATAATGCATAAGATATAAATACATACACATACAGGGATCCCTCACTTTCCGTGGGTAATTGGGACCGAGCCCCCATGACGTGACTATCAAATTCCACGAAGTCGTATAATCCCCCCTCCCGACTGACGTATACGTACACGTACATGTATATGTGTATACAATATCAATAAATACATATTCAATGTTATAAATGCTTATAACAATTAAACATTAAAAATAATGCATAAGATGCAAATAAAATATAAATACACCTCACAAAAATGTAAGTAGTTTTGATGGGTGGTTTTGGGTTGTTTTGTTTTTGTTTAGAGTTTTTTGCATAATTGGCCTTGTTTTTTGCTGAATTTTTCTGAACTTTTCCCCCCTCTTCTTCTTTAATTTTATTGAATTTTAATTTTAATATTAAAAAAAAAAAAAAAAAAAAAAAAACGCGATGCACTGAAGCCGCATGAATTGAAGTGCGAAGTAGCGCGGGATCCCTGTATATTGGTAGAAGGATGCTGAGGTTGGAACTACCAGGCAGAAGTCCAATAGGAAGACCAAAGAGAAGATTTATAGATATGGTGAAGGAGGACTTGAAGGTAGTTGGTGTAAGAGAAGAAGATGCAGAGGATAGGGTGAGATGGAGGCAGATGATTTGCTGCGGCGACCCCTGAAGGGAGCAGCCGAAAGGAAAAGAAGAAAGAAGATCTTCATCCTGACTCAGGAGAGAGTAGAGAGGATTAAAAACCTCCCTTCTTTTAAGTGCACGGTTCTGCACAAGTTTGTGTATTAGTGTATTTAATTGTTTCAAAAAAAAAAAAAAACGGCAGTGGTTTTGGTCAGCAACTATAACAACTGAACATTTTCTACAAAGGTTTTAAGGTCTGGTTTGAGATCGCACATCAACTTTCTGACAATTACATCACCTCCTGTCATTGACGAGTGGCACAAAATGTACTATGAGTACAATCAAGAGAGTGACAAAGTGACACTGTGCCGATTTACATCTCCGTAAGATGTAAGCTTAATGAAGACAGGTACCGAGTGGTGTACCACAAAAACCGTTGTTCTTTACTGTCTAACCAGATTGCAAAAATGAACATCAGAAATGAAATCGATCGTGAAGCACATCAGCACACGCATGCCGGCGATGTGGTCTCAGAAGGCACGGGTTTGCGAACAAAGCAAAACAAGTGCCAAATGGAGCAACTAATTATCACTAATTTCATGTTCAGATCTCTTTCCAGGAAACATCCTTCATGGTTGCGTTCGACAGCCTCTTGTGAAGTGCGTTTGTATACAAAAGCAGTACATGGCTAATCAGGAGCTTTGGCCATGTTTTACTGTGACTTCACAGACATGACTTGATTTAATATTCATAATCAGCAGCAAACGTGCACTCAGTTGACCTTGAGCTCTGCTCTTAGCCCGTTTAATCAACTGTCTTAAAATGCTGTGAAAAGGCGGCGCTGAAGTGTTCATCTTCCGATACTTCACATTCTCCCGAAAGACTAGGTCTGTCTCTGTTATTAAATATGAAAGATCAATTATAATGGTAATTATTTTATCTTCATTATGTAAAAGAATTTCTTTGCCGGACAGAATCTCTGGATGTGAAGGAACAGATTTCTGTGTACTGTTCATTCTATACTGTGTTTTTACCACGTTGGGTTTTTCGTCTGATATGGATTTGTGTTCGCTAAAAGAGCTGAACAGGAATTTGTTTGCCCCAGTACATGAATATTTCATGATTATTGAACCCTAGTGATGACTGTTGTGACTATCTGCCGCAGTCAAGGAACAAATTAAATTCCTTACTACAGTTTGATTATAGGCAGGGCTGGTGGCAGAGTGGTTAGGGTGCTGCGCTCATGATCGGGAGGTTGTGAGTTCAAATCCCACTGAGACCCTCACTGTGCCAAGACCCCTGGGCAAGGTCTCAACCACAAGTGTGCCTCTGTTCACCCAGCAGTATAAATGGGTACCAGTAAAAATATACTGGGAAGGTAACCTGCGATGGACTAGCGTCCCATCCAGGGGGAGTTGAACTCCTGGTCGCTTCACGCTATGGAAACCGGGGATAAGCACCGGCCTGATGAGCCACGAGCCTCAGGTGTAAAAACCCAACAGACTTTACCTTTACCTACCAACAGTTTGATTTATATAAAATTATATTTTTAATTTATATGATAGGGTGCGATGGTGGTGTAGTGGTTGGCACATCCGCCACAGCAAGAGAGCCTGGGTTCGATTCCTAGCCTGTGCTTTTCTGTGTGGAGTTTGCATGTTCTCCTCATGCTCATGTGGGTTTCCTGCGATCCTGGGTTGGCATGTTCTTGCTATGCTTGCATGGGTTTCCTCTGGGTCCTCTGGTTTCCTCACACAGTCCAAAAACATGCACAGTAGGCCAATTGGCTGTTCGAAATCACTCCGAAGTGTGAATGTTTGTGAGTGTTGGCCTTGTAATGGCCAGGGAAGCTGTCCAGCGTGTACCTTGCCCTTACCTAGAGTCAGCGGAGTGTGTGTGTGTTGTATGCATGTTTTTTGTACTGTGGGAGGAAACCAGAGTGTCCGGAGGAATCGCGTGAAAGCACAGGGAGAACATGCATGCTGGCAATCGAACCCAGGCATTTTGACTACACCATTTTGTGTGTGTGTGTGTGTGTGTGTGTGTGTGTGTGTGTGGTAAGTCATGGCTGAGTGCAATGCATGTGGTAATTAGTGGTCACTTCCAGATTTATATACATTACAGTGGTTGACACTGTGCTGTCAGGGATTTTTCCACTTAAACAGTCCCGAAAAGTGCTATTAGTATATCTATTGTTCTTTCTTCTGAGTGGGTTGGTCAACAAAAATACACATGGCGGCTCTTTAAGCCTACTCGGGTTACATAGAGCCACAGTGTCAGAGGCCTGGAGACTTATCCACACCCGAATCACATTACACAACATGTGTGGAGGTATTCAGCTAGAGGGGGATGATTAGAACAACACCATGTGTCCCACTCCAAGCTGTGGAGCGAAACAGCAGGCCCTATGACTGGAGGCAGCTGACCGGATGGAACAGCTGAGGGCCCCTCTACCTCCCCCAGATAACCACAATATTTTTCTCCCTCTTTCTTCCTCTGTCCTTTTCCTGCCTCACCGACAGACAAGAAACAGTGAAGGGACACACGGGGGAGGAAGATGGTGTGTGTCAACAGTGTATTCCTTATTTAGTCAGACTATCTCGGGAGGTGAGCAGAGCGCCTATAGGGAGCCGTCAAGAACAGCTGATACACCGCAACGGAGATTCAGCTACAAAGCATGTCTAAATTAAATGCTGCCTCAGTTTCAAACTCTCACCACCACCAGTCCTTTACCAGTTTTTTAGCTATAGCTGCAGTCCTTCATTCTTTTTTCCTGAAATTGATAACCCTGAAGTGCAGAAGTGCCGGAGAAGCAACGTTCAGCACTTCCTCAGTACCTCAGTGCTGTTCAGCTTGCTGTCGCTTGCCGTATTCGGGATCGAACTCTCGTTTGTACAGGAAGCTAAATTTAGCAGCAAGATTAAGCGATCGTTCCAATGGGTATAAAACAGCTTTACAGCCTTATGCAGCTCATAGTTGTTCATCAATTATGTCTCTAATTTCTCAAGATTATGCCACATGCTGCCAAAGGAAACAATAATGCTTGGCATAATGACATGATCTGCAGGGAGGTTTCATTTCACTGCTGTGTCTCACCAGCCCTGTGGAGCTTTTAGCAATTCAGATCATTACTGCTGCAGATGAGGGGGAGAAATATTTAAATTATTGTTTTGACTTTTGCAAGCATTGAACTAGTGTCATCGCTTAAAATGAATCCTCTAGGGAGTGTAGTGATAGCATAATGTGTAGTTAAAGAGACAGGAAATTTCTCAGCTGACACACTTGTTTCTTTACTGTGTGCCAGTTTTTGAGGGGAAAAACATATTGGCTGTGTCTGTCCATTTTTCTCTTTGTTTTAGCAAAACAACTGTCCTCTTATCCCCTCATCACCCACAAGGATGCATATTGTTTCGACACACACACACACACACAATTCCCTTCCTTATCATGCTTTTCGAACTATACATCTTCAGCTGTCAACAGCGGCCTCTTTCCCAAGCCAGCCATTTTCCAGCCTCTACAGCTGGCTACTACTAATGAGATAAGATCTCTTATCAACAGCGGTTTTGGCTAACTTTAAAAGAGAAACTAAACATAAACTTAATAAAAGCTTGCGTACATCCTTTGTCTTGTTTACACACATCAAAACCTATTGTTATTACATGCTCCTTCATGAATAGAAAAAGTACTAAATCCACACACAAGAAGGCGGCATCATACTATGAAAAGTCATTTACGTGAATGTGACGGAGAATTAAGTAATTTGCATATAAATAAACACACCATTTATAGGAGCCGAGTTTTATTTGATTGAAAAGTTTGTTTGTACCTGAATTATTGGATTAATATCTCTAAACTCTTCTTTTTGCCATTATCTTGCCTTATATGTACAAATTCACATTCTATATCAGAACATTTCCTCCTGATCCAGACTATTGTTAGTTATAAAAGTACTGTTGAGTGAAAGGATGGATGTGGTTTTTTTAATTCATCTCAAGGTGTCCTCCTCGTGTCGTGTCCTTGCCACAAATGCCATGGGATTGCTCACTGAGGATTTGGAGGGATTGAAGAGAAATGTTTAAATTCTTTCCCAGACTTGTTTTACCATGTCATACTGCTTTGCAACAATAATTGTAAAAAGGGCTATACAAATATAGTGCGTGTGTGTATACAGACGCTCCGTGACTTACGTTTTTAATTGGTTCTGGGCGGCCGAACACAAGTTGAAAGTGAATGTAAGTTGTTACAGTGACGTGTGACATATGACGCTCATACTGTACCATACATCTATAAATACCATTACCGTATCTCATAAAACACCCCCTAAATCAATTATTATAAACATAACATTGTAAAACAATATCAAATAATATCAACAATAATTTCAAATAAATTAAATTCAAGCAAAATAATTTCAAATTGATAAATTTTAGTCAAATTCACTCATCAAATATAAAATATAACCTTTAACATTCTCTATGATGCGATCTTTCTGCTTGTAAATGGTTCCGATGGTCAACGGATGGTCACATGACATGAAGCTGAGCTGAATCACATGACATGAAGCTGAGCCGACTCACTTTACATGAAGCCTAAAACAGCCAATCAACGATTACAATATGCGAGGCGCTCAATACCAAAAGTAGTGCACTTGCTGAAAGTAGTTTACTTGTTTGAAACAAAGCACAGGTTATACAGACTTCCGGTCTTTATAGTGAGCAAGAGCCCCGTTGAACTCGTTAGTACTCAGTCTGCACTGATGTGAATCACCAGCAGAGCAGAGAATACTCTTTCTTGGGTTTTCATTCATTTTACAACTCTTTTTGCTTAACTGAGTATGCATGGTAGATTGCACCAATCCGAGCAGATAGTTAATTCATCTCTGTGTATGAGACTTGCACCCATGCTAGTAGGCTTACGCTTCTGACCAACCATATTTGCTTCAGGTTACAATAGTGCGCAAAACAGTGTAAACACAAAGATCACCGAGACCACGACTTAACACAAGAGTAACACTCTATATAACTGAACTTTATGCTATAACACGCTATATAACTAATAAATAAAACCATATATACTGGTCCTTCTCAAAAAAATTAGCATATTGTGATGAAGTTCATTATTTTCTATAATGGACTGATAAAAATTAAATATTCATATGTTTTAGATTCATTGCACTCCAACTGAAATATTTCAGGTCTTTTATTGTTTTAATACTGATGATTTTGGCATACAGCTCATAAACCCAAAATTCCTATCTCAAAAAATTAGCATATCATGTTCAGGTACTCTGAACGAGCTATTAACCTAATCATCTCAATCAACCAATTAACTCTAAACACCTGCAAAAGATTCCTGGGGCTTTTAAAAACTCCCAGCCTGGTTCATTACTCAAAACCGCAATCATGGGTAAGACTGCCGACCTGACTGCTGTCCAGAAGGCCATCATTGACACCCTCAAGCAAGAGGGTAAGACACAGAAAGAAATCTCTGAGCGAATAGGCTGTTCCCAGAGTGCGGTATCAAGGCACCTCAGTGGGACGTCTGTGGGAAGGAAAAAGTGTGGCAGAAAACACTGCACAACCAGAAGAGGTGACCGGACCCTGAGGAAGATTGTGGAGAAGGGCCGATTCCAGACCTTGGGGGACCTGTGGAAGCAGTGGACTGGGCTACAGGTGCCGCATTCCCCAGGTCAAGCCACTTTTGAACCAGAAACAGCGGCAGAAGCGCCTGACCTGGACTACAGAGAAGCAGCACTGGACTGTTGCTCAGTGGTCCAAAGTACCTTTTTCGGATGAAAGCAAATTTTGCATGTCATTCGGAAATCAAGGTGCCAGAGTGGAGGAAGACTGAGGAGAAGGAAATGCCAAAATGCCTGAAGTCCAGTGTCAAGTACCCACAGTCAGTGATGGTCTGGGGTGCCATGTTCAGCTGCTGGTGTTGGTCCACTGTGTTTTATAAAGGGCAAGGTCAATGCAGCCAGCTATCAGGAGATTTTGGAGCACTTCATGCTTCCATCTGCTGAAAAGCTTTATGGAGATGATTTCATTTTTCAGCACGAACTGGCACCTGCTCACAGTGCCAAAACCACTGCTAAATGGTTTACTGACCATGGTATTACTGTGCTCAATTGGCCTGCCAACTCTCCTGACCTGAACCCCATAGAGAATCTGTGGGATATTGTGAAGAGAAAGTTGAGACACCAGACCCAACACTGTGGATGAGCTTAAGGCCGCTATCGAAGCATCCTGGGCCTCCATAACACCTCAGCAGTGCCACAGGCTGATTGCCTCCATGCCACACCGTATTGAAGCAGTCATTTCTGCAAAAGGATTCCCAACCAAGTATTGAGTGCATAACTGAACATAATTATTTGAAGGGTGACTTTTTTTGTATTAAAAGCGCTTTTTTTATTGGTCGGATGAAATATGCTAATTTTTTGAGATAGGGATTTTTGGTTTTTCTTTACTTTTTTGGCAAAATTATCAATATTAAAACAATAAAAAGCTTGAACTACTTCAGTTGTGTGTATTGAATCTAAAATATATGAAAGTCTAATGTTTATCAGTACATTGGCGCTAATCTGCGAGTATGCGGGGGCACGAGCGCTGAACCACGAATGGTCAAGGGCCTACTGTGTATATACAGTCACTATCCTAGTTTTGATCTAGATCGGTTCCAACCAACCAGTCATAAATCGGATTGGTTGAAAGTCAGATATTTAACACAATGAAACCGAAACCACCCAGCACTCGCTATGAATTAATGTGAAGTGTATTCTTCACGTGCACGTTCTTTCAACATGCGAAATAAACTTGTAGCCGTACTTTGCATTGCTCGCAACATCACTTTCACATTTTTTTTGCCTATTATCTTCCAACTACATGTATAGCAACTTTTCCATCTCTGCAATCAGTCCTTCATGCTGTTTTGTGATGATAGTTGACTTAATTGGGTCTGCTGCTTTCACTGCTTTCTTAATGCTGTCCTTGTCCTTCAAAATTGTAGACACTGTGGAGTGGGAGAGATGGAGATTTCACTTTTATCTTCGTGTCCAACGACAGTGGCTTCCTTGCTTTCTTGGTAGAATTGCCATCTGATGAATCGGACATCCTCTTGGAAGCCATGGTAACGCTGTACAGTTAATGAATGTAAAATTGTACTGTAAAAGAGATTTTACTGCGAAAGTATCTAGTCACTGAGTGTCGTTGTAGAATGCTGTGAGTGTGAGATGCTGGGATGCTGTGCTGCCACAACTATCTTATGCACTGCACTGCCAGACATATACAGTAAACTCATAATAGGCATCTGCTAGATGTTGTCGTAAGTACTTAGCTTAATACATAATGCTTGGACATCACCCCTCCATTGGGGCCGATTTGCAGCTGCGGGGCGTGCCGAGATCCACAAGGTCCAGCCAGCAATGGTTCTCTCCATCTCAACCATTCTTCGCCAAGTTGTTTTTTGGCGGTCTCCCTTCCTTCGTCCTACTGGTGTCCATTCTAGGGCCACAGTACAGTCAGTTCACGGGTCCTTTCTCAGTACATAGCCAATCCAGTTCCATCTCCATCTTCTCAGCTCCTCGCTGATCTTCTATGCCCTTGCCATCTTAAGGATTGTCTGGTTGGAGATGTGCTGTTGCCATCTGATCTTGAAGAAGATCCTCCTGAGATACTTGCTCTGGAATATGTCTAGTTTTCCTTCCTCTCCTTTTGCCAGCTTCCAGGTCTCACATCCATACAGTAGCACTGACAATACTAGGCTATTAAAGAGTGAAGTTTTTGTACTTCTGCCGATGTCTCTGTCTTGCCAGATTCTCGAGAGTCGTTTGCCAGGGCCCCTCTCTTTCTGACGTCTGCTGAGCCTCCACCATCCTTGGCTACATTAACTCCTAGATACGTGAAACTCTATCTCTAACCTTCAATTTTTCTTCATTCCTGCTGTTGACTTTCATGACTTTGCACTTCCTGTCATTTCATCTTCAGCCCAACTTTAGCAGCATTTTCTTCCAGCTTGGCTGTCTTCTGTTGTAGAAGTTGTTTGGTTCATGGCAGATGACAAGCGAGCAAGATCGTCTGCAAAATTGAGGTCCTCCAATTTGGTGGTGAAGTCCCACCTGATCCTTGTTCTTTGACCTTGGGTTGTTTTTCGCATGACCCAGTCAATGTAAACCTTCTTGTAATCTGTTGACCAGTATCCTGCTGATCACCTTGCTGGCCAGCCGCAACAATGTAACGCCCCTCCAGTTGCCGCATTCTTGAATGTTTCCTTTCTTTGGAATTTGGTAAATGAGCCCTTTCGTCCATACTGTAGGAACTGCTTCCTTTTCCCAAATCAGGTCAAATATTCTTTTCAATTCCATGCTGGTTTGCTCTATATCTGCTTTGAGCATCTCTGCTGTAATTTGGTCTGCTCCTGGGTCTTGTCCTGTAAGGTCTTGTCCTGTAAAATTGGGGCTTCTGTAGATGTATCAATTTCTTCTCTTCCTCTTTGTGAGGTGGTTCCTCCAGTGCATCTCTAGTGAGCACTTCCTGGAAATGCTCCTTACATCTTTCTAACCTGGCCTCTTTGCTCTTTATCAGTTCTCCATTCTTGTCCTTCACCGCTGGAACCTGTCTGGTGCTTTGTCCTGCCAATTGCTTCACTATTTTGTACAATTCCTTCTGCTGCCCATTTTCAGCTGCTGCCTCTGCTCTCTTTGCTTCCTCTGCCATACATCTTCTCTTGTCCTCCCTTATACTCCTCTTTACATCTCTGTCCTTCTCTCTGCATTCTTCCTTCATCCTGTTCCTAATCCTTTCTGAGCGGGTGCTATCTATCTTGGTCTTAATGCCTTTCCTCTCATCTATCAACTTCCAGGTGGTATCACAGATCCATAGTTTGCTTTTCCCTTTCTTGAATCCAAGTGTTTCTTCTGCAGCACTGACATATGTGCTTCTCTGCTGCTCCCATATCTCCTCTATGTCTTTACGCACCATCTTCATCTCTTCCAGCTTGCTCCTTACTGCCTCACAGTACTTCTGCTTTGTTTCCTCATCCTTTAGACTATCCACATTGAGTTTGGCTTGGCCTTGCTTTTGTTCCCGTGTGACTTGATGCTGGTGCTCATCAGTTAGTGGTCGCTGTTGGCATCTGCCCCTCTCGGCACCCGAGAATCCAGTATAGACGACCTCCATTGTCCACTAATCAAAAGGTGGTCAATTTGGTTTCTCACTCTCCCATCAGCTGAAATCCATGTTTCTTTGTGGGGGAAATAATGTTCCTGTGATAACAAACCCATTCATCTGGCTAAACTCACACAGTCTCTCTCCATTTTCATTCTGTGTTCCTCGAACTTGAGCCCCCATTGTTCTCTCATATCCAGTGTTATCCTTGCCAACTTTGGCATTGAGATCCCCCATGACGATAATGATGTCATTTTTGTTGCATCCATCCACTGCGTCCTGAAGTTCCTGGTAGAATTGTTCCTTCTGCTCATTATCCTTCTCATTTTGGGGGGCATAGACTTGAATGGTGGAAGAAGGAGAGGCGGGAGGCGTATCCGTAGGAAGAGAGAGAAGAGGAAAGGCATGAGTCTAGGACTGAGAGCAGGGACTTTGAATGTTGGAACTATACAAGGAAAAGATAGAGAGCTGGCTGACATGATGCAGAGGAGGAAGGTGGACATACTGTGTGTTCAGGAGACCAGGTGGAAAGGTAGGAAGGCTAGAAGCTTAGGAGCAGGGTATAAGCTGTTTTATCATGATGTGAATGGGAAGAGAAATGGAGTAGGAGTCATCTTGTAGTGGTTTGTCAGGAATGTTTTAGAAGTGAAAAGAGTGTCAGACAGAGTGATGAGTCTCAAGTTGGAAATTGAAGGCGTGATGTTCAATGTTGTTAGTGCTCATGCCCCACAGGCAGGATGTGAGATAGAAGAGAAGGAGAGATTCTGGAGTAAGTAAGATGAAGTGATGCAGAGTACCCGCAGAGGTGAAAGAGTGGTCATTGTTGCAGATATCAATGGACATGTTGGTAAGGAAGTGATGGGCAGGTTTGGTATACAGGACAGGAACACAGAAGGACAGATGTTGATAGATTTTTGCAAAAAGGATGGAAATGGCTGTGATGAATACTTTTTTGCAGAACAGACAGGAGCATAGGGTGACTTATAAAAGTGGAGGTAGGAGCACACAGGTAGACTACATCTTGTGTAGGCGATGTAATTTGAAGGAAGTCAGTGACTGCAAAGTAGGAGTGGGTGAGCATGTTGCCAGACAGCATAGGATGGTGGTGTGCAGAATGATGCTGATGGTGAGGAAGATGAAGAAGGCAAAGGCAGAGCAAAAGACAAAGTGATGGAAGCTGGAAAAGGAAGAATGTCGTGTTATCTTCAAGGAGGAGTTGAAATAGGCTTTGGGTGGTCAGGAAGTGCTTCCGGATGACTGGACAACTACAGCTAATATGATCAGGCAGGAGAGTACTTGGTGTGTGCTCTGGAAGTAAAGAAGATAAGGAAACTTCGTGGTGGAATGAAGAAGTGCAGGAGTGTGTACAAAGGAAGAGGTTAGCTAAGAAGTAGGACAGTGAGAGGACCGAAGAGAATAAACAGGAGTACAGGGAGACACAGTGTAAGGCGAAGGAAGCGGTGACAAAGGCCAAACAGAGGGCATATGATGACTTGTATGCTTGGTTGGACAGTAAGGAGGGAGAAAATGATTTATACCGGTTGGCACAGCAGAGAAATAGAGATGGGAAGGACATGCAGCAAGTTAGGGTGATTAAAGACAGAGTGGGAAATATATTGACTGATGACAGAGGTGTGCTGGGAAGATGGAAAGAGTACTTTGAAGAGCTGATGAATGAGGAAAATGAGAGAGAAAAAAGAGTAGAAGAGGTGACTGTTGAGGACCAGGAAGTAGCAAAGACTAGTAAGGGTGAAGTGAGGAGGGCATTGAAGAGGATGAAGAGTGGCAAGGCAGTTGGTCCTGATGCATATCTGTGGAGGTATGGAAGCGTCTTGGAGAGGTATCAGTAGATTTTCTGACGAGAACATTCAACAAGGTCTTCGAGAGTGAGAGGATACCGGAGGAATGGAGAAGTGTGCTGGTACCCATTTTTAAGAACAAGGGAGACGTACAGAGTTGTGGCAACTACAGAGGGATAAAGTTGATGAGCCATACGGTGAGGCTAGACTATGGGCAGAGGTCAACATTTGTGAACAACAGTTTGGTTTCATGCCAAGAAAGAGCACCACAGATGCAGTGGTTGCTTTGAGGATGTTAATAGAGAAGTACAGAGAAGGTCAGAGGGAGCTGCATTGTACTTTTGTGGATCTGGAGAAAGCACATGACAGGGTGCCGAGAGAGGAACTGTGGTATTGCATGAGGAAGTCTGGAGTGGCAAAGAAGTATGTTGGAGTGGTGCAGGATATGTATGAAAGATGTAAGACAGTGGTGAGTTGTGCTGTCAAGGTGGAGGTGGGACTGCATCAAGGGTCAGCTCTGAGCCCCTTCTTGTTTGCTATGGTGATTGTCCATGGAGATTCTTGTCTAACCTCATCTGTCAGCCTGTTTATGATTTTTGCACATGACATTGTGATCTGGAGTGAGAGCAAAGAACAAGTGGAGGAAAATCTAGAGAGGTGGAGTTATGCCCTGGAAAGGCGAGGAATGAAGGTTAGCCTCAGGATGTCAGAATACATGTGTGTGAATGAGAAGGACCCAAGAGGAACGGTGAAGTTAAAAGGAGCAGAGATAAAGAAGGTGGAGGATTTTAAATACCTAGGCTCAACAATCCAAAGCAATGGAGAGTGTGGAAAAGAGGTGAAGAAGCCTGTGCAGGCAGGTTGGAATGGCTGGAGAAAAGTGTTTGGTGTGATGTGTGATAGGAAGGTATCAGCAAGAATGAAAGGAAAAGTGTAGAAGACGGTGATGAGGCCAGCAATGTTGTATGATTTAGAAACGGTGGCACTAAGGAAAAGACAGGAGGCAGAGCTGGAGGTAGCAGAGATGAAAATGTTGAGGTTCTCTTTGGGAGTAACGAGGATGGATAGGATCAGAAATTAGTTCATCAGAGGGCCAACCCATGTAAGAGGTTTTGGAGACAAAGTCGGAGAGGCTAGATTGAGATGGTTTAGACATGCACAGCTGAGGGATAGGGAATATATTGGTAGTAGGATGCTGATGTTGGAACTGCCAGGGAGAAGGCCTAAATGAAGGTAGTTGGTGTAAGAGAAGAAGATGCACAGGATAGGGTGAAATGGAGACAGATGATTCCCTGCGGCGACCCCTGAGGGGAACAGCCGAAAGGAAAAGAAGAAGAAAGACTTGAATGATGGTGATTCTTCTGTATCTGGTCTAAAATCTTGCTGTTATGATTCTCTTATTGATGGGCGTCCACTCCATGAGCGATTTTTCCAGCTTGCGGGATAATTATGATGGCAACTCCTCCTTCATGAAACTCCACATCTCCACTGTGGAGTATCGTTTGTCCCATTGCTAAATTTGTCCTGCCTGCTCATGTACACTTTCACTGATTCCCAGTATGTCTAGGTGGTATCCTTCCATCTCTCGTGCAATCTGTGCTGCTAATCCTCCTCTGTACATTGTCCTAACATTCCAGTGTCCAATGGTGAGGTCAGTTGTGGGACTTGCAAGGGACCTTGTCGGACATTGGGTTTCCTGGAGGCTTTCACCCATCGTTGTCATGCTGATGTCGGCGATCCCTGCCCCCCCCCCTGGGTTTCTTAGTTAGTGTTGTACAATGTTTCTGTAACTGGCTTGTTTTTACAGGAGGAGATGGTGAACCTTCTGCCCAACCCCCAGACTTGGAGGGACAGGGTTTTCTGTCAGGGTGTCCTTCTCTTAGACTCCTTAGACTGCGTTGGTCCATGTGTGCAATCCCTCATCCGCCACCTGTGGCCTGCGCCCCTGCACCATGCAATTCTTGTATGAGGTGGTCGTAAGTACGGGTGGTCGTAATAATAATAATAATAATAATAATTCGTTTAATTTTTAACATGTAAAAGAATTTACAGACATCATTCCATTGTTTTGTCACTGCCTGTTCTCAAACTGATGTCGTTCTGGTCCAGACACTGCCGACCACGTGAAACGATGGAATAGGACACATACATGCGCACATTCACGTTCAATGATTGCTCTTAGTTCAATGACTGTTACAGGTCTCATTGTGTAGTGCGTAGAGTTTGTCTTTTAGGGATCCCCATAAAAAGAAGTCTAGTGGTGTGAGGTCTGGTGAACGTGGAGAGTATTGAACAAAACTCCTCTGTCTGTTAAAAGGTGTATACATTTTTTGGGTCACCCTGTGCATGCATATATATATATATAGTTATATACATGTACACAGGGATCCCTCACTACTTCATGCTTCAATTCATGCAGTTTCAGTGCATTGCAGTTTTAAAAAAAAATAAATATTCATAGAATTTAAAAAAAAAAAAAAAAAAAATTTAGGAAGAATAGGGGGAAATGTTAAGGAAAATGCCACAAAAACATGGACAATTATGCAAAAAAAACCTAAACCAACAAAAAACAACCCAAAATCTCACATCAAAATTACAAGAAATAGTGAATTCAGGTGTAAATATGAGAATAGTGAATTCAGGTGTGAGCCACCGAGCAGCTCAGCCACGCCCCTCAGCCAAAGCAGAGAGTAAACAGTCAGTTAGAGGCTCAGTGCCAAAATCAAGGTCCCCCAAAACACAGACCATAACAAAAAGGACATAAAAGAACAAGAAATGTAATAAATTGGATAAACAAAACAAAATGAGAAACATGCTACACCACAGTAAAAAAAAAATCACACATACAAACATTCTAAACATTACCTTTGGTAATGTACTGGAATAATAATTGAAAAAGACTTTAATAGTGGAGTGTTTTACAACAGTGCAGACGATTATTCCTCTTCAGGGACTTCAGAGGAAACTGTTGTTTCTTCCGGAGAAAGTCTTTATTTCTTCAGAAAAGACATCCAATGTCATTACCTTTTTCTGGTGTTTAGCAGGCGTTTGAGTGACATCATAGAACTTAACTGGTAATTAAAACACACCAAAAAAGGCTCATTGACAACTTGTGTGCGAATGAGGAAAAAGGGGCGTTACATCATCTCAACCAATCAGCAGGAAGGAGGACAGCCATTGGCTGAATTTGAATCACGTGAGAGTTGCTCGGCAGTCCGTGAATCTGAAAACCGTGGATGCAAAGCCGCAGAATAGTCAAGGGCCTACTGTACTTACATTGTTGCATCTGTGTGTGCATACACATCTGTGCGGGTGCGTGCGCATGTATGTGCGTCGTCTTCTCATGCAATACCATCTGTATGTGTGTGCATTTATGTTTTATTTACAGCTTACGTTATTGTTTGAATATTTAATTGCTATTATAAGCATTTATAGCATTGAATATGTATTTATTGATATTATATACACATACATGTATGTATACGTCAGTGGGGGGGGGGGTGATCCTACTTCACGATGGTCTCGTGGGGATCTCAGTCCCAATTAACCATGGAAAGAGAGGGATATATATATAAAATATATATATGTGTATGTGTGTGTGTGTGTGTGTGTGTGTGTATATATCATTCTTCTGTAATCACCTGAAGAGAGAGGATGGTTTCACCACTCCTCAAAACAGATCTGTAGTGAAAAAAGAAGTTTCAATAGAAAGTCTTTGTCCTGTCCTTTTATTTTTACTTATATTTGCTCTACGAAAAAGTATTGAGCACTCTCTTACGGAAGGATCTACTCAGAAAATTCTCTCTCTATATATAATGTATGTGTGTGTCTGTGTGTGCATGGGTCTGATCACGAAACTGGCACATTTTCCAACTAACCAACTTCAAATTTCATTAAATATGTATATGTCCAAGCTTATTTGTGAATGAATGCATCAAAATCTTTGGTGCATCCTGGGAGATATCATATCAAAACATGTACATATGGTGAACACAGTTTCTGAATTACTGTAATTCAAATACTTCAGAGTTTACACCTTTTTTGCACTGACTTTTGTGACCAGAGGAAAATCCTCATTATTTTCATGTCCTGCGGATCGTCTGCTAACGTCTCCGCAGCTCCAATAATCACATGAATTAGAGCCCAGGTGCACAATAAACCACAGAGTCTGCATTTGTTTATCAAAGCTGGGAAATATGCACCAGAATTAAAACTGGACGATGATATATGGAACTTTTCCTCTCCGTGTTACATGGTGGATCTTGTGCTCCTACCAATCCCTGATTTATTGATTTTAGATGATAAAGAAGGATTGAACATGTTAAACACCATCATTTGGCACAGTTTAACTAATTACACAATTATTAACTAAAGCTGCTATTATTATTATTATTATTATTATGATTATTATTAGTATTATTAGTATTACTATTATTATTATTAATAGAATGCCTATGTTACATACTGACTTTCTGAATCGTCCTACTGATGATTTGATTCTGCTGCTTCTGCAAGGTATATTATCCTGCCTCTACCAGGCTTTAATGTATATTGGCCTAATACATTAAAAATGGGAACAATAATTTTTTATAAATCTGCAGAAAATGTAAAAGCTCAGTGTTACACACTATAGTACCAGTTTCGTGATCAGACCCATATATACACAGTAGGCCCCCTCGATATTCGCGGGGGTTCGGTTCCGGCCCCTCTCACGAATGAAGATAATCCGCGGGTTTTGTACACGGAAGTAAAACCCCATGTATCATATTACATGCGCGAATGAGCAATCAGAAGTATAATACTGTGTATGTATTACATGTGCTAAAATATGCTTCTTAAACACATTCTATGGACAGTCTTACTCATTAATACAGTATTAATGTAGTAAAATGTAGTAATGATTAAGAAAAACTTCAATTTTTACTGTTATATTTATTGATGATAAAATATAAACATTATACAGCATATACTGTTGTAAAGCACTAGTATTCAAGTCTTTTTCAATTATTATTCCAGTACAGTACCTAAGTTAATGTTTAGAATGTTTGTGCGTGAGATTTTATGTTGTGTAGCATGTTTCACAAACGATACCAAAAGGATAAACTTTATTACACTTCATGTCCTTTTACATTGAACATGACGTCTCCAAGATGGCGCTGCCTAGAGGGCGATGTCGCGGAGTTCTCAGAGTCAAATTGTTTCTTTGTTTGTTTTAATTTGTTTTATTTGTTTGTTCATATATTGTAACTAAGTTCATCCATGATTGGTCGGCCCTACTACAGCTATGAGATCGTAGTCTTCTGAAGTTTAGCACATAGCATGCTCAACTCCTATCCTGAGCTAATATGCTATACATTCATGGCCGCATCCCGACTGACAATAAGCCCAGGCGGGGAGACAACTCCGGCGCTTGGGATCGCAGGGGATGAAGGCCGTGTAGCCGGCTGGTGCAATCGCCTCGTCAGGTGTACTCTCCTCAAGCCATGCTTCACAGAAACACAGCATGGAGCAGTCCTGTAAATCCCTATGCGCTGCAATCCGAGCATGAAGCTCGTCCATCTTGTTTCGCAGGGACTGAACATTTTCAACCAGTATGAACACAAGTGCTAACCTTCCACTTCTAACCAAGCGGCGGAGACTCTGAGAACTCCACCTGGGCTTATTGTTAGCGGGAGTGCGGCTAGCATTGAGCTACCATAGCATATTAACTCAGGACAGGAGTTGACTTTGAGAACTCCCCGACGTCGCCCTCTCGGCAGTGCCATCTTGGAGAAGTCATGTTCAATGCAAAAGGACATGACGCGTAATAAAGTTAGGTACTGTACTGGAATAATAATTGAAAAAGACTTTAATACAGCAGTTCAAAGGAAACGGTCATTTCTTCAGGAGAAAGTCTTATTTCTTCAGATGAGACATCCAATGTTTTCTATCGCTTAGCCAGAGAAGACGCACAGCGTGTGAGTGGCATCATAGAGCTTAACTGGTACTCAAAACACAAAAAATAGAGGCTCATTGACAACTTGTGTTGTCAACTTTGTGACAACTTGGTTCTTTTACATGAACCTCTCATCATAGACAGTAAGAGACATGGCCTGCCTTTGATAACCCAGTTAGCTGCACTGGGGGGGACAGTGACAACCTTGTGCAGAGTAGGACTCAAACCCCCAAACTTAGGATCATCGATCCAGCACCCTATCCCACTAGACCACCACTGCCCCCTAAATAATCTGTTAATATTGATAGTAATTTTTCCACAGCGATCAGATGCTGGATTCACGCTGTTTCATCTGGTGCACTACGCTCCATGGTTCACCTCCTAACATTTGCATTTACTCCTGATATTGCTAAAATAAATAGCTATTATATTAATGATGACCTCAAACAGGTTTTAGTTCTATCGGTTTTTTACTACAGTGGAAATTTTCACAATTTTGAAAAAGTTCACCTGTTAGTTCATTATTAATGCATGCCTCACACAGAGGAAGTCGGCGTTCACAGTGATGTGAAAAAACAGCAATTTTAAAGGTGGTGTAGTCCTGTTTAAAACGAGGCAAAAAAATTATGCGAAAAGGTTGGAATGAGGTTGTATTGAAGGCAGTGCAGAAAGGTTGCAAATGGCGATGGGAATGTGGTAGCTCAGTGGTTAAAGCTCTGGGTTATTATCAGGAGTTCAAGCCCCACTACAACCAAGTTGGCACTGTTGAGCCTTTCAGCAATGTTCTTAAACCTCAATTGCTCAGTTGCATGAAAATAATAAATGTAGTTAGGGTAACTCTGGATAAGCGTGTTTTCCAAATACCATAAATATGACGGTCAAATAGCTACAATGCAGCCAGACAGTGAGAAACAGTTTTAAAAACCATTGTGAAATTTCAAAACACTGAAAATCTCTCAGTTTATGGTTGTCAGTGCCAATCAACAGCGAATCTCATCACAATTGGAATACTGGTTCACTGTGGTTCAATACAGTTTAAAAGTAAGGTACTGCATATTCCAATCATTCAATAATTCAACTTATCTGATGGCAATGGTGCAATACGAAAAATTATGTGATAACTTTCCTGCAATCAGAAATGAGAAAGTTTCTTGAAAGAAATGGAATGATTTACAGGGGTCCTTCACTTCACTTTCCGCGCCACTCACCCCCCCACCCACCCACCCACCCGGAACCAGCGATAATTCTAATTAGGGTTGCACGGAGGCTAGCGCCTTCCTCAACCGAAGGCAAAGTACAACCTGCACAAGTTTGCCAGGCCATCGCAGGTCAGAAACACAATGCTACCCTTGACGAAAGTCAGCAATGGTTCTTTTACATGAACCTCTAACCAGAGACAATGAGAGACGTGGCCGGTCTTTGATAACCCAGTTAGCTGCACTGGGGGGGACAGCAATGATAATTGTTGATAGTGGGGCTTGAACCCCGATTTTGGGATCAGTAATTCAGCACTGTACCACCAGGCCACCACTGCCCACAGCAACAGCTAAAATAGTTAATGATTTCTGATTTCTTCTGTATCCAGGTTCATGGAGACAGTACTGAAAGGAAGCAAACCTGCTCCATCAAATGCAGCAGAATTTCTGATAAAATCCATTTCATTTTACTCATCTCACTTGAATCAATAAATCCTACAAGGGTCACAGGGAGACTTATCTCGTATGACATTGGGCAAAGGTAGGGTACTCCCTGAACAGCTCCCCACACCATTGCAGGGCTAGAACACACAACCATTCACATCCAAAGAAATAGGGGCGATTTGGAACAGCCAGCTAGCCTAATGTGCATGTCTTTGTACTGTGGGAGGAAACTGGAGCACCCTTAGCAAACCCATGCTAGCACAAGAATATGAAGACTCCAGACAGAAATGCCCGAGCCCAGGACCAAGACCTAGGACGTCTTGCTCTTTAGGCAGCTCTGCTGACCACTCTTGCACTGTGCCACCCATTTTATTCACAGTTATCAAAATAACTTTGGCAAAGGCAAGGTACAATCACACTCACCTAGGGGAAATGGAGAATATCAATTTCGACTCGTGTGCATGTCTTTGGACTGTGTGTGTGGGTGGAACACCTACAGGGAACCCACATAAGCAGGTGGACAACATGTACATTCATTAATGAAATAATTTCAGTTGGCACATGGATTGAACCTGGAACCCTCTTGTTGTAATGCAGACGTGCCAACCCCTACAGTACCATTCCCCACAACATGTGTGTCGCTGAAAGGTTAAAGGCCTAAATTTATTAAAATAATCAGTAAGTTTTATCAGAGATTTTTATTTGATCAACTCAGGAAATTTGTTCCATTGTTTTTTTTTGGTTTTTTTTTTTTGGTTTTTTTTTTTTGTTTTGGCTGTTCATCAGAAATATTCTTACATTCATTTGAAACTATTATGGCAATTTTTTACCAGGATGGTGGTACAGTGGTGTAATGATTTCTGCATAACAATAAGAAGGCCCTTGGTTCGAGTCCCAGGCTCAGGCATTTCTGCGTAGAGTTTGCATGCTCTTCCCAGGCTAATTGGCTATTCCAAATTGACCATGGAGTGAGTGTGTGTGTGTGTGTGTGTGTGTGTGTGTGTGTGTGTGTGTGTGTGTGTGTGTGTGTGTGTGTGCATTGATACTTCGTTGGTCTGGCATGCTGTTCAGGGGGTGTCTGGCATTCACCCAGTGTTGGCTGAAATATTCTCCAGCCTTCTGTTATAACACCAAAAATTACTGTATATAATCTATAAAGTTCTCTTTAGTACTCTCAGCTACACTTTAGTGAGTTATTCTAAAAAATTTCTAAGAAGGTGCTGGGTTTGAAACCCGGGATTAGGAAGGGATCGTGTGTGTGTGTGTGTGTGTGTGTGTTTGCATAATCTCAATGTGTTTGTGTGGGTTTCGTCTGGATACTCCAGTTTTCTCCCACAGTGCACATTCGGATAATTGTCCATTCCAAGCTGACCCACGGTGTAGATATGGATGTGAATGGTTGTATGTATTTTGGCCCCACACTGGTGTGGCGAACTACTCAGGGGGTAGCCCACCTTCACCTAGTGTCGGCTGAGAAATCCTCAAGCCTTCTGTTCTAATACTGGTGTATGAACTTCTTCTTCTTATTATTAATGTACTCATAGCCAACCTGAATCTACAGTTTATAATCTACTGCAGACAGAAGAGTCAAGTTGGCACAGTGATGAAAACAAGGTGTTTTGTTCTATGTTTTTTATATTCATTTATGTGATTAGTGAAGCGATAGGTTTTCAGTTTACCCAGTAACTGTCACTGTATTGTAATTGTAATTCATTCATACAGATGAATACATCAGTATAAAGTGGCATTTTCTTTCTTTTTTTTCCTCAGTAAATGTAACCGTATCTGGAAGACAACACTTGTTGGGGTTGTACGACACAGCTGGGCAGGTAAGCCACACATCAGTACAATATTTATATCGTAGTGCATGAATATGTAATTTATGAATTATTGCCAATGTCTAGAATTTCACTAATAGTGTTAAGGTCTAGTAGTTAGCACTTCTTGCAGCAAGAAAGTCCTGGGTTTCAGTCCTAGGCTCGGTAAGGGTGTTTCTGATTGGAGTTTGCATGCTTTTCGTGTGCTTGCGTGGGTTCTGTGATACCGCAGTTTCATCAGACAGTCCAAAAACACATACACTAGGTGACTTGGCTGTTCCTATTTGTAAAGCCAATTTGAAAACTAAATTTGACCTTTTTATCAGTGACCTTAACTGTTTCTATAATCGATCACTTTGAGCTGTCACTCAATCACCTTACTGTTATTGAGAGTTTTAATTCTTTGCAAGAAATATCTCAAATGTGAATAGGCTTCCGTTGTCTTATAATAAAGAACACATCAGAAAAGTGAAAACAATTTTATGCGGCTTACCTCCATCTGAAAGAAAGGGAAGCTGTAAAGTGCTATCAGCTCAAATTGCCATTGATTGTTGGCTACAGTGCGTGGTGCCAATAATACTTTTGGTATACCAGGCTCAAACACCATTGTGAATAACCTATTCACTGGATGGCATAATGACATGAACAAAAAATGCTGATTTAATATTACTTCTATACCCTTGATTTAATGGACAAAAAGGGGTGGCATCTGTCTAGCTTTGCCGATTGTCCATAGTTTCCGAGAATGGTTCGGAAGTGGGAAATATTTTTTTTATGGAAAAATGGGGAAAAAAACACTACGTATGTACAAGAATCCCTCACTTTTCGCGTTTAATTGGGACCGAGATCCCCACGCGACCATCGAAATCTGTGAAGTAGGTGCAGTGTTTGCTTTGAGGATGTTAATAGAGAAGTACAGAGAAGGTCAGAAGGAGCTGCATTGTGCCTTTGTGGATCTGGAGAAAGCATATGACAGGGTGCCGAGAGAGGAACTGTGGTATTACATGGCACAGAAGTGTGTTAGAGTGGTGCAGGACATGTATGAGAGATGTAAGACAGTGGTGAGGTGTGCTGTCGGCGTGACAGAAGAGTTCAAGGTGGAGGTGGGGCTGCATCAAGGGTCAGCTCTGAGCCCCTTATTGTTTGCTATGGTGATGGACAGGTTGACAGACAAGGTTAGACAAGATTCACCATGGACTATGATGTTTGCAGATGACATTGTGATCTGTAGTGAGAGCAGAGAGCAAGTGCAGGAAGATCTAGAGAGGTGGAGGTATGCCCTGGAAAGGAGAGGAATGAAGGTTAGCCTCAGTAAATCAGAATACATGTGTGTGAACAACAAGGACCCAAGAGGAACGGTGAGGTTACAGGGAGCAGAAATAAAGAAAGTGGAGGATTTTAAGTACTTAGGCTCAACAATCCAGAGCAATGGAGAGTGGAAAAGAGGTGAAAAAGCGTGTGCAGGCAGGTTGGGATGGGTGGAGAAAAGTGTCCGGTGTGATGTGTGATAGGAAGGTATCGGCAAGAGTGAAAGGAAAAGTGTACAAGACGGTGTTGAGGCCAGCAATGTTGTATGGTTTGGAAACAGTGGCACTGAGGAAAAGACAGGAGGCAGAGCTGGAGGTAGCAGAGATGAAAATGTTGAGGTTCTCTTTGGTAGTAACGAGGATGGATAGAATCAGAAATGAGTACCTCAGAGGGACAGCACATGTAATAGCTTTTGAAGACAAAGTCAGAGAGGCTAGATTGAGATGGTTTGGACATGTACAGAGGAGGGATAGTGAGTATATTGGTAGTAGGTTGCTGAGGTTGGAACTGCCTGGCAGAAGGCCTAGAGGGAGACCAAAGAGAAGATTTATGGATAAGGTGAAGGAGGGACATGAAGGTAGTTGGTGTAAGAGAGGAAAATGCAGAAGATAGGGTGAGATGGAGACCGATGATTCGCTGTTGCTTCCCCTAAAGGGAACAGCCGAAAGGAAAAGAAGATTCCTTGGAGAAACAGCAGCATCAAATTATCAGCAGGATGACTTAAAAAGCCAGTATTTAATTTGAACCAATTAATCGCCTTCTGTTCACTACTAATAGCTTTAGATAATAATTGTGTAATATATTTATTATAAAATCAATAAATGCCAAGGAGATCTTGGCAGACGCTCCACAGGACATGAAAATAATGATGTCTTTCTCTTGTCACAAAATTGACCGTGGAAAAGGGTTTAAACTAGGAACTACTGGGATTCCTCACTTTCCATGGTTAATTGGGAGCGAGATCCCCCCGCGATTGTCGAATTTCGCGAAGTAGGATCAACACCCCCCCCCACTGACGTATATGTACATGTATATGTGTACATAATATCAATAAATACATATTCAATGCTATCAATGCTTATAATAACAATAAAACATTCAAAAATAATGCACAAGATATAAATAAAATATAAATACACACATACAGACGCGCGCACACAGTCAGATGCGCACCTCACATGAAAATGTAAGTACAGTAAAACCTCCGCTGACGAACGCTTAAGCTCACGAACTTTTCGCCTCAAGAACATTAAGTTTGCGAGCATATAGTCTCTGCTGACGAACTAGTTTTCGGCGGACAAATCAAACCACGCGGTCGAACAGCGCCACGGTGGCGGCCACGAGAAGCTGACGCACGCTCACGGCGTCACAGTTCGTCACCTCCTTTCTTTGAGTGCGGACGTGGTTTGTGTTTGATAGACATTTTGGACCATATTGAGTGCACTTTTGCTATTATGGGACCGAAAAAGACCCCACCACAGGCGGAGATCATTGAAAAACACGAACGAGGTGTGCGTTTGTGTGACTTAGCGTCCCAGTACCAGTACGCTAAGTCTACCATTGCTCCCATCCTTAAGAACAAGGAAGCTATTAAGGGTGCGTGTGTGGCTAAGGGTGTTTCCAAACAGTAGGCGTTTCCAAACAATCCTTCCAAACAGTAAGTCCCTCCCTCCCTCCTCCTCCCACTCCATTCCATCAAGCCATCAACTACCATCACAAAGGTAAATAAAACCACTTTATTATACAGTACAGTTTTTCTTTAATTACAATACAATAGCACATTTATTATACATAAAATAAGGTATATTTTTGTGTAGTTTTAAGGCTTATTTAGTAGAAAATTATGTTTTATGGGGACCTGGGAACGGATTATTCTCATTTTAATGGTTTCTTATGGGAAATAAATGTTCGGAAGACGAACTTTTCGCCTTACACACACTTTCTGGGAACCAATTATGTTCGTGAGCTGAGGTATCACTGTAGTTTTGACGGGGGTGGGGGGGTTGTTTTTGTTTGTTTGAGTTTTTTTGCATAATTGGCCTTGTTTTGTGGCATTTTCCTTAACTTCCCCTCTATTCTTCCTTAATTTCCTTATTTTTTAATTTGATGAATATTTAAAAAAACAAAAACGCGATGCGCTGATGCCGCATAAATTGAAGTGCGAAGTAACAAGGGATCCCTGCATTTGAATTGTATTTTAAAAACTATGTCCACCATATTTTGATATGATCTTATCTCTCAGGCATGCACTAAAGATTTTGATGCACTGATTCATAAACAAACTTGGACATGGAAATATTTATTCAACTTTGAAGTTGGGTAGTTGGAAAATGTGCCAGTTTTGTGAGCAGACCCATATACAACTACGTCATCCGATGTAAAGCCACCACAAAAACATGTAAAATAACAAGGGAAAGTGTACTGCGGACTTTGTAAATAAACTGACGATCATGCCAGCTAATGTCTGCCATTGCTAACTAATTCATGTCTGCCCTTGCTGACTGCTTAGCCCTCCCAGAAAATTTGGCCATTTCAGATTTTGTCCGCAGCTTCCAGTATCTCTTAAACTGGGGTCTGTAGAATTGAGGGTCGAGTGTTGAAACAAAATCCATGCTGGGCTCTACGGGTAGGTAATACATTTCTAACAAAAGAAACAGGGGTGGCACAGTAGCACAGTGGTCAGCACGTCCACTTCACAACAGGAAGGCTTTGGGTTCGGTTCGCAGGCTTGGGCGTTTCTGTGTGGAGTCTGCATGTATAAACGTATACCTTAGACTAACTGTTTTTCAGATTGACCCTGTGAGTGTGACTGGTTGTGTTTTGCTCTGCGATGGTCTGGAATGTTGTTCAGGGTATACCCCGCCTTTGCCCAGAGTCAGTGGAGATCGGGGCACCAGGCACCTATAAGGCTGGTAGGATTAAGAGGTTGAGCAAATGAGTGAGTGATGAGAAAAGGAAAAGGGGGTTTATTAATTGGTTTTCTATGACACACCAGCAAATTAATATTAATTTACATATATTTTACACATCTGTGGAATGGTACCAGAGAAACGAATGCCATCATCAGCAGAGAAATATTTCAATAAAGGATGAAAGAGATCAGCCAGGATAACGGCACTGATTTGTAGTGATTCTAAAGCAGTGGTCCCAACCTTTTTATCACCGCGGACCGGTCACTCGCTTGACAATTTTACTGTGTGTGTGTGTGGGGGGGGGGGGGGGGGTTTAGCCTGTTTATATTGAAAATATAATACCCCGCCCTTGCCCAGAGTCAGCTGAGATGTGCGCCAGCCTCCCTAATCAGGATTAAGCGTTACATTTTTAATCGAGCTCGAACTCTTTAAAAAAAAAAAAAAAGAAAAAAAAACCCACAGGTGATGGTGCACCGGTTGGGAGAATGAAGGCTCAGGCTCAGTCTCACCCGAAATCCCTGCTATTGTTTGAAATATGTCGAACTCGCCTCTGTTCATGCGCCATAAATACCATTACCATATCTCATAAAACACCCTTAAATCAATTATTATAAACATAACATTGTAAAAGAATATCAAATATATCCAATAATATCAATATTAATTTAAAATAAATTAAATTCAAGCAAAATAATTTCAAATAGATACATTTTAATCAAATTCACTCATCAAATATCAAATACAGTATCAAATATAACTTTTAACATTCTCTATGATCCGATCTTTCTGCTTGTAAATGATTCCGATGGTCGACGGATGGTCACTTACATGAAGCTGAGCCGAGTCACTTACATGAAGCTTGAAACAGCCAATCAAAGCTTACAATATGTGAGGCGCTCAATACCGAAAGCAGTTTACTTACTGTGCTTGAAACAATTATACAGACTTCCGGTCTTTTAAGTGAGCAAGGGTGTCGTTGAACTCGTTTAGTACTCAGCCTGCACTGATGTGAATGACCAGCAGAGCGGAGAGTTTTCTTTCTTTTCTGGATTCGGGTTTTCATTCATTTTACAACTCTCTTTGCTTAACTGAGTATGCATGGTAGATTGCACCGATCCGAGCAGATAGTTAATTCATCTTTGTGTATGAGACGTGCACCCATGCTAGTAGGCTTATGCTTCTGACCAGCCATATTTGCTTAGAGTTACAAAAGTCCGCAAAACTATGTAAACACAAAGATCACAGAGACGACATCTTAATACAAGGGTAACACACTATATAACTGATATATAACTGAACTGGGAAGAAGGAGGGGCACGTTTAGGCTGTTGTTTGTAAACAATGGACGCAGCATCATTACGTCTAAACTCAAAATTTGACTTTTTTTTTTTGGGGGAAAAAAAAACCGTAAAATTTAAAAAACGTAAAACGGATGAATGTAAGTCGGGGAGCGTCTTTAAAAGTTTTTTCAAAAAAAAAAGATCGTTCAGACTCAGATAATAAATAAAACAAAAATAAATAATTATTTCGTGTGTGGCCCGGTACCAATTGATCCATGGACCGGTATCGGTCTGCGGCCCGGGGGTTGGGGACCACTGCTCTAAAGGACACAAGCCGACACAAAACATGCTTGGAATTTTCCTTTTCCCGTGTAACAGAGCTGATGTTTTCTCCTCATCTCTCGCCTTTTGCTCTTGTCACGAATTTGTTTACACTTGGCCTCATTTATTAGTCAGGTTGCAGTGTGTTTAAAAAAGTAAACAAAGCTCAAAATCCTGATAATAGCTTTTATTTCCATTCACACACATGCATCGGGAACACGACACATTCTATTCCAAATCTAAACATGAAGAAAAATGTCAAATTTGTGTTATTCCTTTAAAGAAATTGAAGAAAAATGAATATTAGACTGTTCAAAAATTAGCAGTGTCTGCTTTCTTCTTTACAAACTCAAACATCCACTGTATAAACTGAAAAAATGTAAGATTTTATTTCCTTTGAATCACTGAACTAAGATTTGTTTGTATAAACACTGTTCCTGAGAACTGCTGCACATCTGTGTTGTGGACTCAACCAACATCTGGCACCTGTGAGCAGGTTTTCCAGCCCAGGATGACTGGACAGTTCTTCTGTATTGCTTGGTTTTGCCTCCAAAACTACATTTTTGATGTCATCCCACAAATTTTCTATTGGATTAAAGTCTTGGGATGGGTCGGCCGCTCCATAACGTCAATCTTGTTGGTCTGGAACCAAGATGTTGCCCTTTTACTGGTGTGTTTGTGGTTGTTGTCTTGTTGGAACCCATTTCAAGGGCATTTCCTCTTCAGCATAATTCAGCACGACTAAGTACTCTGATGTATTCAAACTGCTCCATGATCCCTGGGATGTGATAAATGGTCCCAACACCGTAGTATGAGAAACATCCATATATCATGATGATGCCACCACGCTGCACTGTCTTGACAGTGCACTGTGGCTTGAATTCAGTGTTTGGGGTCATCTAGGGGGCCACTAGATCCAAAAACAACAATCTTACTATCATCAGTCCACAAAATCTTTCTCCATTTCTCTTTAGGCCGGTCAATGTGCTCTTTGGTAAATTGTAACCTCTCCAGCATGTTTTTTGTTCCACCAGTGGGGCTTTGAGGGGCTCATTGCCAAAAGCTCAGCTTCACATAGGCATCTGCTAATTGTAACAGGACTCACAGATAACTTTAGACATTCCTCCATCTTCCTGGAGCTGATTGTTAGCTGAGTCCTTACCATCGTTTGCACTTCTTTGTTTTCCCCTCAACAATCAAGATTTTAATCAAAGTACGCCGTTCTTCAGAACAATGTCTGGAATGACACTCTATAACCAGCAGGTACAACATTTCCTGCCTTCTTTCCTTAAATAAGGTAATAATTGGCGCCTGTTTTTCAAAGAATGAATGACGACAGTAATTGAAGTCCATACTGCTATTATTTTGAACACGCTCCTTTCAATCAGTGATTCTTGCAATTGAATCACATATTTTTACTGCAGTGATGCAATTAGTGAAACAGAAGTAGTGCATATGCATTGAACTGTCTTTTTCCTACATAAAACTAGGAGATTATATATTTATATTTGTATAGTTTCAGTTAGTGTTCACTTCAAACACCAAATAGAGTGGTACCTCACTTTACGAAATTAATCCGTTCCAGAGCCTTTTTCGTAACCTGCATTTTTTTGTAAATTGAACTGCATTTTACATGTAAAACGCGTGATTCGTTCCAAGGCTTCCAATACTACCCCTAAACACTTTAAAAATTATAAACGCATACCTTTTAAGACCTCCTTCTGCTTCAATATCGTGCTGATTGGCAGACGGGTTTGGCCATATTCCTTTATCACTCGAGCCAGAAATCACACGTGTGCGTGCGTGTGTGAGTGTGTGTGTGTGCGCGCACGGGTGTTGACCATGTCTTCTGAGCAGAGTAATAATCTTACAAATGTTTATGGAAGGTTATAAGTCTGAGTCAAGAAATAAAGCATAAAACAACAGTAACTCTGTCCTTTACACAAAAAGCATCATGGTAGATTCGGCTCCATAATAGGCAATGGGAGGTAGCTGTGTCATCCCTCTTAGCCAATGGGATCCCTGTCCAAGATGGTGTCAGGTGGACCTGTCCAAGATGGCGCTCAGGTGAAGGCGACATGAACGACAGCTCAGTTGTTAGCCAATGGGGGTCCAGCCGGGCGGGATGTTTGAACGTCATCGATGGGAGAGCAGCTCGTGCGTTGTTTGAATGGCGCATTTTAATTTTTAAGATGGCGCTTTTGTAACGTGAACTTGTTTCGTATACAGAGACAAAAATGTTAGGAAAATAACCTGCATTTTTCGTTTGGTGATACTTTTGTAAAGTGAGGTACCACTGTACAAGAGAAATGGGATCTCTGTGATTTTGACCACGGTATGATTCTTCCTGCCAGAAAAGCCTGGTCTAAATATTTCACAAACTGCTGATCTCCAGGGATTGACACGCACTGTCTTCACACACAGACTGGTGTGACAACAAAAAAAAACATCCGTTGAGCAGCAGAGCCAGACTGATTTATACTGAGAGGAAAGCTACTAGAACAAGAGCACTTGTTTCATTTATTCATTTGCTGAACCACTTAATCCTATTATGGGGACTGGAGCCTATCTCAGCTTCTTCTTCTTCTTCTCAGCTTACACTAGGCAAAAGGTAGGGTACCCTGAACAGCTTGCCAGACCATCACAGCAGAGGAATCAAACCCATCACCCCTTTGCTGTGAGGTGGACATGCTCACCATTACCCCATCGTGCTGCCAAAAAGAGCACTTGTAGAGCACAAACCTGATATAAATCAAAATAACAATTATCTCATCTCAACAATGGTCAAGAATCCTTTAAAAAACAGACTTCCAAACTTTGATCCAGATCATCTCCAAAATTTAAATGAAATCCAAACGTAACATTTTTGTACTCTAACACACAAACTGAGTATAAAACATGACCTCTTTGGCACTAATCATTTTTGCATCTAAGAATGTAGTAAATGCCAAACTTCAAGGCAGGAGGATGGAATACAGCAGCAGAAGACTGTATTGAGTTCCAGCCAAAAACAGGAATCAGAGGCTACAGTGGGCACAGGTGCACTGAAACTGAACAAGATTGGAAAACGACCAGGCAACATTTTGCCAATCTTCATCTTTTCAATTCACTGTCCAGTGGGTCGTCCACTCATGCGTTGCCAGGTTTCATCAAGCAAAACCCTCAGAAACCACATAATTTTTTTCTGTCTTTGTGTGGGGAGATGACTACGACGATGGTAATAATAATAATTACACATGCTTCAAAAATCCAAATGTGAAATAAATATCAAAGTTTCAAGCCTGATATTCCCATAATCGGCACTGCACTGCTGCTAGGTGATTGGCTGATTGTATAATTGCATCATGCTGGAGTTGCCTGTGTGTGCATACAGACAGGATTCAATCCAGCCAGTGTTTTAGGAAAATTCATTGCGTGTTTTAGTATGTTTCATTTTCACCGTTCCTGTAACAGTTCATTCTCTACAGTAGACACGCTTTGAATGAAAAATGGATTTCCCGTCTTGTCATCTCCTGTTTAATCCTCTGTTGTTATAGGAAGACTACAACCAGCTGCGACCACTCTCCTACCCCAACACTGATGTGTTCCTCATCTGCTTCTCTGTGGTGAACCCAGCCTCGTATTACAATGTGCAAGAGGAATGGGTTCCCGAGCTCAAGTCTTGCATGCCTCACGTGCCGTACATCCTCATAGGGACACAGGTAAGCAACACATACACATCAAGCAGATCAGCATATTTTGCAACATCTGATGTACTATACAGTGGTATGAAAAAGTACCTGAACCTTTTGGAATTTCTCACATTTCTGCATAAAATCACCATCAAATGTGATCTGATCTTTGTCTAAATCACACAGATGAAAAAACAGTGTCTGCTTTAACTAAAACCTCCTAAACATTTATAGGTTTTCATATTTTAATGAGGATAGCATGCAAACAATGACAGAAGGGGGAGGAATAAGTAACTGAATCCTCTGCCTAAGGAGACTTAAAGAGCAATTGAAACCAATTTTTACCAAACAATTTAAGTCAGGTGTGTGCCCAATCACTGATGAGTGGCTTAAAGCTGCCCTGCCCACAATAAAACACACACCTGGTAAGAATTGTCTTGATGAGAAGCATTGTCTGATGTGCACCATGGCTCGCTCAAAAGAACTGTCTGAAGACCTGCGATCAAGAATTGTTGATTTGTATAAAGCTGGGAAAGGATACAAAACCATCTCGAAAAGTCTGCATGTTCATCAATCGACAGTCAGAGAAGTTGTCTACAAATGGAGAGAGTTTGGCACTGTTGCTTCTCTCCCAAGGAGTGGCCGGCCACCAAAGATGACACCAAGAGTTCAGCACAGAATACTTAAAGAGGTAAAATAAAAAAAACCCTCGAGGGTCTGCTAAAGACTTACAGAAATCACTGGCACAGTCCAATATCTCTGTGCACACATCAACTATATGTAAAACAATGGCCAAGAATGGTGTTCATGGGAGGACTCCAAGGAGGAAGATACTGCTGTCTAAAAAAAAAACCCATTATTGCTCATTTAATGTTCGCAAAAAGGCACTTGGACACTCCACAGAAGTTTTGGCAAAATATTTTGTGTACTGATGAAACCAAAGTTGAATTGTTTGGGAGGAACACAGAACATCATGTGTGGAGGAAAAATGGAACAGCTCACCAACATCAACACCTCATCCCCACCGTGAAGCATGGTGGAGGGTGCATCATGGTTTGGGGCTGTTTTGCTGCCTCGGGGCCTGGACAACTTGCAATCATTAATGTAAAAATGAATTGAAAAGTTTATCAGGATGTTTTGCAGGAAAATCTGAGGCCGTCTGTCAGACAGTTGAAGCTAAAAAGAGGATGGATGCTGCAACAAGACAATGATCCAAAACACAGAAGTAAATCAACTTCAAAATGGTTTCAGAAGAACAAAATACACGTTCTGGAGTGGCCAAGTCAAAGTCCAGACTTGAACCCCATTGAGATGCTGTGGCATGACCTCAAGACAGCGATTCATGCCAGACATCCCAGGAATCTGACTGAACTACAGCAGTTTTGTAAAGAAGAATGGGCCAAGATTAGTCCTGATCGATGTGCCAGACTGATCTGCAGCTACAGGAAGCGTCTGGTTGAAGTTATTGCTGCTGGGGGGGGGGGGGTGTTAAGTCTCCTTAGGCAGAGGGTTTGGTTACTTATTCCTCCCCCTTCTATCATTGTTTGCATGCTATCCTCATTAAAATATGAAAACCTATAAATGTTTGGGTGGTTTTAGTTAAAGCAGACAGTTTTTTCATCTGTGTGATTTTGACAAAGATCAGATCACATTTGATGGTGATTTTATGCAGAAATGTGAGAAATTCCAAAAGGTTCAGATAACTTTTCTTACCAATACAATATTAGTATGTATTCAACCAGTAATTACACCCCTCCCCTTTTTTGATTGGTTGAGCAGCGTTCCAAGAGTACTCGTTCAGAACGAATATTACAAATGCGTTAAGGACATCACCGTGCACATGGCAAATGATGTATATTTAAGGAATATACTATAACACTTGGGTGGGGTGGTCTAGTGGTATAGGGTGCTGGATCACTGATCCTAAGGTTGGGGGTTCGAGTCCCACTCTGCACAAGGTTGTCATTGTTCCCCCCAGTGCAGGTAACTGGGTTGTCAAAGGCCGGCCATGTCTTTCACTGTCTATGGTGAGAGGTTCATGTAAAAGAACCATTGCTGACTTTTGTAAAGAGTAGCTGCAAAGTTGTCAGTGTGTTTCTGTCCCTTGCTAAAGGGTTGTGTCAGGAAGGGCATCCAATGTAAAAACCTAGGCCAAATCAAACGTGCGAATCATTCGCAGTGGTGACCCCTGATAAAGGGAAAAGCTGAAAGGAAAGCATCATCATACTGTAACACTTGGGGCGTCATGGTGTCATAGTGATTGGTATGATGGCGTCAAAGCAAAGAAGGTCCTGGGTTTGAGTCCCTGGGCCGGTGGTGTTGTGTCAAAGATTCAAATCCCTGTTAGATCCCCACCATAAGAATTACGCCATCTATCCCTCTTTGTGAGGTCAGACAATCACCCCCAGTGGCCTCCAAACCATGGATGTCTGTGAGCATCAACCTGGACTCGCCACTGCCTGACTCGGAAGCCAACCCGTTTCAGCCCCCTTACAACTTTTCAGTGGTGTTCAGATCTGGGCTTTGACAAATATATTGCATAACTCTATAACATTCATTCAGAGTGATTCCATAGAGATTTACAAGCTTGATCATTATCCATTTGAAGATCCCCTATCAGTAGAACTTCTACTTTCAAACAGATGGCCTCACATTCTTCCAGCACTCTTTGATATGATTCAGAACTGAGAGTTGAATGAATGACATTTCTCGCAAACCTATTGTATATGACAGCAGTTTTAATCTGTGATGCTTGGGATGCTTTGTGCCATGTGCTCCAGATTGACTTGCGAGATGATCCAAAGACACTGGCCCGTTTGCTCCAAATGAAGGAGAAACCACTGACGTATGAGCAAGGCCTCAAGCTGGCCAGAGAGGTATGAACATCTCCTTCATCTCAGCTCATCTCATCTCATCTCCAACATACCTTTTACTAAGATACATACATACCACCAGTCTATGTCATGTTTGGACATGTTTGTGTGTTGCCTATTCAGATCGGTGCTCAGTGCTACCTCGAGTGTTCTGCACTGACTCAGAAGGGACTAAAGACGGTGTTTGATGAGGCCATCCTGACAATCTTCAGCCCCAAGAAACAGAAGAGGTGCTGTGCATCATGCAGGAACTGCTGTACGATTGCATGATTACAGCAAGTTATCACGAGAACATCAGTAGACATCCAGAATTCGGGTCTATTTAAGGCAGGAATGAGACCCATCACTGAGAGGCGCAGTTCCTGGAGGAGGAAAATTTGACACAGCAGAGGGTTTCCACCAGCTCCATCTCAATGTCTTTTTTTTTTTTTTTTTCTTTTGGAGCAGCACTACTGTCAGAAAAATGACAAAGGCCACACTTCAACCCCTGACTAATCGTTTATAATTGAGGCTTTTCTGCTGTTCTCTCGTGCTCTGTAGAAGGGGTTGAAGTATGGCCTGTAAAGAGCATTTTTTTGCACTCGTACAGATGTTGACACTAAACAGTAAGACTGGGCGTGGCTATAAATGAAAGCAGCATGTAGCCTTTCATCTGCTCTACGTACATTTAACTCCTTGGATGCAGACTGACTATGAGACATGAAACTCAAACGTCTATATAGACGAGTATACCAGGCTTTGTTTATGCTCAATCCAGGTGCCTCGATCAACCGCCAGTCTTGTGCTGATGCCAAAGACGGCTGGCTTTCTAACCTTAAACTTTAAACAGAGAAACACATCCATGACTTGCCACAGGGCAATTTCCCCAACTATCAGCCCGGAAAACACAAATCTCACGTATTCCAGCCATGAGATATTCAAACTTTTCAGACATTATAAGCTTTGCAAATGCCCGTGAGACAATTGTTACAAATCCGTTCCTCCGTAACGGGTGATTTGTCTTTTCTTTGTTTTTGCTTTAGATCAATATCATGCTCTTTTCTGCAGCTACGGTCTGAGATTCTCGTGAGGCGAGCTAAATTTCAATAACGCGAGCAGGTACAAAAACAGAACAGTAGAAATTGAAAAAGTGGGTTTGGAGAGGGCATGGGGTTGGAGATGACATAATTTCCAATAAGGTCGTTTAAAATGAATGTTGCAAACATTTGCTCAACATACCCAATCCTATTACCCATGATCCTTCAGCACATTTACACAGAGGTATTTCTCTTTAAGTTTTCATGAGCGAATCCTTCAGCACCGACTCGGTGGTTCGGTAGAAGTGCTAGAACAGCTTCAGTTCATCCATCGCATTACTGTGGAATCCTGTGGCGATGTGAAAAGTATACTTCTTCCCGAATGTTCTCCCAGGGTCTCACCCACTCACTCACGAGCTCTTGTGGGGAAAACCAGGGAGGAGGATTACGCTAACATGTGATTGATTTTCGGAGACTTCCAGGCTTTACAAAAATCAGAGAGAAGTCCTGTCTTACCCTGGTAATCACACCATATGCACCCTCTTAAGGCCCGGGCTCATTTGAGCAACTCTCTGGGATTGTCTCAGACCAACCACAGCTGTATATGTGTTGTCCTAAATGACTCGACTGGAAGAATGCTCACATGAAAACCACTGATGGTTGGCGACTAAGTCGCCAACTACCTGCGATCGGCCACAACGGTCTCAGACTGTTGGCAGTATAACTGCGAATGGTTGGTGGTAGGCACTGATTAGTAGATCGTGTGTAATCATGTAACATTGGGAACCCGGGTTCGAAAAAAATAATGAGACGATTGGTCACAAGGGTTGGAACACTCCGTGATATGGTTGACAAGATCAGGGGCAGATCCCTCACGCTCACTTTCAACCTAATGATTGATTGAATTGTGGGCATTTTCAAAATCCCAAATGAGATCAGGGCTTCGGTGTCTCCGTGGAGCAGACGACAGACAGTGAGGCCGATCCCTCCTACCCAGAGAACACAGACTTGTTTTATCGTCTGGGCTCCTCGACTCATGGCTATGATGTCAACATCATCAGGATTTGTGTTTATTTTTTGACCTGTGCAGATAGGATGCTGGTAAACGTGGTGGTGGTAAACAATGGGAGGTATTTATTCTCATAGGTAGGGAATTTTGGGTCAAATTTAAGAGTATGTGCTTGCTTGGATTTTCTTGTTAGATCCTCAGGGTATGAAGCAGATGCTTATAATGTCTGCATTTTAGAGTTGGTCATGTCAGTACAGTGAAAACAGGATTTTAACACAAGTCCGGCCTCTGCTGTAATCTCGAACGGCCTGTTTTTCTGCTCCCTTCTGCCAAATCCACCTCCTCATTCAACCTGATTTAAGAACAACCCAAACACAAAGCTTTGTCTTCATCCCTCATCCTTTTCCAAAACGTCTTTTACAGCAGCCGGGAGTTTAAATCGTGTTGAATCTTTTCGCTCTTTCTTCTCGCGAGAGTTCTAACAGTGCAGACATTTAGAAACATCCTCACATTCACCTTCGCTCGTTGGTGTCTGAAATAACACCAAACACACACGCGCGCACACACACACTCATATTTAGTGCTGTTGAAATGCACATCTGCACTGGTACTAAATTTGTCTTGTTGTACACTGGTCACTGTTAAAGTGGCACCTCAGGGACGACTTCTGGAATGAGCCAGTTCCTCGTGAAGATGAGGCAAAAGGTCCCTTACACACAGCAAGAATGAGCCTGAATCCATGTGCCTTCCATGTAGCATAAAGTTCATTTTCTTCATTCCTGACACTGTGCCTTATGTCATCCTATGCAACATACTGTATATACTGTAATAATACACAGACGACCAGCAGTAGCCCTGGACACATTAACTATAACTTGAACTTTATACCTGTATCATGTTTGGTTAGAATGTATTATTTACCCTTTTCTACATGTATTGGTGTGTGCATTATACAAGTTTTATTTACTAATATCAATATCTAATAAACCGCTAACTTGGTGGACGACTGCACTTCTCAAATATACTGTATACGCTGTCCACCAGTGCAGCTAACTGGGTTATCAAAGGCCGGACATGTCTCTCACTGTCTATGGTGTGAGGTTCATGTAAAAGAACCATTGCCGACTTTCGACAAGAGTAGCTGCAAAGCCGTCAGCGTGTTTCCACCCTACAATGGCCTGGCAAACTGGCCAGGGTATACTTGGCTCTCACCCGGAGTTGGCTGGGATGGGCGCCAGCCTCCCCGCGACCCTAATTAGGATTAAGTGTTTACAGAAAATGAATTGAACTCTTAGTTCAAGTACTGAGAACTTGTCCTTCTTGGCTATGGGTAAAACCTGAGGAGAAGTTTGTTTAACCTTTTTTAAGATGTGAACAGCTTAGTCCTACTATGGTCACAGGGAGGCTAATGCCTCTTAACTATCTCGGCCAACACTTGGGTACACTTTAAAGAGCTCACCAGACCATCACAGGGCAACACACATACCACCATTTACGCTCAAACCAAGGACCATGTTGGAACAGCCAGTTAGTACATCTTTGGACTGTTGGAGGAAACTGGACGACCTGGAATAAATCCACACGACCACAAGGAAGACATGCCAACGCGACACCAAAACCCAGGATCTTCTTGTTGTCATGTGGCCACGCTTTTTTTTCTTCTTCTTAAGATGTCACTTAGTAGTTTTAGCAGAGTGCCATTATTATTGTAGATGCAGTAATAAAACATGAATATTTATACATCCATAACATACCAAGGGATTCATGCAGTGGTTTATCACTGTAAAGCAGTGCTTCTCAAATAGTGGGGTGCACGCCCCCCCTGTGGGCCTTTTTTATTTTTAATGTAAGGATACAATGCTATGCAGGATTTATTCATAATTTTATAGACAAATAATTGAGAAGCACTACTGTAAAGACATACTATTAGTGTAGGAA